>VZRM01000217.1:353821-562894 GCA_013397955.1 Grantiella picta | reverse complement strand
GGGGATGGGGGTGAGGCGGTGGAGAGTGAAGCAACCTGTCCCTCCACCTCATGGCATTTTGGCTCCTCCTTTTCCAGAAAACTCAGCACCCCAAAAAGCGAGGTTGCTGGGGGGTTCGGCGCTACCCCACGACCAGCACCGAGCACCTCTGTGCACATCGTCCGAACCGAAGGGGATCTGAAGACGACGGACCTATTCCGGTTCGGAGATACCCCTTGTAAAAGTGCAGAGTGAAGCCCCAGGCAGCTGCTGCCACCCTTGGCCCCACTCTGCGAAACGCGGCGCCGCCTCGCCCGTCTGCCTTTCCGTCTCCCCAGTGCCACGGAACTCTGCTCAGCTCGGCAGAGCCAGGCTGGGACGGACCGGAGGGTACCGGTCAAGACCAAGCGACTCTCCCTCGGTTAGTGCTGAGGCTAGGGATGGGTGCTGTTTTCCGTGGGGAAACCGAAGTCTGGGGCAAGCGGTTTCCACACGGCCGAGGCGGAGAGGAGTCAGTCAGCAAAGCTTGGCTGGAAAGTAATTTCTGGAGAGGCAAGGCCAAAAGAGAGACTGAGGAGACAAAACAGGAAACGTGGCAGGACACGGTCTTGCAGAGCTCTGAGCCGGGCACGGAGAGGAGGGCTGGTGTGAACGGAGTAGCTGCAGCGAGGGGCGTGGGGGAGTGGTGGGAGCTGTCTCCCGCTGCCCGGGCGGTAGGAGGGATAACAGATTGTGGGTGCGGAGCGGGCAGGGCCTTGCCTGCCTGCTTCCCTGCCTGCCTGCTGGCTCCAGCCCCGCCGTGCCTCTGCTTAATAATGTCAGGAAAAGCTGGGACATGGTGGCGGCCCCGAGGAGCAGGACAGCTGGCAGAGGAGCTGGAGGACCTAGTACAGATGTAACGGGAGGTTTTCGTTAGAGACTGAACCAAAAGCCCATTGACTTCTACATGCAGTGAACAATTCTACTGTTGGAGGAAACTTCGCAAAAGCAAAGATGAACAAATTAAACCTTGAGGATGTTTGATGTAACAGTGGTGGGATGTGTAGGGCCCACTCCTGTGGCTGCATGGGCAAAATGGTGAGAGGTGCAGGAAACCTGGAAGTCCTTCCCAGTCTTTATGCCTGAAACCAGGACACACCTGGAGATGCTTCTGTAGGATAGGCTAGAAGTAGGAGAGGACTGAGCTGAACCACACCGCTGTATGTGCCATCAAAAAGTCTGGAAGTACCAAACTGAAAACCCCATCCAGAGCTCGTGTTGAGTGAGGGGCAACCCCCAAGATAAAGCACGCTGGTCCCTGGCTTTGGGGTGGAAGCAGTGGTGCTTTGTGACAAAGAACACACATCCCACCCCACCCCCAATTTACAAAGCCTCGGGGTGCCCCCGTGCAGTTTCATGCCTATCTTTCCTGGATGGTGTAATTCTCTACAGGGAGGAGCCTTCAGAAACGTTTCATTTCAAGAAAGTCATTCAAATGCTTTAGCACGGCCTGTCAGGACGGGTTTGGGGGTAATATGCTTCATGCTCGCTAAAATCCCATTGTCCACGCTTTCAGCCCGGACATCTCTCATTGACTTGGAGAAGACGTGTGCCACGGTTAGCTGCGGCTCTCAGATAGAGGGACTATCCCTCAGAAACCTTTAAAAAAAGTAAAATGAAGGACAATGAAACCGAGGAGAAGCAGGAGAGCATCTGTCGGTGGTCAAACAATTGGGCAAGTGGTAGAGGGTGAGCTGAGATCCGAGTGGGAAAACGCGGCTTTAGCCCGGGGCAGACCAGCGTGGGCTGAGGAAGTGCGACCGACACGGGGGGGGGAAGGACAGGAGTCTGCGAAGTGTGCATTTAGGAAAAGAATAGCTTTCACCGGGAGGAGGTGAAATATAGTTTACCAAGGCGTAAAACTCCATAGCAACTAGGAACTAGTGGTGAACAAAGGCACCATACATCCACGGATCGGGGTGAAGTTGCGGGAGGGGTGCAGGAGGAGTAGGGAGAAGTTTCTTTTCTACCCAAAAATTGTCTCGCACAGATTTCAGAAGGGTTTGTTTGGTTGGGTTTTTTTATGTCTCCAATGCAGAAAAAGTCTATAGGAAGATTGTCTTGCTAAAACCGCTGGAGAGTGGATAGTTCAATCCTAATCAGATTAGAAGAATGAATGGCTGTTCAGGTTTGGAGCTACAAACACAAGTAGCCCAAGGCCAGGAAAGACCTAAACCCTCAAGCACGGGAGTTCAAAACGTAAACACAATTCCCACCCGGTGAAGGAAGCTCTGAAATCATCTACGGTGCTTCCGAATGATAGACACCTCAGCCATGGTCTCCTTTCCTTGCACACAGGATATCTTTATCTTTTGGAAAAATCTTGAGTAATTCCTTGATCGAGTGATCAGATTAACGTTCCGTATTGTCTTTTATTTTACCTGTAGGTAGCAGAAAAGAGAAAGAGGTTTTTCTTTTGTTAAGGGTGTTTGTACAGGGTTGGTTTTTTTGTTGGGTTTTTTTTGGTTATCTATGCCTTCGTGCATTGTCAGCCGCACCTTCCCCTAAATTTCTTTTCAGTCACAGGGCAGGTGAAAGCTCCACGGTTCGTTCTCGTCCGCCTCCTCCCCGATGTTAGAATGTAGGAAATAATGCAAAAACCAAGATGATGTGCAATCGAATCACTATGAGCTTGTGAATTTCTACCTTGAAAGACCTTGGAAAAAAACAAACAAAAAAAACCACCAACAACAACAACTCAGTGGGAAATGCCTTTTAAGATACACAGATGTAGGTGAGATCAAGCCTGCTTGTTTCAGGACAGAGTGCGAATAAGGGAAGGGTGTCGTTTAGCCTAAAAAACTCCTCAGCAGTGTTTTGAACAGCCATAAGAGTGAAGAGGAGGGAAACGAGCACGCAGTGCGTTTTCCAAACCGGAAATTTCTGTGCTCTTGTGTCACATCATTACTTACGTGTCTTATGGAACAGTCGAGAACGAAGTAATGAGAGTAGAACACGCCTTTCTTTTTCCAAAAGCACTTCCTCCGTTCATGATCCTCTCAGTTTCTGACTTTGTAGCAAGTCTTGGGAAGTTTCTGCTATGCCTCCAACCAAAATGTCCGTTTAACTTAGCCGACCAAGTTTGGGTCACAACATAGGAACAAATAGTCTTCTAATCGTTTTGTTTTTACTAAGCAGCTGCAGGGAAAAGTTCTGCGTGATTTTCCTGAATATAGCAACATCTCAGTGTTAGGGGTCACAGACCATAGCTGACGAGGTAAGTGGGACAAGCTGATCATGATGAATGTGCCACATATCCACATGTTTAAGATAAGAAAAGCAACGAAGTGGCTTCATTGCAAAAGGCACCCTTGTGTGACCAAATGAGCCCAATTTTATACAATTTGGTAGGAGCTTGCTACGTAGCTGTATTATTCAATGGATAGTTTCAGGTAGATAAACTGTGTCTGTGCGTCTCGAACACATTTTAAATATTTAGTAATGTATGAACTATATGTTCATGTTTTCACGGTTAAGCGTTCCTATTTAGACGTCTGTATTTATCACCTGTCTTAGGATAGCCTTGGGTGATCAATAAAATAAAATAATACCTTTGAAAGGTAAGCTTAGTCACAAAAAAGGACAAACTCGGAGTCCGTTGTTTAAAACGCGGTCTCTGCTCCTCAGGGTAGCCTTGTTGATCTCCTTTAACAAGGAGACACATTTAAAGACAGAATCTATAATCAAAATCAGTGTGTGGATACCAACTGCCTCACAAATAGGTGCAATGACGTCATGTCCTTGGGAACATCCCATCACACTTTCCGGACGTTTGCTGCAGAATGCAAGTCCCTCTCCATACACACATGGCTGCACACCAGATTCAGGTGCCGTCGAGCCGAGGTGTCTTGTAGCACCTTCCAGTTTTATCACATGCCCATTGCCTAACAGGAAGGGGACTCGCGGCAGGCGCGAAAATTGAGTGGAAGTATGGAGGCAGAAGACCAGAGCTACAATTCACAGATGATCGTGTTTCCCTTTTGTGGTGCAAAACATAGTAATTTTTAAAAGAAATGAAGAACGGGCAGAAAAAGTATTAAAGAAGCTCCGTTTCTGTTCTGTCAGAGCTGGACAACATCTGGAACGGAGCTTTTTCCCTCATTGGGCATCAAACAGTAAGCGCAGCCACAAAACACTTGAAAGGGAAACTTCGGCTTTCCCTCCGCCGGTGCGCACGCCTCGCTTAGCGAGAACACCAGGCTTAGAGGGATTTCCAGTGTCTCTCTGGAGACGACAAACGGAACTGTGAAATGCTGATTTTAACAAAACTCTTAGAGTTTTCGGTGGAAGACGTCTGCCTTTTCCCTACGAACAGGGAGAAAAGGATTTTTTTCACGGAAAGCNCCCCGCCCCCCGACAGCGCCAAGTAGTTTCTTACAGAAGGCGGTGTGAGCTGCCCCTTCCCTCCCCGCCGTGGCATCGCCACCCGGGGGACACCCTGCCGCTGCCCTGGGGTTTCTGCTGAGCTGGTTCAGGGCTCCCTCCAGGCCCCCCGCATTCCGCGTGGGGAGCGCGATTCTACCCCGCCGTGGGGAAGAGCAAGAGGTCGGGTAGTGGCAGCGTGGATGCGAGGGAAGCAGCTCCCCCGGGGAGCAGCTCCGGGACCGGGCTGTGGCGTTGCCGAGGAGATAAACGCCTCTTGTCCCTGGAGAGGGGACACGGGACAAAGGTTCACCTGACTTGGGTCAAGGAACCGGCGGCACTCAGGCTCCGAGGGCCTCCACTCTGCGCTCCTCGAGTGGGACGGGAGGGGCTGGCCCGTGCTGGATGTTAGCAGGGGTTGAATCGGACCCCGGGGCTTTCCATGTCCAGACAGCCCGGGGGGGACCCGTCTCATGGGCCAGCATCGGCTGTGGCGGGCAGCCCCAGAGCAAGGCTTGTCCCCAGGCTGCCGTGCTCCCACCTCCTTGCTCCACTCCCTATGCCTTTATTTTTGTCCACTAGTGACCAAATGGCAACTTCTATGGCCTAAGCTGCAGTCTGTCTGCTTGCTTACCTTCCTTCTCTAACGGTATGTTTCAGGTCATTTTGAAGGAAGCCTGCTACTTCTGGGAATTTGAAAAGGCATGACTGCCTTTACAAATACTTTTAGGAAAGCTGTGAAAATGTTCAGCTTGGTACTGCAGTATTTTTACCCTGCACAAAACATAAAATATGAACCAATTTAAAAGAATCCCTCAGAGGGGAAGAGAAATAAATCCACAGCCATTCAGCAGTAAAACAAAAAGTCAGAAAATTTTCTGGTCTTAAACAAGTATCAGAAATGTCTTTTCTGATATAAAAGAAGAGATGTTTTAAAGAGTGTTCCTAATGGAAGGGGCTTTGTATTTTCTGCTCCAACAGCGGGGTTCTGTATTTTGTGGAGTATCGTCGTACCACCAACACAGGAAGAATATCGTTCGAGAAGACAGGAGTATTGACACACAATTTAAGAGCGAATTTCTTAAAGAACAGTTTACCTCCACCTGACAACAAGATGCTAACAGAAAACAACATTTAGATTTTGCCACTGTACAGAATACTTTCTGAACTTATAAATAAAAATAAACTCAACAAATATTATTCTCCTTTTGGAAACTTTACAATACAATTACCGCAGACTGCTAAGATCACTCCACTGACCCTCAACCATACTACACAGATACTGCCAAACTGAATTCCCTTATTATTTCTCAGAGCCAACACTTGTTAAAAAGGAGAATGCAGAGCCACTAATTTAAATGTTAGCTTTCAAGAATAAAAAAGAGAGAGAAAGAGAAAGCAAGAAAAATGGTCGTAAGCTGTCTTTTAAAATTAAACAAATTTGAGAAGTCTGTAGGAAAATGGCCTAAAGGTGACTAGACTACTGTTGTCTCTTCTTCAGCCTACAAGTCTTCTGCAGGCTATTTTCCTCCAGTATAAATGTAATTTAATAGCTGAGATGGATATTGTTTCACTTTCAGCTATCTGCTCTATACTCCGGTCTCATTCTACATTAGATGATTACCTTACTGTCCTATATGCACAATTTAAAGGGAATTACCTATTACTTCAATTATTTGTTTCTTATCAACTGATGTTACACTACAAGGATTTGCATTGAAAGGACACAAAGAAAGAGCAAGTCATGGCACATTGCCAAATAAAAGAGTAATGTTCTGGTGAATTTAGCCCAAATAATTTACTGCTATATAAAAGTGGAAAAGTGGAAGGTGAACCCTTTGACCAATAAATCTCTTCTGCATGTGAAACCCTTATCTTGTCCCCTCCAATATATTCCACACTAGGAAGCCATCATCATTGGCTCTGGTTTGTTATTTGTAAACCTTGATCTTCTGCACTCGGTGTCCTAAATATGGATAATTAGCATCAGTTTATCACGCCTCTGCATATTTTCTCTTCTCTCCAAACATGCATGCTTCTATTGGCTGCCATTCTGTCACAGAAGATTATGGAGACAGATTGCAGAGAATGAATGTGCTAAACGAGATTAGGAAGGAATAGAAATAGCAACTTGGCCAATAAATTCCTCGTGAGAGCCTTATCATACAATTACACGTTGACTTGTTTCACACTCTCCCAGCCTCTTAATCCAACGCCCCCACCAAGAACAAAATTTCACTAATTTCTGAATTACTGCATATCCTCATGACTTGTCACTGAGAATGGTTGGAAGGAGCAACACGGTCGAAAATAGCACATCAAACTTCCAAAAAGAAAAGAAACTTTACGGACAGAAAGGGATGTGGCTTTAAACAGTTTGTGGCCATATGTAGAAGATCTTGTGCAGCAGCAGTTTGAAGGGTCAGGACTTCAAGACATGCTCCTCCGCGCTTTTACTCCCTAACTCTTTACATCGGGTGTTACCTTATCCTTGGAGGGACTTGGGGATCAGAATACAGTTTGTTGATGCTGCTAAACTAGGCACCTGCTGTGCAAACAGCTCTCCAGTGAGCTCATACAAACTCGTCAGAAAACAATGACGAAAACACCTGCTGCCGTTGCCAGATTCTGGGACATTCCTAAAAATTGCGGTAATTGAGAAGACACAAAAAGCATGACAGCAGAGAGAGACGAAATCCTGCTGAACTCACGAGAAACATCTACCAGCTCTGTGGAGTTAGTTTTGTCCCTTCTTCCGTGGTTATTTCAATGTGGACGTCAAGAAAAGAAAAATTACATCATGATTTTCATGATGGAATTCAGAGGCATAGCTAAAACGATCAGGAGACATCACCTCTGGAAATGCTGGCATCCTCTCTGGAAATTCTGCAAGTCTCCATTTCCGCCCTTGTAGTAGTCCAAGAGGAGGGCTTGCGAAAAGTACTAATGTTGTCATAATGCTGTTTTCATTGTTTTAGATACGTGTAGGAGAAGAAGGACATAAATGGAATAAAAAGTCCCAAGACAGGAAGATAAAGCCTTGCTCAGTTGACCTATACTCATAGACTTCATGTCACAGTGTACTCGTCTTAGAGTTTTAGGAGATTTAAGGACATTTTACAGCGTTTATTACAGTGAAAGGACTTGCTTTAGAAAGGAGCATGTTTTTGTAACTCGAGTAATTGTTTCCCTTAGTAAATGTGAATCTTCAACCCCATACAGAACTTGGATGAAAAGTATGATGAAGTTGTGCTACGTATTCCTGAACCGCCTAGCGTCACTCCCGCCTGCGCAATCAGGTGCTGCGAAAGTAGGAGTGAAGTATTGCAAGTGTTAAGAATTTTCAAAATAAATGGATTCCCTCGAGCGGGACCGTTCCTGCACAGGCTTTTCCCCAGTGCGGAAGTCATCCGAGTTGCAGTGGAGAATCCTCTCTACCCCCGAGCTGGGTACCATGGAGTGGTCGCGAACATTGGGCATGGAAAACCCGTCCTGCGAGTACTACAAAGCCTTGGCCCTCTGGGTTACCCTGAAGTGGGTTTAGTGATGGCCGGGTTGGTGATTTTTACTTTTTTTTAACCTGCTCGTTACTTTTCACTTGCTCTCCCCCGGAGTTTTTTCTGGTACTAGAGCACTCCAGATGGAAAACCAGACTGCAGATGTGAGTCACACTCATCCAGTCTTAAATCCACACGGTTGAAGAAAAGATTGAGAGGAGAATAGCTTGATCCTGTGGGACAGCAAGACAGCTTGCTACTTGTTTGCTGCCACAAGAACCTTTGCGGTCATATAATATAAAAGTTTAATAACTCTCCCTTGTTTCCTTCTTCTATTTCTTGTTATAGCCATAGGTTTGCATACATATTCATATATACTTATATCTATACGCACACACACACAAGCACACGTATATGTATATATATATGTGTGTATATACATATACACGTGTGTATATGTATGTGTATATATATATGTGTGTATATATATATATATATGAGTGTGTATATATGTATCTATATATATATATATGTACACACACATCACCCGAATGAATTGGTTAGCATTGGGCAGAGAGGCGTTTGCCATTAATCTGGGAACAAACCGCTAACCTCGGTGACTGGTATTTTAGCTTTTCTTTTCTCGCTTCTCTCAGTGTGGGGAGANTTTTTTCACGGAAAGCAGGAGTGGAGGCAGCTGCCGCAGAGCTTCCTGCCACTCTGCCTCCAGCCCAGGGGGCTGCTGATTCCAACCGGGCCAGGCTTGAGAGGCCCTTACTTTGAAAATCAACCTGACGAGATAAACTAGTTACCAAAGGTCATTTAACGAAGCCCAGGATCCGGCCATCCAGTGCACACACCCCCCTCCTCCCACCCCCGCCCCCCGACAGCGCCAAGTAGTTTCTTACAGAAGGCGGTGTGAGCTGCCCCTTCCCTCCCCGCCGTGGCATCGCCACCCGGGGGACACCCTGCCGCTGCCCTGGGGTTTCTGCTGAGCTGGTTCAGGGCTCCCTCCAGGCCCCCCGCATTCCGCGTGGGGAGCGCGATTCTACCCCGCCGTGGGGAAGAGCAAGAGGTCGGGTAGTGGCAGCGTGGATGCGAGGGAAGCAGCTCCCCCGGGGAGCAGCTCCGGGACCGGGCTGTGGCGTTGCCGAGGAGATAAACGCCTCTTGTCCCTGGAGAGGGGACACGGGACAAAGGTTCACCTGACTTGGGTCAAGGAACCGGCGGCACTCAGGCTCCGAGGGCCTCCACTCTGCGCTCCTCGAGTGGGACGGGAGGGGCTGGCCCGTGCTGGATGTTAGCAGGGGTTGAATCGGACCCCGGGGCTTTCCATGTCCAGACAGCCCGGGGGGGACCCGTCTCATGGGCCAGCATCGGCTGTGGCGGGCAGCCCCAGAGCAAGGCTTGTCCCCAGGCTGCCGTGCTCCCACCTCCTTGCTCCACTCCCTATGCCTTTATTTTTGTCCACTAGTGACCAAATGGCAACTTCTATGGCCTAAGCTGCAGTCTGTCTGCTTGCTTACCTTCCTTCTCTAACGGTATGTTTCAGGTCATTTTGAAGGAAGCCTGCTACTTCTGGGAATTTGAAAAGGCATGACTGCCTTTACAAATACTTTTAGGAAAGCTGTGAAAATGTTCAGCTTGGTACTGCAGTATTTTTACCCTGCACAAAACATAAAATATGAACCAATTTAAAAGAATCCCTCAGAGGGGAAGAGAAATAAATCCACAGCCATTCAGCAGTAAAACAAAAAGTCAGAAAATTTTCTGGTCTTAAACAAGTATCAGAAATGTCTTTTCTGATATAAAAGAAGAGATGTTTTAAAGAGTGTTCCTAATGGAAGGGGCTTTGTATTTTCTGCTCCAACAGCGGGGTTCTGTATTTTGTGGAGTATCGTCGTACCACCAACACAGGAAGAATATCGTTCGAGAAGACAGGAGTATTGACACACAATTTAAGAGCGAATTTCTTAAAGAACAGTTTACCTCCACCTGACAACAAGATGCTAACAGAAAACAACATTTAGATTTTGCCACTGTACAGAATACTTTCTGAACTTATAAATAAAAATAAACTCAACAAATATTATTCTCCTTTTGGAAACTTTACAATACAATTACCGCAGACTGCTAAGATCACTCCACTGACCCTCAACCATACTACACAGATACTGCCAAACTGAATTCCCTTATTATTTCTCAGAGCCAACACTTGTTAAAAAGGAGAATGCAGAGCCACTAATTTAAATGTTAGCTTTCAAGAATAAAAAAGAGAGAGAAAGAGAAAGCAAGAAAAATGGTCGTAAGCTGTCTTTTAAAATTAAACAAATTTGAGAAGTCTGTAGGAAAATGGCCTAAAGGTGACTAGACTACTGTTGTCTCTTCTTCAGCCTACAAGTCTTCTGCAGGCTATTTTCCTCCAGTATAAATGTAATTTAATAGCTGAGATGGATATTGTTTCACTTTCAGCTATCTGCTCTATACTCCGGTCTCATTCTACATTAGATGATTACCTTACTGTCCTATATGCACAATTTAAAGGGAATTACCTATTACTTCAATTATTTGTTTCTTATCAACTGATGTTACACTACAAGGATTTGCATTGAAAGGACACAAAGAAAGAGCAAGTCATGGCACATTGCCAAATAAAAGAGTAATGTTCTGGTGAATTTAGCCCAAATAATTTACTGCTATATAAAAGTGGAAAAGTGGAAGGTGAACCCTTTGACCAATAAATCTCTTCTGCATGTGAAACCCTTATCTTGTCCCCTCCAATATATTCCACACTAGGAAGCCATCATCATTGGCTCTGGTTTGTTATTTGTAAACCTTGATCTTCTGCACTCGGTGTCCTAAATATGGATAATTAGCATCAGTTTATCACGCCTCTGCATATTTTCTCTTCTCTCCAAACATGCATGCTTCTATTGGCTGCCATTCTGTCACAGAAGATTATGGAGACAGATTGCAGAGAATGAATGTGCTAAACGAGATTAGGAAGGAATAGAAATAGCAACTTGGCCAATAAATTCCTCGTGAGAGCCTTATCATACAATTACACGTTGACTTGTTTCACACTCTCCCAGCCTCTTAATCCAACGCCCCCACCAAGAACAAAATTTCACTAATTTCTGAATTACTGCATATCCTCATGACTTGTCACTGAGAATGGTTGGAAGGAGCAACACGGTCGAAAATAGCACATCAAACTTCCAAAAAGAAAAGAAACTTTACGGACAGAAAGGGATGTGGCTTTAAACAGTTTGTGGCCATATGTAGAAGATCTTGTGCAGCAGCAGTTTGAAGGGTCAGGACTTCAAGACATGCTCCTCCGCGCTTTTACTCCCTAACTCTTTACATCGGGTGTTACCTTATCCTTGGAGGGACTTGGGGATCAGAATACAGTGTGTTGATGCTGCTAAACTACGCACCTGCTGTGCAAACAGCTCTCCAGTGAGCCCATACAAACTCGTCAGAAAACAATGACGAGAACACCTGCTGCCGTTGCCAGATTCTGGGACATTCCTAAAAATTGCGGTAATTGAGAAGACACAAAAAGCATGACAGCAGAGAGAGACGAAATCCTGCTGAACTCACGAGAAACATCTACCAGCTCTGTGGAGTTAGTTTTGTCCCTTCTTCCGTGGTTATTTCAATGTGGACGTCAAGAAAAGAAAAATTACATCATGATTTTCATGATGGAATTCAGAGGCATAGCTAAAACGATCAGGAGACATCACCTCTGGAAATACTGGCATCGTCTCTGGAAATGCTGCAAGTCTCCATTTCCGCCCTTGTAGTAGTCCAAGAGGAGGGCTTGCGAAAAGTACTAATGTTGTCATAATGCTGTTTTCATTGTTTTAGATACGTGTAGGAGAAGAAGGACATAAATGGAATAAAAAGTCCCAAGACAGGAAGATAAAGCCTTGCTCAGTTGACCTATACTCATAGACTTCATGTCACAGTGTACTCGTCTTAGAGTTTTAGGAGATTTAAGGACATTTTACAGCGTTTATTACAGTGAAAGGACTTGCTTTAGAAAGGAGCATGTTTTTGTAACTCGAGTAATTGTTTCCCTTAGTAAATGTGAATCTTCAACCCCATACAGAACTTGGATGAAAAGTATGATGAAGTTGTGCTACGTATTCCTGAACTGCCTAGCGTCACTCCCGCCTGCGCAATCAGGTGCTGCGAAAGTAGGAGTGAAGTATTGCAAGTGTTAAGAATTTTCAAAATAAATGGATTCCCTCGAGCGGGACCGTTCCTGCACAGGCTTTTCCCCAGTGCGGAAGTCATCCGAGTTGCAGTGGAGAATCCTCTCTACCCCCGAGCTGGGTACCATGGAGTGGTCGCGAACATTGGGCATGGCAAACCTGTCCTGCGAGTACCACAAAGCCTTGGCCCTCTGAGTTACCCTGAAGTGGGTTTAGTGATGGCCGGGTTGGTGATTTTTACTTTTTTTTAACCTGCTCGTTACTTTTCACTTGCTCTCCCCCGGAGTTTTTTCTGGTACTAGAGCACTCCAGATGGAAAACCAGACTGCAGATGTGAGTCACACTCATCCAGTCTTAAATCCACACGGTTGAAGAAAAGATTGAGAGGAGAATAGCTTGATCCTGTGGGACAGCAAGACAGCTTGCTACTTGTTTGCTGCCACAAGAACCTTTGCGGTCATATAATATAAAAGTTTAATAACTCTCCCTTGTTTCCTTCTTCTATTTCTTGTTATAGCCATAGGTTTGCATACATATTCATATATACTTATATCTATACGCACACACACACAAGCACACGTATATGTATATATATATGTGTGTATATACATATACACGTGTGTATATGTATGTGTATATATATATGTGTGTATATATATATATATATGAGTGTGTATATATGTATCTATATATATATATATGTACACACACATCACCCGAATGAATTGGTTAGCATTGGGCAGAGAGGCGTTTGCCATTAATCTGGGAACAAACCGCTAACCTCGGTGACTGGTATTTTAGCTTTTCTTTTCTCGCTTCTCTCAGTGTGGGGAGAGCAGTAAAGCTTGTGTGGACTGATTGTGAGGGGCTCTGCTGGAATTTGGCAGGCCAGGGGCTTGGAGAGAAGCCCCATGCTGACTCCTATTCAGCGGGCCAGTTTTCTGCGAGCTTTGGAAGTTTCACTCAGCCGTGCACTCAATGGCTTCACAAAGCTGATTACAAGCTTCAGCGCATTCCTGAAGGAGCCAAAAGCGACGCAGGTGCAAACGAGCCGAGGGAGCCCCTTATCCCGGTGACAGAATGGGACAAGCTGGGAAAGACTTGGACCACACAAATCCAAGGCTCACCAGGCAGCAGCAAGCCTGCCTTGGGAACCGGGGATCATTATCCGCTCCTTTCAGCGGGGACCCAGCGGCGGCAGCGGCACGTCCCAAGGCTGGGGACGGGCTTTCCGTCCCGGGTGGGAGCACAGCCGTTTCACCTGGCATCCCCTCTCCGCTCCCTTCGCGGCTGCCTCAGGCACGAACCCGAGGTGCCCCTGCTCCCCCGAAATGATTTGTATCCCAGCATCTGTTAGTCTTCAGCATGCCGCCTGAAGTACCTTGCCGGTTTTTACCCCATTGCCCCATCCCACACGACAAGCCTCCCTCCTCTTGCTCTTCCCTTCCCCAGAGAAACACGGTGCTAAGGGTCTGTCTGGAAACCGAGCACAGAAAACGCACTGATCCGAAATGGCAGGTTTCCTCCCAGCTGAAGTTCTCTAACAAACACCCTATTTTGAAGGCTGCCTTTAATTCCAGAGAGAAGCCAGCCGAGAGTGCACCCTCCTCCCCTCCCAATTACTCGAGCCACCCGATTCCCACAGAAACCTCCCGCAACACAAACGCCTGGTGAATGCTTTCTGACTCGGTGAAAGCAGCCCACGGTGCCTGCCCTTCCTGCCTCCCCGGCGAGCGAGGGGGTGGCGAGGAGTCGAGGGGGGTCTTGGTGCCGGAGAGGGTGAAGCGTGATTACTTTTAATTAGGGGTTCTCGGAAGGAGTTCCTCTCGCCTCCGCTCCCTCGCCCCCTTTCCTCGCTCTCAGCCCTTCCCCTCCAGCCGAGAGAAGAAGCTGCACTTTACTTCCCTGCAAAATTAATTACGGCCCTTCCCCGCTATCAATTACGGAGGAATCAGCCTTTCCTAGGGAGAGAAGAAATAATCAAAAGGCTTTTCAGTCTTGCTGGGGGGGGGACGACCTCGGACCGCCGAGCACATAATGCGGCAAGGGGACTGCCGCGCTTCTGGCCGCTGGTTTCATATGCAAATGGCGAGCTGCCTCCAAGTTATCATTATGGTTTTATTTTTTTCTCCCCTTAATGTTATTATTGTGTCGCGGTTTTAATAGCCACATGCTCTACCCTTCCCTTTCAGCGAGGTTTCCTTGGCGATCAGCCACGCCGCTTCTTCCCCGGGCGCGTTGCCCCCGCCCCAGCGCCTGCCCCACGTCCATGTTAATTTCGCCCTATGGAAATGAAAGCGGCCCGGCCGGGCAGCTGATATTAAAGCGATCCCCCGGCCCCGGGGCTCGCCCTCCCCGTTCTCGCGGCGGCCGTGCCTCCGCAGGAGTGCGGCGTGTCGGTGCCGTGGGCCCCCCCGACCCCCGGGCCCGCCGCCCCTTTCATGCTCGGGAGATGCTGGGGAGGCAGCGGTGCGTTTGCTTGTGCGGAGCACACCGCCTGCAAGCGGTTGCCTTGGCAGAAAGGTGCAGCTTTCTGATGTTCTTTTGTCTGATAACTAATTCAAGTTAATGCGATCTTTATGTAAAGCTAACAGCGGATAATTGTCTATTTTCTCGCCAACAATCTCCATCACAATCACTTATCTGGAAACCTGCGGTTGTATTAATCGTTATATTCCCCGAGATAAGCGTCTCTCGAATTATCAGTAAACACTGGAGGGAAATTAAACAAACTCCAGAGCCACTTAAGTTTCCTCCGCAGCTTTTAGCCGCCTTCTCGGGAGGAGGCGGAGTGGGGACGACGACACCCCTCAATCCAACCTGGGACCGGAACACAACACGGAAGGGTGTGTGTAGGGTGTGTGTGTAAAACGGTGAAGAACGGCCTGATATTTTGGATAATTTTGAAGAGCCGAGTCCTGCTGAAGGCACCTTCCCTTGGAGATGCCCGTGTGGCAGACAGACACGCACCTTGCGCCCCGCTCGTCCGGCGGCGGTCGGTCTTCAGCGGCCCCTGGGACCTTGTTGGCAATTCTTGTAAATCATGTAATTAAGTCTCTGCAGGGGAAAGACGAGCAGCTAGGAGAGAATATACCCAGAGATTAAGCAGGAGTCGCATGGCTTTAGGTCTGATACACAAGGAAAAGGGAGTTCTACTGCCTTCCGAGAATCACCGTATTAGCACAATTATTGACAATATTTATACTAGAGAGTGATCTGAACCCCAGGAGGGTAACAGAGAGTGCGAGAGAGTGAAACTACTGTGGGAATATGTTTTACTGCTCAGATCCCATCAGTTCCGTTAGGTGTAAAGAAATTATAGCAAATTGTGTTGGAAGCCCCTCCAGGGAAAACATACTTGTATGACAAAGATTTTGTCTTTTTGAGATGAAGTCAAAACATCGGTGGCAAATGAAACTCATTTTAGGGGCGCTGCCGTGTGTGTGTGTTTACTCGAGCACCTGGGTGTGGGGGAAGGAAAAAAAAAAAAAGAAAAAAAGCAGCCCAAACCATGACATTTCAGTGGTGAATCTGTGCCAGCAGAGAGTTTACAACTTCTTCGGGAAGAGCGAGGCGTCCTCCAGCCTCCCTTCGCTGCCCGCCCGGAGCCGGGCTGAGGCCACCGCCGTCCCGGGCGGCCGCCGCAGGGCTGCCTGACAGCGCTCTGTGCGCTGCGCCTTTGGCGGAGGGTTTGCCACGTCGAAAGTGCTTTATGAACATTAACTGAATAATCCTGTCGGTTAGTTACGGAGCAGGCACCAAGGAATTTTAGTACTGGTCCCTATGATGAGCTTTATTTATTGTCGATTTAAGATTTTTTTAAAAACTTTTATTCACGAAGGAAGTTTCCAATGGCATGACTCTCGTCTTAGCTTGGGGAGGCTGAGGTCTGGGATGGAAAAGGAAAAAACAGCAGCAACAACATCAACAATCACCACAGAAAACAAAAACAAGACCAAAAAACAAACAAACAAAAAAAAACCAACACGAGAAACAACAACAAAAAACCCCCCAACCAACCAAAAAACAAACTAGAAAAAAATCCCCCAACACAACCAAACACAAACGAAACAGAACACCTTAACGAAACACAAAAACCTCCTATTACTTATTTGTGTTTCATAGCAGCCCATTTCCAAATATGATCTGCATCTTAAAAAAAAAAAAAATCACTGCTTAGATTCTTGAATTATTTCACTTGAGCTAAAAGTTCCCAGGGTAGCTTTTTCTTATGGCATTTGAGAATCATCCCACTTCATCTCTCACCTGAATCTTGTCATCTGTGCCATCTTGAAGTGATCTGTGAACAATGCTGGTCCCTTGGACAGCCCAAGCTGGTCAATCAGGCAGAACAGACTATGCAAATGGAATGGAAAGGCGAAGCGATGAAGAACAGTGGCCCCCATTGTCTTGGGCATTTCAAAGCGAAGCCCAGCTGCAGCAGGCGTTGCTGTCTCGGACCCTTGGTTGCTACTCTAATGTCATCATTGCAAAACATCACATTTTGAAAACTCTACAGTCTGAATGCATGATCAGGCTTCCACAAAGATTTCACTTTGCCGTGACATCTTTCGAAGTCACGGAAAAAAAAAAAAAAGTGGGGGAGGAAAAAAAAAAGGAAAAAAAGTCCCACCACAACTGGGGACTGGGATCCCAGCCACATTGCCCGCTCACATCCCGCAATCCCTCCACTCCTAACTGAGGTGCAGCTGACGCCTTTTGCAACCTTTTGGTGAACGCCTCGCCTTTCGTGTTGTTTTTAGCGTCGAATCGGATGATGATTTAAGTTGCATCTAACTTATTTTCTGTAGGGTCTCTTTCAGGCACTCTAATGAGCTAACGCCGAGGAAACGTCGCTGTGAGCAGGCAGTGAAGTATTTATTCACAATCGCTTCCAAAACTTCAGATAGGCGCCGCTTTAAAAGAGTCAGGCGATGTCTTTGCAAGTGATTAAACCAGCAACTAAGCTGGGTATTTACGGGTCCGTTAGGAGTTTTTGTGAATACTCAGTTTCTCAATACACTCATGCAGTTGTCGCTCCTGAATATTGCTGCCAGCCCTGCTCCGGCTTCGCCTCCCGGCGCTGGTCCCAAAGTTAGCTCTGCCATGAGAAACGAACTTTCAGTTCAGTAAAGCTGAGGGCTGTCAGATGATTAATGTGCATTTTCAAGGGACAAAATCATTGCCCGCGTTTCACTTATTGTTCCTTTTCATTTTCTTTTGTCTGTAGGTGACATTTGTGATCACCATGTGGCGAGCAGAGGAAACTCCCCTGTCTTCCATCCTCATGTCAGGAGCCTGTGCTCTAGGAGCAAAGGTCTGTGCCACTGATCTCTAAAAAAGCTGGGGGTTGTCTTGTCCTCTTCCCAATCTCTTATCTCACAGGAGTTAGTGAATCCAAAGCTTCTTCTCCAGCAACAGTCTTTCTAGAGTGAGCCCAGAGAGATGGATACTGCCCAGCCTCTGACACTGCCTGCGACAGACACAGTGGTCACACATGAGAGTGGTCACCCTTCAGTACAGATGGTGTGGTGTTCATGTGGGAGCAGAGAAGAAAGTTTCATTGGTCTAAGAGAGCTGAGCTAAGAAACTCTTAAATACATTCTTTCCAGCACCAAGAATAACTCACTGCTTCTTTCCTACCCCTTGAACCAACTCTTTCCCTTTAGCTTAGGTAATACATTCTGTAATAACATCCCATAAATTACAGAGGAAGCAAAGGATAGAATTATTTAAAACAAAATAATTATTCACTCTGATTTGATTGGCTTCCTGAAATTAAGGTTGGCCCTTTTAGAATGCCATGGTGAAAGATGAGAGTAAAAAAGAAAACTAAAGAGAGATTGAAGTGAATGGGACAAATGAATGCCTAGGTACCATCAAAGATCTTCTGGCTGAAAGATCTTTCCCCTCACCACAGAGAGTTTTCCAATGATAAGTACTACGTTAAAGAAAACCTGTTTTCGACTACATCAGCCCCATGGTCAAACTAGTCATGCAGAGACTCAGACCGCTACCTGCCTCATACAAAAGTTTCAGTAGGGATGATCAGCACTGTAAGCACCCTTCTCTGCCAGGTATTTGTTCACTTAACACCTTAAAACTTTACATCCTAGACAAATGGATTCCCAAAATCTGTGTTCTAGGAGGTGTTGGACATGCTTCAGGTTTGGGTAACTCGCTTACTGACTTGAATGCAGAAACCCAGAGGAAAAGCAGTGTTGTGCAGCCAGTGGCTACACAGAGGGCAACAGCAATGCACATGGCCAGAGGCCAAATGCCCTATTACTGTAAGTGGGTGCACCTTCACCTGGGGCTCTGCTGAAGCACTTCCAGAAAGGTGTTGAGAAGGAAGAACTCCAAAGAGGAGCAGCTTCTTGCCACGCCTCCCATGTAGGTGTTGCCATGGGGCTGTGTAGGGGTGGGAGACCCCTCTGTAGCCAGCACAATTCCCAGGTGATGATGAGATGGATGAAGGCCTCAGGGCCCACACCAAGGGTGGGGAACAGTGGCCCACAAGGTCACGGCAACACTTTTGACCCAGACACGTCCCTGTCCCAGAGCAGCCTTGTTCTAAGTCCATGCTGCCAGCTGGAGTTTTTCCCTTCTCGGCAGCTTGCCAGCCTCACACACCAGGGATGAGAGCCCAAATGTGGTTAGCCATCTCCACTCAGGCTCTCTGTGCTTCTGTGGAACCAAACCAGCTCCCATCACCCCAGCTTAATGACCTTGGCTCTACTGGGAGGGAAATGGCCCCAAATCTGCCCTTTGGGAAGGGTGCTTGGATAAGCAGGGGCAACCTCCTTTCCCTGTGGCTCCACATTGGTCAGGGGGAGCTAATTGGAAGCAAGATTACCTCCTTCTCAAGGGAGGAGCTAAACTTTGCTTTTGTCTCACAGCTGGAACTTCTGCCCCTTCCCTCTACCAGCCCTAGTCCTGGAACATTCAGCCACAGTTATCTCTGCTCCTGCACTGACTGTATTTTTCATGTTTATTATCATCCAGCCCAGTGTAGTGCCATCTGGCACATGCACACGCAGGGGGAAGAAAACCATATATTCAGCAAATGGAGCATACAGGGTTGAGGGTTTGTTTCGTCTTGTTTTTCTTATTCTTCCAGTTTCTGTTTAAAATTGTGTGGAAAAGATAGCCAAGCAATTCTCCCTCATGAAAAATGATCAAAACTCCCAGTCATGGGACTAAGGAAGACGCCAGGAAGAGACAAGAACCTCTTTCTGCTGAAACACAGGTTCTTCTTTTCCTCCTTCAGCTTCATTTAACCTCATGCTCAGATAAGGAACAGAATTACTTTAAAATGTTTGCATTAACTCTTTTTATTCAGGATGTTTTCTTGTCTTTCAAGTAATTATTTTATTGTAAGACGTGTACAAGTGATATGTAACAAATCACACTCCTCAAAAACAGTAGAGCACTACAAGACATCCTGCAGTCCTCAAACCTTTGCTTTTTTTATTGCCACAATAAAAATTGATACAAAATACACCTTCAGAGTAGATATACAAAACCATACATAGTATTTTCAGCAGAAGCTAGCACCTATTGCAGTGCCACCTTAATTTAAAGACAGTTTTGTAACAGAGTTGTACAATCAAAGCATATTTCTTCCCTGATAATTCATGCACTGTAAGATTATCAGTTGAGTTGCCCATGGAAAAAGTACTACACCATGTATTGTATTACTTGATTCATTTTCTTTCAAATTTTACTTGAATTTTAACTTTGGCTAATTACTGTATTGTGATCTAAGTCAGCAATCTTAAATTAACTATCAACTTTTGAAGAAATTCTACAAATGCATAATAATGATGAAATTTAAATTACTGTCAGTTATTGTGTAATGTCTACACCATAGAATAGCAAATCTTCAGGTATTTTAATTCCATTTGCATATATAGCATTGTGTTTTTCCTACTTCATTTTTCAGAGTAGAATTCTAAATTATAAAAATACTACTACAAACCTGTTTGGGATATTTATTTATTTTCTTTTTCTAAATTGAATTATACCTTTGATAAAAATACAAAAGAAAATGGTTCTTGGGAGCAAATAGTCAGCTACTCAGATTTCTTTGGGAAAGCAACTTTTTTTACAGTACAGATGCAGACTGGTAGCATTGTTCTCTGATCCTGCTAAAATAGAGAAACACATTTCAGTGAAATTGGTACAGTATCTGTATATTGAGCTTGATTCTGGTCTCACATCTCTTTAAAATTCAAAATATCCTTTGCTCAAGCCCTGATTCAATGCCGAGTGATGTCACTGTATAATGACTTCTGGTGGGCTGCAGTTCAAGGACTTTTACACCACTGTGCTTCTTGCCACTAGGCTGAAAAACGTTATTTTTGTTACATCTTTCTTTTCCTGTGAAACCAGATTAATTTCGAATGAATTAGAAATGCTTGAACAGAGATGCTCAGGGTTGCTTTTTCTGGCAATACTTTTAATTTTAAATATTTCTTACAAATAAATGCAATTTGATAGCAGCATAAAAATTTGCATATTCTAGTATATTTCTGCTCATCTTTGATTTTTTTGGCAAATCTCTGTTTTACATGTATGCATCCATTGCCTTATTTCTGGCAACACAGCATTGAAATTTTTATGTAAATAACTAACGAAAAAAGAATCTATTGTAAAATACAATGTATGACAAATTCATTGAAACAAGCAAAATAATTTAAATAATAGTTATTCAATAAATGTCAGGAAAGCAATCACATACCTTCACTGATCAAGGCTTCCATGTAACTCAGAAGAAAGCGATCAAGAAAGACTTTTTATGCAGTAATATATGGAGCTTGTTCCAGTTGTTAAGCACATCATTAGAAATTCAGCAAGTCTTACCAAAGAGGGTCATAAACAACCACAACTGAAAACTCAAATCTCTCTCTTCTTTGTATTGCAACATATACAGGGGAAGAAAAAAAAGAAGAAGATATTTTTTGGTGATGAGTCAGATTAGCTCCTGTTAAACTTAGCTTTTACTCTGTGAGCTGCAAAGCAAAGCAACCAGAACTTTGCTGCTCACTGTTAGAGTTTGTTAGAATTCATTTTAAGTATCTCCAGCTAAAGAGGTACAAAAGAGAAATCAAATCGGAAAAAGCAGTCAGAATGCTACAAACATAATGCAGAATCCTTTTGTGCTGGTGAGCATCAATAGGCAGCAAAGCAAACTTGAGGCTACTCATAATTTTTCTTCATCCTGTATGCACTGAACAGGTTAAATTATAAAAAAATATTGGCATGAATGACCTTAGTTTTCAGAGTTTACAGAGTTTGCATAAATATTATGAATTTGAATATGCAGGATGAATGCAGTTTGGTTAAACTATCTATAATCTATAAAATGTTATCAGTGATCAGACAGTGATGAAGGATGTTTCCATGTGTTGAAACTACCTTGTGCCACTTACGTGGACTGAAATGGCTGAACAGACATATCTCATTAAACTCCATCTGGGAAGACAACATGTGGGGAAAGGAACCCCATCATGATTAAATGTCCCATCTAATTTATCATATTAGTGTTAGGTGATTATAAATGATGGATAAGTGAAACAATGCTTCTTTTCAGTGGTAAGTGCTTCTAAAATTTTGAGGAATTTGAATGCTTGGAAATGTATTCCAGCTCACCTACTTTCAACATCAACTTTAGCTCTTGATAGCCTTATTTATTCCTCTAATTCTTCTGAAGTGGCCTTCAAAATGCGTTAGCGTGGATTTATCGTAAACTTCGCTCTTGCAGCTCCACTGTGGTTGTTCTGCTCATTTCAGGACAAATGCGACAGTTTAAACTAATGACTGAACATCCATTGTGTTAGTGCTGTTTCCTGGTTATCTGGTTATTATTTATTTCCTGCTTGTTCTATTGTTTCTTGCTTCACTAAGACTCCTGTTTGCTCTGATAAAATTCCTTATAACATGGCAGCAACACCAAGGGTTGGGTAAAAGGGCTCCTCTGAATGATAACACAAAGAGCATATAAAGAATCCATCACAGCAGTCAGTAGTATAATGTAATTTATTTTCACTAGACATCCTCTTCACTACTGGATTAGTCACTTCGCTAATAAGCAAATGACCCATAACTCACAGGAGTGGGAACTTTATGTGCAGGTCTTGCCTTTACCAGTGCAGATGAACTGCAACATCCTCACCATTATGCAATCACTTAGTATTTACGGCTCCTTCCAATCTTTCTTGGATGTTCCACACATTGTGGGAGTTTCAGGGGGGTGAAAAATGCAGGACCCAGTGGCAAAACAGACATATATGGGATTTATGGTTTTTATCGTACCAGAAAGCATTAATAAAAAACGTCTCATGCATCTAGAACCCATCAGGATCCCATAACCAGACAACGGACAGGTTTTAAAGAGCAAGTTTTGTATGTGCTAATACATTCAAGATGCTATTTTCTAGCACTTCATACTAGGCATCTTTGGAATTTATTGTCCAGATCTCACTTTAGCATGGCTTTAAAGAGAGTTTATCAGGTCATTCTGTGTATGAATGCATCTTGTCTCACTGTGCTAGGAGAAGTTGACAATGAAATCTAAAAAATTCAGAGTTTGTCAGTAAAAGCAGAGTTTATGGCTTCAGTAGTATCTAAGAACTTGTGAGATCTTGCTTTTAAATATATTCTCCCCCTTTCTTTAATTTCACATATAGGAAATATATGTTTACTGAGCCCTGTGGCATCCCACCCCAAAAGGGAAGGGAGGACTCAAGATTCAAAGATGCCTATGGTCAAAAGCAAACTACAAAAGTCAGAGGGTCTGCAAAAACTTACCAAGTATTATTAGTAAATTATACACATGGCATGGAAATCCCTATGTAAAGCCCTTATCCTATAGCATAAACACACAGTGGTGAATTTTGAATAATATTTAGGGTCAAAGAAAAGAGAGAGGGATTAAACAGAGGGAGACAGGATGAGAGAAAGAAGTGAAGAAAGGAAAAAAAGAAAGATCACAACTCCTGGCTCCAGCATCGATCTAGCTGATGGGTGCCCAGGGATCTGAGGGGATGCTGAATGGGCTTAACAGGATCACCTTTTAACAGACAAGTTTTCCCAACCTGGAGCTAAGTTTCTTGCTTTCTATGCAAATTAGTTATCACGTGCAGTTCATTCTTCTAGAACTTTCCAGAAATGGGTAAGAGGGCTTTGGGGTCTTTTGTGGTTTTGATCCACCCATATTGGGTTGGTCTTTGGTCAACAGTCCATGCCTGCTTCTCGACCTAATTCTTGCACTTGCTTGTTGTGCTGATCTCCAAGAGCAAGAACAAGTGTATTTGTTCAGGAAAGTGCTGCCCTACCTCCACAGGGTCCATTTCTCCAGCCATATCCTGTTCTTTTTCACAGGCTGTTCTTACCAACACTCCTTGGTTGGCTCCATGTCCATCTGGCTATTGGTATTTGAGACATACACACTGGGCCCTTATCTTCTGGGCTTTTACAGGCCCAGAAATATGAGTCCATTACGCTACCAAAAACTCAGAATTCAGAATAAAATCCAACCAAAAATATATAACATTCAAAATTTTAAATCGGTGGATCACCCTATGTGATCAGGGAAGCAGTAATGGAAGCAGAAGTACATTGACTCTTTGGTAAAAAATGATGACAAGATTTCCATACCCAGCATTATTTTCAACATATAAAAGTGAATTCTAGGACTCATTTTGTACACTTTTAATGCACTTAAACTAAATAATTTGCTATAGACAAAATAGCTTTTAGCTTTGATGATAGGGCTGTGTGCTGGTTTTGCTTGGCCCAGTTTTTGGTAGTGGGGGGGCCACAGAGATGGCTCCTGTGAGAAGCTTCTGAAAGCCTCTGCCACGTCCAGTGGAACAAATCTCTGATGGCTCTGAAGATGGACATGCCACTGGCCAAGGCTGGGCCAATTAGAGAAGTTGGTTATGCCTCTGTGAGAACATATTTAACAAGAAATTAAAACAAAGAGCACACACAGTTGTTTCTGTGGGAGGAGGAGGAGGTGAGAATATGTGAGGGAAACAACATTGAGACACTAAGGTCAGTGATGAAGGAGGGGAAGGAGATGCTCCAGGCACCGGAGCCAAGATTCCTCTGCAGGCTGTGGTGAGACCATGGTGAAGCAGCTGTGCCCCTGCNTGAGCCTGTTTTGCCCTTGCAGTGTTTTCTCCTGGTTCCTTTATCTCACTCATGAACCCTTTGCTATTTTTTCCCCCTCTCCTCTGCCCAGCTGCAGCAGGGGAGAGCAGAGTGAGCAGCTGTCATGGGTGCCTGGCGTTTGGCCGGGATCAAACCACAACAGGCTGAATCTCTTCTTCTGAAACATCCAAGTTAAGTTTATCCCTAACTTTATACCTGAGAGATCACAGAAAATTTATTTGCCTGACACAATAAAACCCACGGTGATTAGAAGGATTCTAAGCCTTTATAAATATTCTAAACCTTTACCCACTTACACATGAGGCCAGAAAAAAAAAGGTTTCTGTTTTCTCAAATCCTCAGTAAGACCTTGGACCGACTCCCTCTGAAGTCAACTACACTCTTTTCTGTACATCTGAAATCAGGATGTACCTGCAGTTCTGTTCTGTTTCTCTGCATCACTGACAGTTTTGTGCAAAACCTTGGACAAAATGTTGCCAATGGCTCTCAGAATAGAATTTAACTGAACAGTAAAATGGAATGATTGGCCCACTGCTGTGTTTTGCATTACATTTTATTGATATAGCAAATATTATAGGCGTTAGGTCTATGAATACCTCTGACCTTTCCTGAATTAATTCTGCTTTCAAATCAAAAGCCTGTGGTTAAAATTAAGTATACTTTAGAAACATGTTTTATTTGGAGAATTTTCAAGGATGAGAAAATCACTACAGTTTTCAGTAGATTTTCAGAGGTTAGTTGCCATCCCCATTGACCATTTTGATCTTTTTCAAAGTAAAAAATTTGTCTAGCCCGAATTTCCATCTGCAGTGTAACATGAATGCCTTTGCCTGATAGACTGAAGAGTCCTCTACCTCCATCCTTTTGCCTCCATACAGGCACTACATGGTCAAGTCATCCTTTAACATGGGCTTTAATATGATTTATCTAGGCCAAGTACCTTCCCTTTTTTCTACATACTCTGCCAATAATGCTTTCCAGTCTTTTAACCATGCTACTTGTTCTCCTCTGAAATCTTTCCAACATCCTCCGGGTTCATAGCCAGATGTTCTCAAGCAGCTATGCAGAATTAAGACCATTTTAAACCTGGAGCAGTGGTTTAAGTTCTTAAGAGAATTGTATTAGTCATAAAGGCATTAGAAATATTTGCAACAACTGTAAAAAAAAAGAAAAGTAACATTTCAGCTGTTACTTCAGAGTTGGAGCTTTAGGGGCGGGGTCTTCATGGTAAAATGAAAGGTGTTTGTGCCTTCAGCACTTACAGACATCAACCTCTTCATTGGGGTTTCTAAATACAGATTTAGTAGCCTGAAAAAGATGTCATTTCAAAATCTAGAAACCTTCTCCTTTCGTTTATTTGTAAGTGTGTTTTAACATCCTGAAATTTTCCATCTTGCTTTGGGTGAGGCCACCATTCTTCATCTTTCTCTTGGAGGGTTGCCTAGAGTTTGTGTCCAAGGTTAAGATCACTGCAGCAGCATGGTTGGATGTATGATGTGTAAAGCGATGATGAACTAAAGATAGTGCATCTTTAAGGTAAAGCACCTTGCTTCCGGAAAAAAAGTAACACATTAAAATTTATTGAATTTGCATTTTCTTTGGAAAATTATACTGTTACAATTCATGCATGCTGTAAAATCTCCATGCAACTGTTTCATGAAAATGTTGCAGTGACATAAACAGACTTGTAAAACTTACTTTAGGTGTTTTAGCCTGTGATTGACAGTTGGCAGACTGGTTGATGGCACAGGTATTTCACACACTGAGTGAGCATTTGACATTTCTCACGTGATTATGTTTGTATATTATGAAGTTGCTTAATAAAAAGAAGAGAGGAATAAAATATTCTGTTTTGCTGAAATACATTTTACTAGTCAAACAAGCAATATCCCTGTAAAACTGTATATCTGTTAAAACAAGCAAACAAACAACGAAGTAGTTCAATGTGTTACTTAATCAAAAATGCTCAGTTGCTCATTATTTCCCACTACTGAGTTTTTCTTCTAGCCTTTTCTGTCAGACTGCCTACTTGTTTTCTGCATTTTTTCAGTCTTTCACTATTTCTTACAGTCCTGTTTTTCTCTCTCCTCTATTTCCTTCTGCCTTACCAAGTCCATGTGGGATGAGCAGAAACACAGACTACTCTGACCACCCCAGTTTTCAAACTTAGGGGTTTTCGGCTCTAAAAAGAGATGAGATAGGTAATGCTGGTATCAGGGTTACATTGTTCACAGAATTAAAAATAAGATTACACGGAGAAAGAGGGCAAGACTGAAAAATAAATCTCAACAGAGGGGGTTTAAGAAAAAACCCCTCTCTGTTGTGCAACTCTACAGTCAGTTTCTGAGGGAGGACTATGTATCTGAGCAGTCCTGCTAAATCCTGCTCCTGTCAGGGCAATTTCTCCCATTTTATAACTTCAACACCACATTAAAATTGCCAGTGTGTTCAGTGCACAGNTGAGGTGCAGCGACAGCCATGAGTCAATCAGGGATGGTTCTGATTGTAAATGCCTGCAATGGTGTAAATGACGGTGCTGAAGGAGATTATATTCAGAGCCACATACATGCTGCAGAGGTCCCACCTCGAGATTAGCCTAAAATACCACCCAGATCTCCGGGTCCCTCCCAATTAGCGCAGCCAGGCAATCTTCCTGGCACTACAGAGGCAAAGACGTATTTTTAGCTCAGTGCTGTGCTCTCTCCCCTGAACTCTGGAGCCCTGCTGAGCCAATGGAGTCCCAATCAGTGGGCTAGCTCTGATGCTGCCCCTTCACAAAATTGCCTGTAAAGCCAGTTCAGTGAAGGGATCTGTAATGAGCTCAGCAGCTTGGGGCTCTCAGTAAACCGCAGCGGTGAAGTGAGTTCATGGCTGAAATGCCAGCCCTTTTATTCATCAGTTGCACATCAATTAGTAGTTTAACAGGCAGAGGAAAGATACAGTGAGTGTTCATTTAATATTAGGCTGATTGTAGTCTGCGTTTGTGCTAATTCTGGCAAATTTTCTGCATTTCAGTACTTGAGGAGAGCTATTTTCTTATTTTTTTTTCACCATTACCCATGCTACAAAGAACCTGCCAGCTAAGTTAAGTTGTAATGTATAGAATCAAAATGTAAAGATTAGTAAATAAGAAGTTAAAGAAATCATTCTTTCTAATTGAACAATTAATGAAGAAAGAAAAAAGATCCTGTAGGATTCATATATGATTTGTGATATTGTTGTTATACTTACAGTTCTAGTTTATTACTCTCAGAGACCATTAAGCATTAATGATTTGCATTATACAGGAAACACTTGTGAGTTAATCAGTGCCTCATGTTCTTCAGTGGTTCTACCCTCTCTTTCTTCCTGTCTTACAAAGAGCTGATTTTACTACTTAATTAGTTCCTCTGGTCAAGGACTATGGGCCCAAGTGTTGTCAAAGTTAGCGGAAAGAAACATCTGTCCACTCAGCCAGAGCGCTCTTCCATCAGCAGGAGGGACGGACAAACAGTCAATGGCAAACAGTGTGCTCACCAAATGATGGGTTATTATCATTTAACAAACCAATTGGAACAGTTTAGGGGGCTTTGTATTTTGTCGTAATTTAGAAGTATTCAAGAAATACTTGCTGGGAACATATTTCAGCCAAAATCAGCCCACTGCAGGTGGGTCTGTGCCTTCACTAACCATGCTCTCCAACAGTAACTAGTCCCCCAAGTCACATGGGTTTATTTCTTGTCCATTACTGGTGAGTGGAACTAATAAATAGGAGGTTGGAATTATGAATTAATTTCTGTTTTCCCACTGGGAAATAGAATCTCCGTTTCTTTGTAGGCAAGGACAAGCCTAACTAGCTCAGGCTTAAGTGATATTGGACTTTCAAGATTCCTGGGCCCTCAATTCTATTGGAAATATAGAAGAGTGTTTTGAAAGTCAGCAGCAATAACAAACTTTTTTTTCTGTTACGCTGTTTCTAGGAGTCTATGCTATGAAGTCATAAGCTTAGGACAAATTTAATGCTCATTTTCATTCACTAGAGTTACCAAAAAGTCTAATTCTCAAATGCTTCTATACTCTGTTCTCAAATAGAAAAAGAACAAAACAGTTCAGAACTTTCTGCTACCCCTGTTCTTTAATATACCTGCATAATCACTGCTTTTTCTGTTATCTTAAAAAGTGTTCTGGAGATCAGCTGCAGTTCTCCTGACATCTGCTGCATGACAGAATGCTGACACCTTTTTCTGCTAAGTACCCCTCACTCCCCAGCAGTCTCTGTTATAGTCCATCAGTCAATTTTACTGGGCTGTACAACGTCTCTGTGTCCCTGCCATGGGCTGAGGCTCCCTAGAAATGTGGCTTTGTCTCTTCACCTGATTCGCCTTTTAATGTCTCAGATTTTCAACAAATGCTGCTTTATTCCTTATGGTCCCATTTATCTGTATTTTCTGAGACTAAAATAGTCCTTTCCAACAAGGGGATATTATATTCCATACGATGATGTTTTTTCATTTATTGCATGCCTGTTACTCAGATAGTTATGTATTTTCTGTTTTCTGAAACTCCTCTCTCACAGTTGCTTCACCTATCTGACCCATTCTTCATTCCACATGTCTCATCCCGTGACGTGTCTGTCACCTATAACTTCAAAGTTTTTTCTCTTTGCTTTTGAGAATCAGCATCACTTGGCTATCACCTCCCTGATAAGGTTGGTCAGAATGACTGTAACACAAGGGCTTTTTCCTCAAAATACGNTTTTTTTTTTTTTTTGGTGAAGTTGGCTGAATTATTACCAGTGAGAACAAAACTGAATGCTATAACACTGGAGACTGTCAAAATATAAATATGTTGTCAATCACCATGTCCTCTTCCACCTCTTTTCTCAGTTGTCTCATTCCTTTTCTGTTTCCCAGCAGACATCAGATCCAATATCTGTAATATCTTTCTTCTTCATAAGCACTTACACCCAGTCTGTCGGATGAGACTTTGTATCAGAATTATTATTTCCCAGAATTTCTAAGTATTTGGGTTTTTTCCTAATTCTCCTCCATTTGAAGAAGAACAAGTAAGGAGGGACACCTGAGAAAGTCATCAGTGTCTCATTGATGGGACTCATTATATGACTTTCTTCTTAGATCCATGGTCCCAACACTCCTTTTTGCCTTCAATTTAGTCTTCATGCTATTCTGGGAAAGGAACACATTGTGATTTCTTTGGGCTTTTTTTGACACATCTTTCACATTCTTGAGTCATTAAATTATTAATAAACGTTACAAATTATATAATAAAAAGTATAAATTATAATTATATAAACACATGGCAATGGCATCTACTAATGCAAGCAATTGCACATGACACATACATGTAAATCCTCCTTCTGAATGGCATGACCAGACCTTTGTTTGCTCCTCAGGCCTTTTGGGAGAAGTTTTGAGGGAATTCATGATTATGAAAAAGGAGTCCACACAATTTGTTCACTTTTGCATAAATGCAGAGCTACCAAGCCTTTGGTGTTCAGTAGGATCTTTGCTCAGTGGTGGTGTTCTTCACTGCACTCCCTCACGAACTAAAACCATGCAGTAATCTAAAACCATGTAGTAACATGCACACAAACTGAGTTACCTTTGGTCCAGTCTCCAATTTACAGACAGGCAACAGGAAAAACTGCATGGAATCCCAGACCAAGGAAGGAAAAAGATGTTCAAGTTATGACAGTAAAATTCACCCTATTTTGTAAGGACCTGCCTTGCACCCACAGAAAGCCGATTCTGGCTGCATCCTTGCCACAAATATTTGTCACACATGGTGGATCCCTCTGCATTTTTTTATATTTTTTGATATGCATTTTTTGGTTGTCCCTGCAAAAGCCTTCCCATCACAGTTCCAGCTGTGACCATGAGGCTCTTCTGCTGTGGTATTGAGAAGTGAACAAGGAGCAGCAGCAAATTCAGAAGGACACAAGGAGAGGCAAGTGGTCCTCTTGCAGATACTGCTGGCATAGCTTTATCTTCCTCTGCTGTCCAGAGGTGAAGACTTTAGGTGAGTTGTCTGAGGGGTGTAACAGCCAGGGAGAGAGGGAAGTTCCTTCAAGTAAGCAAGATACTGTAGGATTTGTTGAGCAATTAGCGGAATCTAGTGGAGACAAGTTCTTAACTCAGGGAAACCCATTATGTGTAGAAGATACCGCTAATGTTTGTGTTTCTCGGGGATAACACCATTAACAGGAGACATATTTAGGACAACATTCAGCACCATTAAAACACATTTAAAATTATCAACACTTGAAATTATGACACCACTTACTTAGACCTTGATACAATGCAACTCTCATTCATTCTTTATTTTTATAAATTTGTCAAATTTTCTATATTTATCTGGAATAGAAATGTCATGCATCTTTTTTAGTTCATAAGTAAGAAATCTCTCTATACAGCAATGAAGATGGGGAACTGTACAGTATAATTCTAATACAAATGGTATAACAACATCCCACTTCAAGAAGATTTAAGTGGAAAATAGAAGTAAATCTTTCAAATGTGTTTGGTTAACAGGAGTAAAAATACATGACATCAGATTGTTATATATTTAGATGAGCAGTCACTACATAGTTTGGACATTGCCAGTATTTCTTTACACGTCAGAAGCCCATTACCAGTTTCCAGAACAGATTTTGCAATGGCAGCTGCTCTGTAATGGCATCATCAGTACTGTGTGAATATGGCACAGGTACGGTACAAATGTGAGAGCTGACAAAATTCTTCAAGCCACCAAATAATTGCAAGGGATGTCTTTGTTTGAGAAACAATCAGCGTTTAACCAATTGATCATAGCTCTGCTATCCAGTGACTAGGTTAATGCTTTAGACAACATTTTGGGGTGTCCAAGGCTAATTTTGCTCTACTCCTTCATAACTTCCCAAACCAGTGTGCTTCACAGTTCAGGCTCAGTTTGTTAGGTGCCCCGAGTTAGCTTTCCAAAACTGTTAGAAACCCTGAGTCTGGAATCTTTGGTGACTAACCTCTTGCCTGAGCTACTAGATGATCTAAATGCATTCAAAGGAATCTGAATACCACCTAATTCCAGGATGGAAGATAAATTCTCTTTCTCTCTCAAAAATAAACAAAACCATTTTTGCCAGGAACATCTACTCCTTGAAGAGAGCCTAATCATGAAGTTGAAACCTCAGAAGTGGTTGCCTGCAAAAGTGTTGAGGCGCTCAGGCTCTGCTCTTGTGACTGACGTTGCAGCATGCAGTCTTTGGAGATCACCAAATTCATGGGGATCTCACACAGCAGCCAGCTGGGTGGATTTTTGTTTCTTTCCTAGTGCTGGGTGCCTCCAATCACAGTGCTCCACAGTAGGAGCTTGCCCCTTGCAAACCTACAGAACAACGTGTGAGTTTTCTTTGGTGACGTTTTGTTGTCATTCTTCTTCCACCAGTTATATTTATTGTCAATTAGAAAAATAGTATAAAATAAAATGCATGGACACAGAGTCTGTATTTCATGCTACATCTGCACCTTCTGGGGAATACACTGGTGAGAGACCTTGGGACCTTTGTCAACCCTTGAGGAGCTGTCTGCTGACTCCCCTGCCCTAGAATGATGCTTCCTGCCCTAGCCTAATCCAAGTGTCTGCTGGTACCCTGCAACTTTGAGACATCACTCTGCACAGAGTTTTGTGGATTTTCAGTGTAAAGGGACATTCCAGTGTAAAGCAGGCCAGAGCCTACAGCACAGGGGTTCTCTAGCATGATGCTGCCAATGTGTGACGTGTGACATGGGAGGGGGCATGATGGCATGAGGATGCCAGGTCATGCAATGACCTGTGGGAGAGTTTTAAAGGATTGCTCAAGGCAGGATCAGTCACAGCCAGGTGGCTTGACATGTGTCCTTCAGCAAACTGGCGTATCAACTGCACTAAGATTTCCCTCCACAGTAACTTACTGGAGAAGGAATTTGGGTGTGAACTAGCATGGATAACATAAAGTAGTCAGGGTGATGTCGTGGGGATAAAATTAGACTAATATTGTCTAGTGTCATAGCCTTTGTTGCAGAGTTAAATCCAGCTCCTACACTTTTAATATCCTATCCATCAATCCCAGCAAGCTCTCATCTGAGTTCGATGGTGCTTTCAATCCAGGCTGACAATCCTGTCACTGTGTTTGGGTAGCAGCACTGCCAGTACCTTCCCTTCAGCTGATGCTTCTCCAGTTCTGCAGTTATACAGGATGACAGGAATACCTCTGGGTCTTGATGTTCTTCTAACACTTCATCATAGTTATCCCTGCGCTGCAGAAACCCAATATGTTATCTGAGCATTCAGTGGAAAAAAGTCACAGTCAAATTTACCAGAACTGAACGGGGTAAGGGATGGCAAAGGCAACAGAAGGGCTTCTCTGAGTACATAGGTGACAAAAGGAAGGTTAATGAAAATGTGGGCCTACTGCTGAAGGAGACTGGGGACTTGGTTATACAGGTCATGAGGTACTTCATGCCTTCTTTGCCTCAGTCTTTACTAGCGAGAAAAGCCTTACAGAATCCCAGGTCTCAGAGACCAGGGGAATGGTTGGAGCAAGAAAAATGTACCCTTGGTGGACGAGGATGAGGTCTTGGGACACTTAAACAAACCAGGCATACGTAAGTCCGTGGGGCCTGATGAGATACACTCTCAAGTGCTGAGGAAGCCAGCAGCTGTCACTGTGAATTGTGAGGCCACCCTTAATGGTCTTAGATCAATCATGGTAATCGGGAGAGCTCCCCAAAGGCTAGAGAAAAACGAGTATCACTTCAGTCTCCAAGAAGGGGAAGAAGGACCCAGGGAAGACGGACTCAGGGAACTAGAGGCTGCTCAGACTCACCTTGATCCCTTGGAAGGTGATGAAACCATCCTGGAAATAATTTCCAGGCACCTGAAGGACAAGAAAGGTGTCAAGGGGTAGTCAGCATGGCTTCATCAAAGGGAAGTTATATATGACCAACTTGTTAACCTTCTATGCTGAAATGACTGTCAGGATATGTGAGAGGAGAGCAATGGTTTTTTCTATCTGGGCTTGAGTAAGGCTTTTGACACTGTTGAATTATGGGTTGGATGAGCAAACAGTGAGGTGAATTCAAAACTGGCTGAAATGGCTGAGCCCAGAGGGTGGTGGTCAGTCTCATGAAGTCTAGTTGGAGACTTGTCACTAATCCAATCCTGTTTAACATCTTCATTAACGATCTGGATGACAGGGCAGAGCTCACCCTTAGCAAATTTGTAGATGACACAAAACTGGGAAGAGTGACGGCTATGCCAGGATCGTGCTGCCATCCAGAGGGACCTTGACAGGCTGAACAAATGAGCTGTCCAAAGCCTCATGAAGTTAAACAAGGGGAAGTGAAAAGTTCTGCACCTGGGGAGGGAAATACCCCAGGTACTGGTGCATGCTGGGGGTTGCCCAGCTGGAGAGCAAATACTGCTTCCAGCAGATCAGGGGAGGTGATCATTCTTCTCAGCACTTGTGGCATTGTCCTCAGCACAAGGGAATAGCTGTGTCTGGTTCTGGGTTCTCCAGTACAAGAGGACACAGACAAATTGAAGGAATTTCCAGTGAATGCCCATGAAGGCTGTTGGGGGACTGGAGCACCTCTTATATGAGGACATGCTGAGAGAGCTGGGACTGTCCACCCTGGAAAAGAAAAGGTTCAGGGGGATCTTATCAATGTATAAAAATACCTGAATGAAAGGTGCAAAGAGGACAGAGACAGGCTCTTTTCAGTGGTGACAAGACAAGTGGCAATGGGCACAACCTGAAAGCCATGAGGCTCCTTTTAAATATAAGAAAATACTTTACTGTGAGGATGATCAAGCTCATGCACAGGTTGTCCCGAGGGTTTGTGGAGTCTCTGTCCTTGTGGAAATGTCAGTGGTCCTGGGCAACTGACTCTAGGTGTCCCTGCTTGAGCAGGAGTGCTGGACCAGCTTCTGAAGGTCCCTTAGGACCAAAAACACTCTGATTCTGTGGAGTTTATGCACCTTAAAGGACCACATACCACCATAAGTCCTAAAGGTTTGAGGAGCCCCAAGCCAGTGAAGATGACATGCCACAAGAGCAGCACAGTTATGCACATGGTGGGTCAGCTCATCAGCTACGCTGGCTGGGCAAGAGGAACCTCTAAGCAAGCCTTTGGACCATCAGCTGAGGGCAAATCTCACAGCCAAGACAGGTTGATGTTTGTCACAGCAAAGACAAAAAGCAGTGTTTCTGAGGACTATTAGCAGAGTTAATGTTTACAGTAACATGCTTTTTCATGAAGAAAGGGGTCAAATTAAGAGCATGGGCTACTGTATTTTATTTCTTCAGCAGTTGGGGATCAAAACACACTCTTACCATGTAAATGAGGGGTGAAATAACAGACCCTTTTACACTCTTTTTTGAGCAGACAGGATTACAGCACAGATTGTGTTGCGAAACAAAGAATAGCTCCACAGGAGCCATGACTCTTTCTATGAATCATTCTGTCCCCACTCTCCCCTTCCCATATATCCATCTTTTCTGTAATTTTTCTTGAAGATAAATATCTTCTAGATGGGAATACCATGCTAACTGAATGGCTAGACTTAAAAATGGCTAAAGTTGGCCATTTACTAGCTACAATTTTATTTAATAAGTAGTGACTGAAAATGGTTATTTGCCTGCCTACTTGGAGACAGAAAATACACTTTTACCATAAGCATATGCATTGTCAAGATTATAAACATATCCTTCCCCTGAAGTGGCAAATAGAAATAAAATTCATAATCAACCTCCCATATCAAGAGAGAAATTAGGGTGGAGGGCCTGGAGAGATGGGGTATATGTTTTTCTGCCTAATATTATGTCAACAACAGCTTTGTGTGAAATTACATATGGAGCCATGGTGAAATTTACAGGAACTGTTCTGAAGAACCCGAAATATATAACAGAACAAATCAAAGATTTGGAGTTAAAAGGTTACATCACATTTAAAAATCAAAGGAAACAAGCTAATTCAGTTAATTCATGTGAATACTGGTGGAGAAGGGATGACAGGTGTATCTAAGGGCGGCTTGGAGGGCGTTAATGGACATTGTTTCTCTCTAACCTTCAATGGGCAGTTTGTCTAATACTCCCTGATATGCTTTGAAGTGAGTGCTTCTTTTTGTGCATCTGAAGTGCTCAGTTCATATTCCTAAGGGCCAGTTTTGCTTCTTGGACCAAAGCAGGAGCAGTTATGAGTCTGCTCTGACTGGAGTAGCTTTTTTGGTCTTAGCCTAATATCCAGTGATTTACAAAATCATCTTTTTCCTGACCTTTTCCCCTGGGAAAGGGACACAGCAGTCAGATAGCTCAGAAAGATAACTTAAAGCAAAAAAAATGCTATCTAACTGCTGTAGCCTGCTCTTTCTCTCCTGCAATGCTCAGTGGCTTGCCACAGTCTGGCCCAAAGCACATTAACTTGCAGTAACACTGACAGATATTATGTGTCACATATCACTTTGCAGTAATTTCCTGGACTCAGCAATTATTTCATTAATGTTTTGTTTCGAGTCTTAAAAATGCCTGAGTGAACAAATTTGATTTTTCACGCATATAAGTAGTTTTAGGAAGCTATGGCACTTTTGTACAGAAGCTTTTAGAGCTCATTATAGGATGAGTACCTGTTATAGATATTGTTTCTGTGTTTGTGCTCATTAAAATGTGAAAAGGTAACATTTGAATGCATACATGTATCCCAAGAATTCATCTGGGAAAGTATATTTTTCAAATTATTCTTACTGACTTATTGAATCACAGAATCCTTTAGGTTGGAAAAGACATTCAAGATCACCAAGTCCAACCATTAACCCAGCACTGCCAAGTCCACCACTAAACCATGTCCCCAAGTGCTACATTTACACAGCATTTCAACACCTCCACTTCCCTGGGCAGCCTGTTGCAATGCTTGATCAACCTTTCAGTGAAAATGATTTTCCTAATATCCAAACTTCCACTGGAACTACTTGAGGTTGTCTCCTCTTGTCCTATTGCCTGTTTCTTGGCAGAAGAGACCAACACCCAGCTCACTATTGCTTCCTTCCAGGTAGCTGAAAAGAGCAGTAAGTCTCTCCCTGAGCCTCCATTTCTCCAGGCTGAATACTCCCAGCTCCCTCAGCTGCTCCTCACAGCATTTGTGCTCCAGACCCTTCACCATCTCATTGCCCTTCTCTGGACATGCTCCACACCTCGATGTCTTTGAGATGCTGTTGACTTACAGATCAGCAACAAACAAGGGCAGATTCTTATGAATACAGAAAATGAAGAAGGAAAAAGGAAAAGAAGGAAGGAGAGGAGAGGTGATGAGAAGAAAAGGAAATGAAGAAGGAAAAGAGATCTAACACATTCATCAGTGAATGCAAGCCTTAGAAGAACCTGAAGACTAGTCACAGGAAAAACACAAAGAAGATACAGCTTTACATAGGAGATACAACCATAAAGGAGACACTCAACTCGTCAAAAGACATTTCTATGTTTCTACGTGCTTACATTTCTGAAGTACCATCTCCAAAAGAAAACAAGGTTTTCCTTTTAGTAAGTACACAGCACATCAAGGCTGAACAATTTGTTAATGTGAACGTTTGAGAGAAGAGCGATTACAGCAATAAAGGTTCTGACACATCAATTAAAGTAGTTGGGTTAGACTAAAAGAATATTGTAAAACACCCATGTGCCCAACTTTGTAGACAAAATTCATATGTTTTGGGGGGTGTGGGGTGGTGGCTTTGTGATCACATAATCAAGGACTGTGAGGGTGGGAGCACACCTGGGTTAGCATGAGTTTTGTTGCTGGTTTTGTGAATGCAGGATTAACTGCACACACAGCCCCAGGGTCCCTGTGTTCCCGGGGAGATTGGGGACAGAAGCTTTGCTGTTATGTAGGTTTTAACAGTTTTGCTAAGAAAATCTAGTGAGGGTTTTTGGACAGGAAAATTGCAGGATTTATCTGGAATGTGAGGAATCTTTGGGTCCCTAGTTAATTATGATCTGCTTTGTTACAGTAGCAGAAACAGTGCTAGAGAAAAGGAGGCAGTTCTTCTCTCGAAGAGTATGTACTGCTGTTATTGTTTTATTTGTATTCTTCCTCCTTAAAACTAGCCACTGTTTACAAAGTATCCACAGTAAACCCCAACAGTGGGATGGAGACCGCAATTGACTAAGTGAAACCTGCCCTAAGTGTGCACCCAAGAGATCAACTGAAATCAATTTGTCCTGCAGAGGTAGGTGGTTATACATAAAAGCTGAGAAAAATCATACTGGAAGCCACAGGAACACTTTCAAGGAGGAAAACTGGGGCTTGGCTACGGCATATGCCCTTGCTACTGAAGAGTGTGTGTATGTGTGTGCATACCTGTGAGTCATGGAGAGACGGAGAGTGCAGGAGAGAGAACAAGGGAAAGGGGGAAAGAAAAAAAGGAGGAAAAAAAAATCACTAGAGACATGGAGATGCAAAAGCACAATGGTTGTATAAAATTATTTTGGGCTTTTCGTACAACTTACATAATTCTCAAGTAGAAGAAAATAAAGCTGTAATTTATGCAGTTCTCCCTAGCAAGTAAAAAAAAGTTATTTTTACAACTCCCTATATTGATTTTATTTTTAGAACACTTTCTAAAACAAGTGGAGAATTCAATCCTACTCTCTGAGGCATGTCAATTTGTGCCCACATAGTCGATGGAAAGATTGAACCCTAAGTGCAGATCATGACATTCTGCTGTGATAAAAGCTGTTTCTGTTTGCTTTAACTCTCATGCATAGTGGCAAATGCCACCTGTGACACACTGGTATAAGTACAACTATCTCTATTACATCCAGTGATTGCAATACACTCAAGTTGTTTCTGAAAGTTACCTGACTGTCTACTCAGATAAATTAATTTTCTCTAAGTGTTTTAATAGAGGAGAAAGTAGTCAAGTTATAGACACAAATAAATTTCACTTGCTACGAGTTTTTTCAGAGCATGATACCAATTAACAAAAAATAGTACATATCAAGAGAAAAACAGTCTATGATCTACTTTGGAATGTGTTTCTTTCTAACCCTGTTTAGGAAAAACCTTGAATTTTTGCTGAGATTCTCCTTAATCGTGCCCGTAGGCATTGCTTAATCAGTGCTATGGTAAAAACCATTCTTGCAGTCACTGCCCCCAATGTTTTTCTGCATTAAAGGACATGTGTATATTAATAATCAAGACCTAGGCAGAAAAATGTCCTTTGATCTACCCTTTTCATTGCCTCCCAGACACCAGCATCTTGTACTGTCAAATTAACTTGTTTCCACTATTACGTAAGTTACTGCGACTATGAAAGCAGAACCAGAAATTGCCAGAACCATCTAAATAAATGAAAATCTATTGCTCAGTTAACCTGAATATGTCTTACTACATTATCTTTCAAGAGATAAGGGTTATAAGACTGTTGCACTGCCAGTGGTGTATTTCTTTTTGCATGGTGTGAGAGCCCAGAGAGGGCAGCACGGCAGCAGACTGCCTTCCCATGACGACTTGGGCAACTTTTCCAACTGTCTCTTCATCTTCCAGATGCCTCCTGCTTCAGAAAGCTCTTCACAACCTTGGATCTCCCAAGGAAGCCTGCATACCTGGTTTTTATTGACGTTGGTTGCTACCACAGCTATTACTTATTAGTCAGCTTTTCGGATGGGGAACCAGCTGTCTTTGTCTGGCTGAGGTTCTGGTCTCCATGCCTGCTGATCTCAACATGGTGCCAGCCCATGTATTGAGAATTACATGGCAGGAACAAATTCTCTTCTTCTCTAGCCATGTTGGCTGTCAAAGTCCTTGTCTGCCGTAGGGATGAAGAACTGTCAGGTTCCAGCTCCAAAAATCCTTCCCTCTCCCTCCTCTCTGCTGCAGCCCACGCTGGCCTAGTTTTGAATCATGCTGGAAAATGGGTATAAGCAGTTAAAATTTCCTTCCTGTGTAAGGTAATATGCCCTTTCTAATATGAATATCTAGAGGATCCCCAGATATTTTACAATTTCATAAATCCAGATGAGTACTAAGAAATAGTGAGGATTGACAGACCCTCTAATAATAATAATGAAAAATATGTGAAAATGTCTGTTAAAATTTTGCTATTTTTGTCTCCAGGCAACATTTTGTTGCTCTGCTTGTGTGCCTCAGTGTGTTTCTTTCTGAGCTGGCTATATGGTTCTATAGATACAATACATATGCACATTAGCATTATCTATATATCTCTTGTTTGCCAAACCTGAAGTAATTTATGTAATTATACACATAATGTATTTTATCCAAATACACAAAGGATATTTTTTTCTAAATGCCACTTAGTATCTAGATTTAACTTAAACCACTACTTAGTCTATCTTCCTTAATAGGATACTAAAAAGGAATTTTATGACAACATTATCAGTAGCATTTTGCTGATAATTAGAATAACAATAATAATACTGAGATATTTTTTCAGTAATAATGGTGTTATTAATGAGATTTTTATGAAAGACAGACTTCTTTAGTATAATTATGAAAATTGATCTTTTTCATTTTACTTATTCACTGAAATCAGATAAGTGGCTTAACTACATGTATTATTTCTAATAAATATTCAAAAGAATGCATTTAAACAAGGCACCTCATTCTATTCTTGCTCATATTCCTTGCATTTAAATAAAAGTGTAATTGCTCTGCTTTTTTAAACTGCTAGTTTGGATTAGCTGTCTAACCTGTACAGTGTAGCTGTTTTCTGTTTGCATTTTTAATAGCTTTATTACCATTTGGTGAAGCCTTAATTTCTCACTCCCTTGAAGAGTCCTGCCTTTAAGTCAGCTCTACAATTTAACCAGCAATAATCTGTCAAGATAAGATAAAGACCTACACCAGATGAAATGCAGTATTTTTGTGTAGCATTCTGTCATTGTTAAAGGAAAGATCTGAGTATGTCAAAATGTAACACCTGAAAGTTTAATAAACTTTGTAGCATAATTTTACAGTTCACATTTTAAAATAAATTGTTCTAGAATACATTAGCTTGTTCACTAGTGAAATCAGTTAAATATCTATATAAATATGTTTGGGTGAAGGGAGCCAGCAGTTTCTCAACAAGGATAAAAGTTCTTTCAGTTTTCAAGCCTCAGATTAAGTCACTTCTGAAAATCCTTGCTTCAATTCAGTTCTATTAACTCTGCAGTTTCCCCGTAGTTCCTTCATAATATTTGGCCTTAACATCACTGCAGAGGTTCATTCAATATTGCAAACATTCTTTTTTTCAGAGTTGCTAATGCTGAGACAATTGAAGGGAAGCATACTTAACTCCTCATTTTCAGGACCTGTGCTGGTCTTCAAATATTTCTGTTCCTTTTCACATTCCTGTTTCACTTATTCATGCAAGTAATTTTTTTTTTTTCATATATGAAGATGAGGTCTGAAATCCATGTTAGGATTAAACAGTACGTGAACCATGTGAGGTATGTATGAACTAATATAGGACAGAAGAATGAAGAATGAGTTTCTCAGTTCTACCTTAGCCACACTTGGTATTCCACATGCAAATGGGCATTAATGCATTTCATCTTACTAGGCATATTCAATGCAAATGGCAGAGGCATGGGGTCTGTGAGCTACTCCTGAGTCCATGACAGTAGCTGTAGGATTAGGTACATGGCTAGGGAGGGAAAACCAGAGCACTGTCATGGGACTTTTGGGGCAGCTTTCTGTTCAAATCTTGCACCACTTTCCCCTCTGGACAGCTTGGTCTTTGCTGCGATCTTTCTCTGCACAACCCAGGAAAGGACATTCCCCAGGAAGGGACTGTTCTGTATTGCTCACATGAGAAAGTCCCATACAATGTGGCCTTTCCTGGAAGCCTTAGGATTCTACACCAAATATTTTAGATATATATATCTATTTTAAGTAACTGAAGTCTTATGAATACTTTTTGCTTCCCCCCACCCCTTAAATAAAAACTGCAGTAATCTAAAAAGCCAGTACTAGTAGCTGCCTGCAGGCATTGAGCTCAGTTCATTTCTTGGCCTCAAGCTCTTGTCTCTTTCCACAGTGACTGGTCTTCCCCTCGGAAGCTGGTTTAAAATCTCCCAGGACAGTTTTGTTAAAACATGGACTTCCATGAAATGGTTACATTTTGATGAATCATCATTTTAAAGTGAAAAATATCTGATTTGATGCCAACTTCACCAGCCTATTTAACTGCAGTGTTCCATCTTCCTGAACTAATGCTTGGAGGGCTCTGAAGGTTTGGCATCACAGATCTTGTATTAATTGCAAATACCATGGTAGAGTGTATTTTCATTTCTCACAGCCAGTGATTTAGGAACTGCAGAGACATCATTGAATAGACTTTGATTTATGAGAACCAGGCCTGAGATTGAAAAGATTGTTCATAATCTAGTTCTGCTTTGACATAAACTGGGTGACTCTGAGGGCTGCGGTTATTAGTTATGAGACAAAGAATCTGATTTTCAGAACAAACAGGGAAGATAGTTTTGCAATAAAACCACCTACTGTATGATTCATGAAACACACTGGTGCCAGAAATTCTGTTCAGTTTTAAGGTTAAGGCCATGGGACTATTCTGTATTGCTCACATGAGAAAGGCCCTCATGATGTGGCCTTTGCAGAAACAGCACAGCGATACAAACATCACATTTAAGAAATAGGAGCACTGAAAATTAGGCTTCAAAGTCCATTGTTAAGGTCTTAAAACTATTTGTGACTTAAGAAGTACCAGGGGTTGCTAATTCATGACAGTCATGGAAGGTAGATCACTGATAGTCATTTTCCCTATTCAATAAACAGTAGTCTTTACCTGCATGGATATTTGGGAGCTGAAAATGAGAACAAAGGCAGCTCACGAACAACGTCACAACCCAACAGTCTATGAAAAAAACATGGGAGAGCCTGCAGTAGGCACAGCCCTTAACACATGCTGAATGTGTGTCTGAAACACACTTGCTACAAGCACAAATCTCCATGGAACAAAGCATGTAATCATATTCCTAAGTCCATATTTGTGCTTAGGACCTGATCTGTGTATGAAGCACTTTTTGGAACTGCAAACTGACATTCCTGTGCTCTGAATCCCTCTGGGAGATACAGTTTAGAGCAGGGGAAAGGGTTCTTTGGCAACTCAATTAGATCAGCTCAAGAGACTGCAAAACTCTTGGGGCAAAAGAGCTTGTCTGCCAGCATCAGGGTCCAGGAGATCAGCATCTCTTGCATGGAGGCTTGAAGCTGTGCAAGATGTCCCCTCTTACTGCCATGCTAAGTGACAGCAGCACTGTGCTGAGCTGCTGATCCCTGACTATGGTGGGAGGTTACTGCTCCAGCAGCTCTGGCTGTGCGAACAATCCTGTAAAACCCTTTGGCAGAAAGCAGCCAGGTTAATGCCAGCTGCCCAGCTGATCCAGGCTAACCCAGGCAGTTTTGCCCATGCCACAGCAACAACATTGACCTCCACAAACGGGTTGGTGACACCCTCCTCTGACACAGTTCTTTCCAGAGTAATTAATGACTTTTAACCTGATTATTTTTCCACAGCCTGAAGTGAGTCATGGATGTGAACATCTCTTCCTACTAGTAACTCAAGCCTACATCAGCCTGGAAAAGCATTTATAGGAGCATGAACCAAGAGGGAAGGAAGGACAGGTAGAGCCTCCCTCTGAGCAGGAGGAATGGTGCATCTGACAGAGCTGAAGCCAAATGGACTCCAAACATACCTAAAATCCTTCCTGAACTACACCCTTAAAATTGCCATCTAAAATTGGTCTCGAAACAAGATTTCACATCTCATGTTTGTGACAGCTCTCCATGCCAAAGCAACCTGAGTTTAAGACTAGTTCATGCTGGAAACAGATGGGCTTTTGTGGTTAATGTAATGGATTCCACGTTTCTACCTCACTTGTAATTTTGTTTTTTAAAAAGTAGGAGCACTGCACCACATGTGTGTGATGTGAGACTGTGTGTCAATGAAAGGTGTAAAAAATTATTCCAGCAAAAGACTCTGACTGGAATAACCACAGAGAAGCCAAGGGGCTCATGGTTCTGTAACAAGTTCATTCAGAAAATCACAAGGTAATGTGACAGCTGGAGTGAGGAAAGATTTGTGGCAATATTTTTTTAAGAATTGCATGATGAAAAAAGAATAATAAACATTAACAATGGTTTTGTTTTTTTTTTTTTTTTTTCTTTCCCATGATATAAACAATGGTACTCTGGTCATAAGCCAAAACCTGACAAAGGTCCAAGGTTGAAAAGAGTTTCTTTGAGCCTGTCTTCCTGGTATAATTATTGTAGGTTCAGAGGAACCAGATCTGGAGTGTTGCAAAACTCAACACAATGAACTTGACAGACAGCCAGATTTCTGTTTTCAGTCAGTTTAGGGTTACTATAATCTCATTATTATGCTTGAAAGACGACAAGTAATAGAATCTCAGGTAGCTGTTCTGTCTTTACTCAGCCGCATCTTCTCTTTTATGCCAATTTCCCTTGATTACCTGAACTAGTGAGGCTCAGTTTTCAACCACTTATCTTCCAGCAATAATCATCTGATCAGCCTTACAAGGTTCTCACTGCACTCAACGGTTTTAATGGGTCAAGCGTTAAATTAACCCTTTAACCATATCCCAGGAGAATACAAAACTTATTAAAAAACAATTTACTATTCAGTCATTGTTAACTTTGCAGAGGAGAGGGAGCTCTTTAAACAGATTTGATTGTTGTTCCATGCACTCATACCTTGTTTTGCTGCATCTTTACCCTTACTAACAAATGAAATTTTTTTAAAGCTTCTGCTTAATGAAGTGTTCTTTTGGTTTCTTACTTCTACAGAAACATAAAATGAAGCCACAGGAAAAGCTGTGTGTATCTTATATTCTATTTTAAGACAACTTCTTACAAAGGTTAAATTAATTTTTCCATGTATGGAAAAATGTCTGCAAAAACATGACTCATGTCAGTCAATGTTGCATCTTGTGCAGAATTGTAAGGGTGGTGAAACTCTTCTGGACCCATCTATATGAAGGGAAGGGTTTGTAGCTCTGGAATGGGAGAGTATTTGTAGGAGCTACAACAGGGAAAGAGCCAAGCAAGAGGACACTTACCCATGTAGATCTGAGTTTGTGTGTAGGGCAGTCAGCAGCTGTGATGTCGCTCCCAGATTCCCCAGAAAACTCTGGAGTCCCCTCTGGGAGGAGGTTGGAGGCAAGAGCCCAGGCAGTGCTCTCTGGCTTTATACTTCCCAAGGACAGTGCACAGCCAACAAAATATGTCTTCTGCCTTAACTCACACCAAAGCTGGGGAAACCACGAGGTGTGGGAGAGGGTGTGGCTCTGAAGAAGCAGCCTTGCCAAAGCTTCTCCTCGCAGTTGGTCAGCAGATCAGGGAATTGCACCATCAGGAGGGGCTTGAACAAGAGGCAAATGGCAGCAGCAGCTTTATTAGACCTTAGTTTTCTTGCAAAATTAGGGATCTCTGCACACAAGAACAGCTTTAGCAGAGCGGGCTATCCATTCCACAGTAGGGCAAACGCTCACTTTCAGCCAAGATCCAACAGCAAAAAGAGATAAGAGTGGAAATATTTCATGTAATCCAAGGTGAGAAAGCACCTCAATTTACTAGTCATTGTGAATTAAGGGTGTGATACATCCCAGTGCTGCTTCTTACAACAATACATAGTAGAGATGCCCAGGGTGTAGATCTATCTTTGCCATCTTCAACCAATTCTTGCTCACACAAAATTCTCACTGCTGTTTACAGGGGTTGCCAGGAAATTACTTGAATGAAAGATGGATTTTTTTTTGCAGAGACTTCTAATACAACACTTTCATCACCTTTAGTTTGTACAATCCCATCTGATCTTTGATGACAACTGGAACTGCTTAAGGGGCTTTACTAGCTCAGGTTAGTAGTCATCAAAGGAATACTAGGACTATAAAATCTACTGTATATGTTAGTCATTACATGTTTGTATAAAAATAATGCAGTGATTTCAGCCTGCTTATAATGTATCAGTTTTTGGAGTGGATGAATGGAAAGAAAAAAATCACAATGCTTAAAAATTACATGGTGTGATGATTTTGGGTATGTGGGCTTTCAAGAGGCATCTAAGATGAACCTCCAGGCCCTTGAACAGAAGAGGGATGGGCCGGCGATGAGGACATTGAGCACAGCCATCCTGCTGGGCAGGGCACTGCCAACAGTTAGCCAAGAGCAACACTAGAAAGAGAAACACATCTTGGGGCTCAGTGCTCCACAGAACTTCAGGATCTTATTGTGGTCAGCAGTGAAGGTGCTTTGTCTTCTAGGAACTCCTACAGTGTGGCATGTTTCTTATGAAAGGGTTATTATATTCTACTCATCACTATTTCTTTTCAAAATACAGACATTAGAAAAAACATGGTGGTGACTCTTCCACATCATCCCAAGTGGGCAGCATCTTCCTCCAGTACGAGTGTCAGGGTTCAGTGACTCCTTCAGCTTGGAAGTGTTTAGTCTCAGATCTCCTTTCTACAAGTTTTTGAATCATTAGTCCACAAAAAAAATATTCTTCAAGAAGAAAAAGTTCTGTTAAGTGGTATTTTCCCCCAGTAATTACTAAGCAAATGTGTATGTCTGGTGCTTTACATGTGAATGGTGTTTAAAGAAAAAAAAAGGCACAATGACAAATTACCACAAATGGAACTAAAAAGAAAAGGCAAGATTCACTTTCCAAATATAGGCAGACAATGTCACTTCAAGGCATTTTCACTAGTCTTTGGTCAACCATTTTAGATACCAGTGTCAGATGTTGGCAGACATGTTAGAAAACTAAGAGTTACCTATGTAGGGGCAGATGGAGGCAATGAAATAGGTACCCTGCATGCCCAAAATAACTATAAACATTTCCATATAGACAGCTGGATCCCACACCTTGATTGCTTTGCCTTTGGTACCAGAAATGTGTTTAAAAAAATATGGCTTTTTCTTTCCCCCTCAGTCTCCATTTAAAAAAAAAAAACCTACTTCCTCTTCATCATCCTCTACATTCATTTGTATTTCTGAAGATCTTCCTACCAAAAAATGAGCACATTCCTGTAAGATGAGCAGGGAGTAGATGTTTTCATTGTGTTCACATCTGTGTATGAAAAAAAAAAAAGGAAAAGAGTAATGTGAAATTCAAACTAGTTCAGAAGACAAATAAAATCTGTTTAAATTTGACAGGAAAACCAGATAATTTCCATTTATGGAAATGGACATATGAATGATTAATAAAGAGAAAGGGCAGATTTGGGACCAAATTAAGCAAAAGAGGAAAATGCTGCAGTTTACAGATGTTTATCAGTGGATCTTTAGCCCTGACGAAGATGGATTGAGACTAGCCCTGGAGAGAAGGACTTGGGGATGTTTGTGGAGGAGAAGCTCAATATGACTTGGCAGTGCACACTCACATCTCAGAAACCCAACTGCATCCTCGCCTGGGCAGTAGGGAGAGGGAGGGGATTCTCCCTTCTGCTCTGGGCTGGTGAGACCCCACCTGGAATGCTGCATCCAGCTCTAAAACCCACAGCACAAGATGTTAACCTGTTGGAATGAGTCTAGAGAAGGCCACTAAGACGATCAAAGGTCCAGATCATCTCTCCTATGAAGACAGGCTGAGAGACTTGGGGTTCAGCCTGGTGAAGAGAAGGCCCCAGGGAGATGTTACAGCAGCCTCCAGTAAAGCCCTAAAGAGAGCACACAAGAAGGCCATAGAGAGAATTTTTACAAGGGCATGTAATGATAGGACAAGGGGGAATGGCCTTAAACTGAAGGAGGGGAGGTTTAGATTAGGTATGACAAAGACATTTTTTACTATGAGGGTGGTGAGACACTGGAACCGGTTGTCAGAGTAGTTGTGGATGTCCCACCCATAGATGTGTTCAAGGCCAGGTTAGATGAGACTCCAGGCAACCCAGTCTAGTGGAATATCTCCTATCCACAGCAGGGGGACTGGAGCTAGATGATCTTTAAGGTCCCTTACAACCCAAGCCATTCTATGATTCTGTGTTTCTGAATGGCCACACTTCAATATAACGGGGATACACAAAAATCATATATAACTTCTCCTCAATGGGCTAATGCTTTCCCAAGCTTTCTGGATAATTCTTGGGAGCATCTTATCCAATGCATATGCCCTTTATTCATCTGACATGAAGACTCCCTTTGTAGACAATGAGAAAAGACACATCTATGCACCATTTTCTCTGAATAATTTTAAATACGTATTTTGAAGATGCACTTTTGAGATAACCTGTGCCCATGAAGATTGTGGAAAAGGGAGAAAGCCACAAAATATTTGTAGATCCTTGGTCATGTCAAACTGTGTAATTAACAACATGTCAACTCCATTCAAAGCACCTTTACAGTCATAGAGTTAGAGAATAGTTTTGGTTGAAAGGGACCTCCACAGACCAATCCCCTGCAATGAACAGGAACCTCTTCAGCTTGATCAGGTTGCTCAGCGCCCCATCCAACCTGACTTTGAATGTTTCCAGGGATACGGCATCCACCACCTCTCTAGGCAACCTGTGTCCATGTTTTCCATCCTCGATATCAGTCTGTTTTTCAGTCAAATTTCTAAGTAGACATAATTCACTCTTGGAAGATCATTGAGTCCATTCTGTTCTCCAAAAGGCATAAAGTGCCTGAAGCTTGTCAAATGCAAGATTCTTCTCCAAAGAATACCACAGTATAGCTCTGAACTAACTTGGGGTTGAAGGCCAGCATCTTCTTGCCTTTAGCTCGAACAAAGTTCCCTCTAATTTAACAGAAATGGCCTGTAGTTGAAGGATAAAAAAATGGCAGTAAACAGTACCCAAAAACTACATGAGAAAGTGCCCCTGAAGAAGCAGTGATTTTCTAGTATACAGAGTGGCTACATTATAATACCTAACATGGAATCAGTGCAAAATCGTAGCAATTTTAAAACATTATCAAAATAAAAATACATTACAGTAGGCAGTGTATGCAACTTGGGCATTGTATTTCTGCTTTTTAAAACTAATTGTCTGCTTTATGCACACACGGAATTTTATCAAACTGAAAAGGTCTTCCGTAAGTCGACAGTGCTTCTTACGTTTTCAAATGGGGTACAAGCACTTACCTACATAAATATATTGTAATTCACCTTGAAAAGTAAAAATGGATTATAGGAAGTTCTTTTTCAATTTTATGAAATCCTTTCATTGTTAAGACAAAGCTTTTAAGGATGAAAAACCTGAAAATAAACAAAATATAAACAGACAAATCATTTTTATGGGTGAGGCTGATGACAAATTCCATTCTATTTACGGGTCTCCCACAAATTTCAAATCTTCAATAAATTGCATGAATTTGTGAGTGAGAAGACAGATTTTAATCTACTGTATCTGGTATTAGTATGCTGAAGATAAAGATATTGTATAAACAGGCAAAACCAAGAAGCAAAACCTGGCCCTACTGAAGTCAGAGCATTATTTCCAATGCATAACTTCTCATATCAAATGTAAGCTCTCTGAAAGTTGGCTTTCCACTAAACTATTTGGCTAAGATGTTCCTATATCAAAAGGACCTTTTGGGGCAATTCAACTCTTCCATAGATTGCTGTCTAAAATAGATAGCCCTGTTTCTCTCCATTGGTTCTAGCAGAGACATAGACATCTGGCTTAGATTGTCCATCTAGATGGCTGAAGACAGGTGAGACAAAGCCTGCTGCCAGTGGGGGTACCATTTGCTATTGAGGTTATGTGAGTAGACAACAATTTCAGAAGCTTGCAGTGGAATTTAGGCCTTCTTTGTATGATGGATTTTTTTTCTATGTATTTGGTAATTTATTACAAACTTTACTGAATCAAAGAAAACTCTACACAACCATCCCATGTTCTGCCAGACACAAATACCCAATGACTTTGCCCACAGAGAGGTGACGGAGGAGAAAATAGATGGACTTTTGCCTAGACCTTAAATATGCTATTCTTTAGTAAAACCCTACCAGGAAGTGAGCTCAAGAGATGAATCATTGTTGTGGGACACAGGGATGTCTGCTCCACTCTCACTTCTTCTGCTGACCTCCTGTGTGGCCTTGGGCAAACTGCTCCACCATCTGTTTCTCCACCCTCCTTTTTCTGGGCAGGGCATGGCTACAGGCCATTTTGCAGTCAGATGGGAACCAGCTGTCTCCATGCCCTGACCCAAAGTGGCATGACCAAGATGGTGTGGTGCCAAGTCTGAGGTAACACACCAAGGACCTCAGAAAAACTCTCCAGCTCCAACTTTGTGCTTTGTTAGAGGCAGTGAAGCCACTTTGCTCAGCTCGTGGCATCATCAGAGCACAAGTCCAGGTAGATGTGTCCTTAGACTGAAAGCACCCACTTGCTTGTGTCTTTTCTTCTGTAAGTGTAGAACAGGCAGCACAAAGGGAGCAGTAAACTCTGCCCTAGAAATTTATTGCACTGACTGCATGTGCATCTCTTGGGCTGGCCAGCCACCCACTCCATGCACCCACGGGGTAAAGAGCTAGGATGGTGGCATTTCTAATTAGTCCTTCTCTTCCATAAGGAGCAGAAGAATTTATCAAATTTAAATTAATAATATGAATGGAAAAGTTGTGTGTATGTATCTTGTGTGCATTTACAAAATGTATTTAACCCCCTTTCCTGAAGTGATGAAACAGGACATTTCCTTTCCCTGTCTTTCCCTTCACCACCACTTTCACTTGTAGATTTTGGCTCAGTCAAGGAATACAACCATTTTGTCTTTGAAATAAGCGAGTTACATATTACCCAGAATGAAAATGTGACGGAGGTACTGGAGTACTCCATACATATACACTGCTATGTATAGATACTTAATGTACAGGAATCCTGTGCTTTTCAGCTATTTATTCAACTAGCTGGAAATGTTCTTAAAAACAAGAAACCAGCTTAACTTAAAATGCACTAACCATAGCAGAGTAGCCAACCACTTTACTGCAATGACTGTGCACTCTCACACCACACTCCAGCTTTTCAGTCTGTCAACATGTTTTCAGACATTTAGAAGAGTATGAAAAGAATTCTGCCGGGGAAGATTCACAGGCATTTCATAAACTGGTCCTTAAATCTTAACAGAACTTCCTATGCGGTAGATGGTCTATATCTCTCTCCAGCAGAGCATGATGCATCACCCTGTACGACCAAGCAGATGCCCTGAGGTGTGAGCTCCCAGCAACAGGTTTCTCTTTGGGGCATGAGGGAGATTTTATGTAGGAATGCTGGTCCAGCTCTCTCAGCAGAGAAAAGCTCACTGGTCTCCTTTATCAGCCTGCCCAAAGCTCCTGCTTCTGGTGGTTCACAAAGTTGGGGTATGGCTGATATAAAGCCAAAGTGTATGGTGCACCAGAGTGGTTGCTGGCGTGGAAGCCTTAGAACTGAGATGAGAGTTTGTGGAGAAAAGGACAAGAATTTCTTCAGCCTGAAATACAGGGTAAAGTTTTGAAAATCCATCCCTTGGGTCTGCAACAAGGCCTGTTCAGTTCTGGCCCAATACCACTATTATGAATATTCATAATCTCCAAAACCCTGCTTGTTTAATAACTGGGCTTGAATCTAAGGCCTGTAAAAGTAAGAACATGCCACAGCTTGATCTGAGGCTCCATGCTGACAGATGAAACAAGTGCATGTAATTAATGTTGCTGTCATTGGTCTAAATGCCAAACTCTAATGTTGCTCATTCTTTCTCTTGAAAATATCTGCAGAGGAAGTATTGAAAGCAAAGAATGAATCACTCTTTCCCACAATACATTCATATTGCATTTGTCCAAGATAATCCAGAAAATGTGTGGAGTTTGGGTTCCTTTCCTTTCAAAGTCTCAGCCCTCTCTTTCTCCCTGCACAACAGACAGGCTATATCTGTACCTCAGCTCTGGGGTCCAGGAATATATGCCAGGCAAACCTTCAATATTAGCAGTCAGGACACCTTGATACAAGGTCCTCCCTTTGGAGAGTGAGATGTTTTCCTCCAGCACGGTGGAGAGCATCACAGGATATGTGTGCGAATTTAACACAGCCACAGACTTCCTGAGGCTTCTGAGCTTGGCAGTGCTAGGCCATTTCCAGGGATCTCCCACCACACATGCCATCACCTTCCCATGGTACAAATTGCTGAGTCTACCCTAGCTGCAAATGTGCATCCCGGAAGGTTTCTCTGCAGAACAGGGAAGCAGAGTCTCCACCAACCCAAAAACCACAGATGCATGAACTGAAGCACAATAAGGAATAGCAGAGCATCAGACCTGATCTCATGTATCACACATCTCTGCATTTCATCCCATCAACTCAGCCAGCCAGATCAGGCAGGCAAGTGTCAACTGTGTGGCATAGATGGAGGAAAGGCAAGTAAGGGAGAGAAACTGTATCTCTGCCTGCCCTGAGGTCTGGAGGACTGGGACAACATAGAGAAACAAGCAGTAATCCAGCTTCCAAAGGCAGCAGAGGCTCAGCAGCATGAATACAGTGACTTCACTACCACCACAAGCTACAAGATTAAAGCAAAGTGCATCAATGTAAGAAGCCTGGGCATGGTCCAGACATTCTCCTGGCATCAGCCCCACTCAGAGAAAAAACATTTTGCAGAGATTAGGTTGGGTGGTAAGGGAAATACTCCTCTTGCCTTCTCCCCTGCATCACTTCTATGGAGGGACATTTGTTCCCAGAACCACTCAACGCTCCTAGTTAGTAAACAGGGCTACAAAAAGAGCCATCCCATTTTGGAGCAGATCCTCCTTTTCTATAAGGAGCTGCAAAGGATTTGCAACAGCAAAAATCCCAGGAAACAGGTCACCTGTGATCAAAATAGTCTTCTGATCAGCTGTGACCTGCCCATCAACTGGACACTGCATCTTTACTGTCATCCAGCTGGCCAGAACGTGTTGTGCCTTTACATGGCACTGATGGAGTTCTCTGCAGGACTTCATGTGGGAACTGTGGTGACACCTGAGGCTATCAAAAAGTTGAGGAGATAAATCATTCAGCTAGTCAACTTTCACACCACAGGCAAGATTTGTCTTCCTTTGCAGCTGGTCTTGCAAATTCTAGTTAGGAAATGAAAGTTTGCTAAGCTAAATGGGTTTGTCATTCTCCCTTTCCTTAAAGTTGAGTTGCTCTGGTGACATAAATAGTAGTCCTTGCTTGGATAAGCCAGCACTAAAAGCAACCTACAGTCTTGTAAGAGTTAGACTTAGAAGCTACAACCATTCAACATAAAATCATGTGTATGCGACTTTTGTAGGGCTGCTCATGCTTGCCCTGTCAGGAAAAGAAAGGCTTTGCAAAGTTTGCTCACCACCTCCTCCATTTCCTATCAAAACTTTGTTCTGGTAAAAATGTGGGTTGTCATCCATACAGGCTTACTCTTGCAAAATTTACTCTTCAGAAATCAATTTTCATACAAAAAAAATACCCAACCCCAAAACCAAAAACCCACCACCAACAATAAAAAAATAATATTATTGAGCTTTCCAATAGAGATCTGGGATTTTACAGCTTTCAGAGCAACATTTCCACAAGGCATAAATATACTTGGAAAATAAATCCATCTTTTTTTTTTGAAATAGTTAATTACCTTGGTAGAGGAAACAAATGAAATAAAAGATTTATGGATCCTTCTTTCTCATAGTGAAGGAGAAAGTGATCTGTTTGCAGGAGTTATATTTTCAGGCACTTTGCTGAGACACCCCAACCCCCCTCGGTTGCTGACTGTAAAATAAGAAAACTATTACCCAGCTGGGGTAACAATAGGCTCCCACAGTGCTTTTCTGCTCAGCCCGCAGCTGCCAGTGAAAGTGGAAACTACAGCAGCAGGATAACATTCTTTTCTTACAGCCTGTTTCTATGGGCAAGGAGCCCTCCCACTGCTTCAATGTATTTTCTATGCAAAACTGTAGAAGAAGTGACATTTTAAAAGTTTTGACCTTTGTTTTTTTTTCCCCTCCTCCCCATTTTTTTTTTTTGCATGAACCAAGGCATAAATTTTTTAAGCCTTCTGACAGGGTATGTGTTAGGAACAGAAACAGCCATTACTATAACAACAAAATGTTTCAAAATTTGAAAATTCTGTATTGTGTGTAGCATACTGGTAACCTTTCTAGAGAAAAAAATAGTGATAAGAGATACAGAAATCTTCTGGTTATAGTCACAGGCAAACAGATTGTGGCAGATGTCACACACCTTTGCAAAATAGTGTCATTGAATGCTGCCTTTTCATTCACTAATTTCATATTTTAAGGCTAAAACTTCAAAAGATTTTGCAGGCAAAGATTTTTTTCCCCATCCCTCTTCAAGAAAAAGAAATTAGCCATTTTTTTAAAAAATTGCCTTTTAAAAATTGTTTACAAGAGAAAAATAGTGGACTGAAAAATGTTAGTGAACAGTAGTAATTTAACTACATATACATATATCCAAATTACGTGGAATTAATCTGACAAAAATTGCCATATTTTCCAGTTAGATTACAAATATAATGAAAAAAATACCCTACTGGTTAAAACATAAAATAACACACTAAATATCAGGAAATTTTAAAGGATATTATTGATGTAAAATATATTTTCCCAAACATGAGCAAAATAAATTAAAACTGTTCAAGCGACATGGGGAGGGGAAGGGATGCCCATGAGCCATTGAAGTGAATGCAGAAAAGATTCCAAAAACAAGCCTGGCAGGTTAATCCATGTGAGAGTCTTCCATTTACTACCAATTCCCCCTGCTACTCACCACTGCTATTCCCAGCTCACAGTAATGCTCACCAAGGGCACTGGCCCTGCTGTTGGTCCATCTATATCTCATCTCTCTGGGTCTGACCCCACATTCTCTTCATACTCAGCCCTCTTCCCATCACACATTGAAATCAATGGAAATTTGACCAGTGCAATTGATGACAAATATGCCTATAGGACAGCAGTGTTCTGAAATAATTAGTTTTAAAAGCTGTTTTAAAATTAATTAAGATTTGGAGGAGAAAGTAGAAAAATCCCACATTTTAAACTGGTGGCTCCACTGGTGGATTGATAAAGAGCTATAAAGACTGCTTGGTCATCTGAGTCCTCCATCAGAACAAGATAAAATCATCTCTCACTCCACAACACACACACACTGTAACCAAATCCATCATTAGCAAACTACATCATTCATCATTAGGCAAGAATCTACTAGAAATTACAATGAGTCCATTAAAAGATTGGGAAACCTAACAACAAAAAAAAAGCGCAAAAAGCAAAGGAAAAAAAAACTCTCCCAGGAGGGTCTGTGTCAAGACAGAAAATTCTTTCAAGTCCTCTTGATCTGTGCCTGAGACACTAAAAACTCCTAGGACACCCCTTGAATTTCACATCCTATACAGGCTACCTCCAGGTAAACAGGGAACAGGAAGCCCCAGTTTCAACCCAAACTGTATGGCTTTTTGTTTCCCCAGACAGAATATGCCCTGTAGATTTTCAAACCTGAGGTTGCTCTTTCTGGTGTGTGAATCAACAGCTCAAAAAAAATACTCAGAAACGTTTCCGTGGTAAGCCTGCCACCATGGAGCCAGGGACCAGCAATAGTTTCAGGGAAGTCATCAGAGTACCTGCATCTTTTCTGAAGGCTCCTCAGGGGTTGGGACACAGAACTCTGGAGTAGCTCCCTGATCCTGCACCCAGGGTAGGTGGTCTCCTTGCTTTGGTGGGGGTGCAACCTAGTCAAACCAAGTGATCATTTCAAAAGTGTGTCTCTGGTCATCTGCTATATTAATAGTTATTTGCATGTTTCCTGGGTTCTTTGCTGCAATATGTGGGTGCAGGCAGAAGAATCCTAAAGGATTTTTAGGTTGATAGAGCTTCCGTTATTCAGGACAATGTGCTATCCAAGGCAGGCAGCTATTTGGGATAAATAGCCTATCCCCATTTGTCCAAAATAGCCAAATGTCTGGCATGAGTCATGCCAAACAGGCAGCTGCTCGGCAGGAGTGTAGTACTGGCATACTAAAAAGCAGAAGATATTGAAGGGGGCAGAGAGAGCTAAAGGTGGCACCAGTGTATAGTGACAGAAGGTTTGTGGGGTCAGTAATACACAGCTATCACACTCACTAAAACTGGCAGACTACACCATCATAAATGGCAGCATTTGTCTGCAGTTTGTGCACAACAGTTTCCAAGACACCACTCATCTCCTTAACCCTTTAAACAGACAATGAACAAATATCTTAGAGGCCACCATGTAGGAGATGCTGGCAGGTATTACCTCTAGAGCACACACATTTCAAGTGCAGTATCACCGTGAGTACAGACAGGGCAGTTTTGGGTAGCAGTCCCTTTAGTAAGTGTGCCTCTTCATGATTTGCATAGCACAGGGCATTTCCTCAGCTGCCTGAGAATGATTCCTGAGAAGCAGTGGCTTTCACAAGGAGCAGCACAGATATCACAGGGAGGTACATGAATAAATTTCCAGGTGAGCGAAGGTGTCTGTGTCCTTAGCTGGCGCCCAGGCAAGGTCTTGTACATGCCGACTTGTGAGCACTGTGCATATCCCTGCTGTGTGCAGGCACCTCCTGTCCTTTCCAGGCTATGAAGTCTCTTCCTCCCTCAGCATTGCCTAAGTACTGATAATTTGTGCAGCAGATACTCCCGCAAAGTAGGTAATGAAATGCATTTCACAGAGAAAGAAACAGAAGCTGTAAAATTTGTGCCATACCCAACATGGCAAAGAAAGCACAGGACAAAGTCCTGAATGAAAATGGTTACTGAGAAAGTCTTCTATGACAAGAATATCCTTTATCACAGTCACTACGATGCAAGCTCAGCAGGTGTCATTTCAAATTCAGTATCTTGGCCATCTACTTGTCTTCTAAAAAAATGAAAACAGTCCCTGGCATGTAGTAAACTTCTTGCCAGACTTTGGAATTCTCTAGCTTACATTATCTTTAGCACATTTAAGAGCCAAGGGAAAAAAAAGAAACTGGGTAAATGTGTAGTTAGTCATGCTTGTAAAAATGTCAACGCTGTCAAAAATATTTGTGTGAAAATCATAAACAAAATCTGCTGCCATGAGAAGTTTTTTGGTTCTTAATTATGGGACAAAATGACTTCTTTTTCATGAGGACTTTAAAAAAAGACAGCTAACACTGTGATGGAAATATTGGCACAATCTTGACTCAGCTGCTTCCCTGGGGTAATAAAGTTGCTCCCAGAAAGAAGAGGATTATGATCTTCACAGAGTACCTTAAAAATCCAGCTAGTATGCCAGGCTAGCTTAGCAGGTTCCTAATAGGATGTGCAATCTTGCACCTCTAAGCATGTTTGGAAGGTTTCAGGTGCTTAAAGGCAAGAGAGGGCTGGTTAGCAGTCCTTTACTTGGCATTTTTGAGTGGATTTCTAGAACTGCAACTCTCAGATTTGCATGCTTGCTTATAGAGGCTGGATAAGCATATTTTATAACCTAAGAAAATAAACAAAAGCAGTAGGTCACCAGACCAAATCATGTAGGTCAGTGGAGAGGAATACCTACAGCTACCGCGAGGTTTGTGTTCGCTGACCTGTGGGCACAGTTGGTGGTCCCACTCCATTTCTGAAGGACAGATGTTCTCACCCGCAAGCTACCACAGGTGGCAATGCTGGGGTCAGCAGACCCCATGGGGACATCCCAGGAATGAACCCCCACAGAGAGGGTTCACTGGGGCCAGGTACACTGACAGGTCCTTTGGAGAAGTTGTATTCCCGTCCCCCTCTCTTCTTTGCAACTTTGTAAAAGAGGACTCACACTGTTACAACCTGTGGTTAACTGCTAAATTTTCACCGATAGCAAAGTCACAAGGAGTGGAAGTGAGCATTCGATAGTATGGTCATCAGGGGACTTAATTTTCAAACTATGCTGTGAGCTCAGGCCTTGCTATCTTCTCAGAACAAGATCATATGTGTTTGTGCAAAGTTGTAAAGTGTCAGACCCACAAACCAATACTGAAACAGACAGAGAGCCAAGCTTTTTAAGATTTTTTTTTTTTTTTTTATGACTAGGGTGATGAACAATGGAACGGGTTGCTCAGAGAGGTAGTAGAATACCCAGCCCTGGAAATATTCAAGGCCAGATTGATTGAGGCTCTGACTAACCTGACTTAGTTGAAGATGTCCCTTCCTATCGCAAGGAGGTGGGAATCAGATGACTTTTGAAGGCTCCTTCCAACTCAAATCATTCTATGTTTTCTCTTGTCCTGAGCTGCAAACACAGCTTGTAAAAATTAATGTCCAACTGTAATGCTATGGCAGAGACTGGAGAAATTACTCTGAAAGCTCTGTCACAAGCTTGGCACAGAACAAGTTACTAGCAAGAAGCAAATTCCAAAAAGGGCTGATGCACCATTTCCTGCCGAGCTTTATGGTTCCAAGACCTTTTACAGAAATGGTTTCCCATCCCTTAATATCCTTGTGAGCTCGCTACCAATATCCTGTACTGCAAACGTAAATGATTTCTTGAAACAAAAGAAAAATTCATAACATTAATCTTGTATTACTTCATTCCATGTCAGTTGTTATCTTCTCTCCTCTTAGAATTTCAGATTGATGCTTGAAAAGGCAAGGGAAAACAATCTTATATTAATACTCACTAGGTTCATTCATGGGAGTTTACATTATCCTATTCTATAATTGAAAATATCTACATGGAATCGAGATACAATCCAAATACAAGTAACATTTTACATATCACAAAAGGAACAAAACCTGAAGCAGAAAAACATGACATTAGATGAACAAAGGCCATGTTGGCTCATTTTAATCATGTCTACCTTCATTCCTACAAAGCTTGCCTGAGAGTGTCCTGATACCTCTTCCTTGCTATCCCCATGAAAACAAGCTTTTGCTGGAAGAACAAAAAAGGTGAGACTGTCCTATGCACTGTCTTTAAGGCTTACTCTAAATCACATAGAGGAATTTCTAAAATATTTTATGCTTCCTGAAAAAAAGGCATAAAATTAGAACTGGGTAAGTTTTTCCCACCCATTTTTGGTTTGTCTTGTGAAAAAAATCCATTGTTTTAACAATAAATAAGAGCAGATTTGCTACAGTGTTCAGTGAGCATGAGGACTGTGGGAAAAGCAGATCAGGAATAAATGGATTAAAGGAAAGACAGTCTTCTAAGCAGAAGGAAAAAATATTGCCTGGAGAATATACTGAAATGTTAAGTAACACAAGCAGTTGTCTGTGACCTGCCTTGCACAAAGGGCAGCAGGGAAATAAAAAGTACTCTCTACCTCTGGCTGTCCTTGCACAGGGAAGGAGAGGCCTTGAAAGCACTGTCTTCTTGTCAGGACTTTTACCAGCAGCTCTTCCCGTCCTCTGTACTCCAGAGAGTCAGCAGGAGGATGCGTTGTCATCAGGCCAGCGCAAGACAAGCCACTTATGGAATAAGACAGCAAGACTGTCATGCTAAGAAATGCCATCTGCTTTCTGGCCTGTTCCTAAAACAGTACAAGAACACATTGCCAATGGCTCTCACAAGGGAGCCTCCACAGGCATCAGAATTTCTTGCATCTCTTGGGAAATGGGCTTTTCCAAGGCCATCTATTTCCAAGGTTCCCAGAGCACAAAGACAAGCAAAGTGGGTTCTTTCACAAAAAAATAGTGAGAAGTTTGCCTCAACCTTGTTGATTAAACATTATCATTATCAAAATTCATCCTAAGTCTCATAAACTGTCAAGGTTTGCTTTCCACATACAGGCTCTCAGCTCATTGTCCTCAGGTCCTTGGGAGACAGAAGAGGGAAGCAGATACCCTTGGCCCTCTGATACATTACTAAAATATTTCTATAAAACCTTGTCCCCTTCAGTCAGTTTTTCTGGGATCCTGAACATATTGGATCTTCCTTTCTTTGCTGCTGACATTTTAGGGTCCAGCAGCTGGGTCCCCTCTACTGGGCCTGAGCACAGTACAGTATCACAGATATTGCTAGTTCACACTGATGCAAAGGATGAGCAGAGAAGATGTGTGAAATAGAACAATGTGGAAATATTTCCTCATAAGAAGGGTCAAAGTCATCTCACTATTCCATCCAATATCCTGGTGAGTCCATGAATAAAGCTGTTGCCCTTATCTTTCCTATTCTTCCATTGCTATCTCACGTCTAGCCAGGATATCAGAATAGGTGCCTGGAGATAGAGTCAGTCCCTTTGCTGGATCTGAGTCGTAACTAATTCAGTTCTTCCAGGGCAATTGTGCTACTGTTAAGTGTAGTTATCTGACTTTTTCCTCCCCACAGCTCTGAAAAGCTGTTGGAGGACTCTGTTAGACAGTAGTCTATGGAACTGGATGAGATCGACCCAAAGACGTGGAGTGGGATGGTAAAAGAGCTCACCAGGCCTCTTTTCAATGTTTACCAGCAGTCCTGGCTAACTGGGGAGGTCCTGGTTGAATGCAGATCGACCATTGTGATGCCCATCTACAAGGAGAGCCAGACAGAGGACTCTGGGAAATACAACTGTTAGCCCAAGCTTGGTGCCTGGAGAGGCCATAGAGCAGATCGTCCTGAGTGCCATCACACAGCAGGCGCAGGACAGCCATGGGAATAGAGTGTCCAACAGCACCAAGCTGGTGATCGTCCCCCTGTACTCAGCACTGGTAAGGCTGCACCTCAAATCCTGCATTCAGTTCTGAGCCCTCACTACAAGAAAGACATCGAGGGGCTGGAGAGTGCTCAGAGAAGGGCAAATAAGCTGAGGAAGGGTCTGGAGCACAGGTCTGATGAGGTGTATTAATTTGAAAACAGACCAGTGGGAGATCGCAAGTCAGGATTGTAATTTTAAAAAATNATCGCAAGTCAGGATTGTAATTTTAAAAGGATTTTTTTTAAAAAAAGTGCAATAATACAAAAAAAACAACAAAAAAACCCAAAAAACCACTGACAGAGTCAGGTAGAACCTGACACCCTGTTAGGGTGGTGGTAGCAGTCCAACTGAAGTAGTTCAGTTGAAGCAGTGATCCTGTGGTAGGTCTGGTCTCCAGCTGAAAGTTCAGTGGTAGCTCTTGTCCTCTGGGAACCCAGTAGACAGAGCTGCCTTTCCAGGTCTAAAGCCAGGTTATATCCAGGTGGGAATGCTTGGCTCCTCCCTCCTGGGCAGAGCATCCCACAATAGGATGAGATAATTCCATGAGTCATGCAGTGGGTCCTTGATGGCTCACTGACTGTTATCAGGGGTGAGTCACAGCAGGAGATAACAGCTAATGCCCCACAGCTGGTGGTAATAGAATACTAAATTCATCTATATTGTAACCTAGGACAGGAGGAGCAGCTGAGGAAGCTGAGGGTACTTAGCCTGGAAAGAAGGAAGCTGAGTAGGGATCCTATCATTCTCTACACCTAACTGAAGGGAGGTTGTATTGAGGTGAAGGCTGGTCTCTGTTCCCAAGTAACATGCAATAGGACAAGAGAAAATGGCCTTAAGTTGTGCCAGGAGTGGTTTAATTTGGATATCAGGAAAAAAGTTTTCAGGATTGTCAAGCAGTGGAACAGGCTGCCCAGAAAGTGGTGGAGACACCGTCACTGGGGATATTTAAGACATGTAGACAGGGTGCTTAGGGGCATGATTTAGTGGTGGCCTTGTCAACACTAGATGAACAGCTGGATCTGATGACCTTAAAAGTACTTTTTAACCTAAGCAATTCCATGATTCTATTCTAATAGTTTGCAACTTTTCCTGGCTGTGTTGCTGTTGAAGTAGATACACACAGATGTCTATACCTAATGCTAAGGTTAAATGAGCTCTCAGCAGAACAATTAAGATCTAAAATTAAAATGCTATCATTTTGTGATAATGTTGTAATCTACCTCTTTGGAAATTCCTGGATCTCTGCTCTATTCACCAGCGAGTTTACTAACTTTAATTTATGTAAGGCACAATAACAATAGACATCTACAAAATGTAGACATCTGCACCAAAGCTGTTTTGCTTTGCCTTTTCTTTATTGTAAGACATGTGACCTATGGTAGCTGTCTAGTTCAGGTTGAGCCAAATTACTGGTGGGAGGTGCTTACATCTTTCCATTGACTCTAACAGGGCAAACGAAGAGCTGGGCTAGTTCACACATCTGCATTCTACATCTCTTGATTTTAGTCATTCAAATATAAATTTTAGTTACTTAGTCCTCCATAAGTGTCTCTATGCAGTTTAAGAGATACCATTAAAACTGTATCTTCACATATGAGGCAAACAACAAAGGTAAGGTGGTAAATGAGTGATATAAAAATTTTCCAGAAACAGGTTCAAGCTCACTTCAGTAAACAGTTTAGGATGGAAATCAGCCTCAGAACAAAATGTAGAGATTGCTTGTTTGGCATAGCTTTCCCACAGTAAATAATAGATACAAAATTAGCTAGTGAGGGAGGAAGGGGAAAAAAATAAATCATTTTCTTTCACTTGCAAAGCCTTTAAAACATTCAGAACAATATAAATCCTGAGACAGACAGAGACTGTCCTCTACAGATGGGCACTGGGCATCTGCAACAAAACACAATCATGACCCCACATATAAGTTTCTGTGAAGGGCCATTAGATGGGAGACAGCTCATTGTGTGCACATGTGCTTGGATGAGAAAAATGAGTCACTCCCAACTCTGGATCAAGCAGGTGATGTAAAGGATTGGCAGGGAGAATGATGCAGACAAAGGCTCTGCTTTCTGAAAAGCACTGAGTCACATCCTAGGAAAAAGCATAATAAAAGAAAGCAAAACTGGATGCAGCAATATAATTTGAGAGCTGGGAGCAAAGAGGAACACACCTACTGCTGCTGCAGAGCATGCACACCTATATCAACCAGGAAGCCCAAACTACATTTTGCAGTGTCTTCTGTAAGGCCTTAGGATTGAAACTTTCTGTCTGTTCAGCTGCGGTTTTGTTAGGAGAAGTCTTTTTTGTAATTTCACATGTCAGCATGATGTACAATTCTCTGGAATGACAAATTCTTCAGCAGTCAAGTCACAGGGCTGCTAAGAAGTAGGCTGCTGCTAAGGAGAGTGAGGTTCACTACTTTTTAAAAGTTTGGCTGTCCTTCTTAGCAATATTTCTTACTTGGTATCAGTGAAAGGGTAACCAGGAGCTATGCCATTACATTTGTACTTTAAGAGGTGGACTGTTACAAACATTCTAGGATCAAAAAAAACCTATTTATGTGGTGAACTCTTAATTCCCCTGCTATATTTTACCTAGATTTTAGAGCAACAAGAAGGCAAGCAGAGTTTTTAGCTCTAGGCTGTGGGCCAGCCATAGTGGATCTGGGCTGCCTTTGTGTTGAACTGCTCAGGTATCCTGCTCTTCCTTTACATCACAGATCCCCTCTAATTACTATGGATGTTAATACTGTTCCTTTCACTGACTTAGAGGAATTCAGCTCACACTGTGATGCCTTTTAGCTGATTTCACTAACTCCTGGTCATCACAAGATTGAAACAAAAAGTTGAAGACATCTAAGACAGAGCAGGGGACTAGCCACTAGGTCTATCACCGTCTTGGATGTGGCAGAGCAGTTAACTCCAGTTAGACCTTCAGGAGACTAGCTTCTGATACATATAACAGATTCAGAAACCTGATTTCTGAGCTTGGGACCCCTCAAAGGAGGCAGCAGGTGTCTACCCTTTAAGGCACAGCCAGAGTAATTCTACAGGGCAGCTTCTCTATTGCTTTACAAGCCTCTCTCCCTGTGCACATGTAACAACTGATACAGCAGATGCTCTGAGAGGTAGAAGTCACCAGGAAAATGAATACGAATTAAGTTAAAGATTAAGTCGAGAAGTGATGCTCAGGCAGCATAAATTGACTTAGTTATATTTTTAATTTTTTTGTGCATCCAAGTCCTGTTTCCTCAAATCTTAACTCAGGTTTCACTAATGCTTCATGATGCCCTCAGAAGACCTTGTTGCTTTGCATTTGCTCTGGCTTTTCTTCTGTGAAAGTAATTTTTGTGTATGCTGGTGAGCAGATATGAGTAAGAGATAGATCTGGGTAGATTTGGGGATTGTCATTCTCTTGACACTCTTCCGCAAGTTCAAAGAGGTACTTGTCACTCAGCCCCAGCTTTTGGGAAGAAACATTGGCCAGTTTTGGGACACCACACGTTTTTGCTGGGCTCTGACAGCTGATCTTTGAAACCTTCTGGAGGGACCAGGCTGAAGCCTGAGACCAGAGTGACACATGAGACAATTAACACACTAGACCTCCCCATCCCCCAGTGAACTTCTGTCGGCCTGTCCTCTTCCTGAAAGGAAGGGGGGAAAACATCCTTTTTGTAGTGGCTGCTCATTATATAAAGCAAATTGAGAGTGAAGGGAGGGAGCAAAGAGATGGCACAGAGCCCGATAAGTGCACCCTTAAATCTATAATTAAAACCAAAGGCAAGTTCCCAATATAGCCAATTCAGTTATATAAGATCTTACAAAAGCTTCACACTGTTTGCTGGGTTTTGCTTTATTACTGTTCCCTCTCCTCGGAGTTCACTTCAGGTCAGTAGTGGATGAGGTATTACAGTCAGAGTTTATGGCAGGGTAGAAATCTAACAGTGCCCTGTTTGTAAAGATATGCAAGTGTGCACCCAGAGGGAAAAAATAATCACTGGCTCTACTTGAAAGAGAAAAAGTTAATGGTCACTTTGAAACTCAGTTTAGACCACATCTAGCTCTGGAAGCGAATTGCTAGTTACTAAGAAATTACTTGAAATGATGTCCTGAGAGTGTGAAAGGCTGCTCCTTGCCCACTGGTCAAAGAATTACGATGAAACTACACATAAGACAGGAAATCAGGCTGGATATGGCCTGCTAGCCAGCCAGACTGAGGAATGAGGATACAGAAGTTTTCTCAGAAAGCCCATGACAAATCTGTACCACATTTTTTTCATGCCTACTAAAAGCATCCTGCAGGAAAACACGAGATCAGCTGATATATTTTAAGTGTAGGCAGCTCACTGCAACTGTACTGGGAGTAGCTACTTCCATGTGGGAGTTGGAACATGTATCAGAACCACTACACTAAATAGTATGCAAGCTAGATTTCAGAAATATAAATAAAAAACAGTTATTATTATTGATAAAAGCCATCACTGCTGCATCCTCCTCTTGCATTCTTTACAGCAGCAGCAGGCAGTAGTTCTCCTGAAAGCAACGGTTTCCTGGGGCCATGCTGAAACTAAGCTCTTCCTCCATATAAAACCCCCCAAAACCACCAAGAATACCACATTGAACCACAGGACAACCCCTCAGCAGTAATCACACACTGCACATATTGATATCCATGTACTTCTGAGGCGCAGGATTCCAACCAGAAGGAGAATATGGGAGCCAGGGGAAGAAGGCAGAATTGTGTTCTCCACTTTTTGGTTAAGCAACAAAGTTTAGGCACATGCAATGTTCATTAGTTAATGCAATTTGCTGAAGTCCCCTATCCTTGGGTGGTAAATCCTCAAGAAGAAATTACCTGGAAGAAACTGATAATTTCTGAGTACAGCACCAACATTCACATATCAAAACACCTCCATGTTCTAAACCCCAACTATATTTAATTTGTCCCACGAAAATAGAAGTATGGGAAAAAAAGAACGCTTTCCAAAAAATTCCTAAAATACTATTCTTTCTTCCCAGTGACAACCAGAAATGCTACTATTTTTTACCAACATCATAAGTATCAGAAAAATGGGAAGAATTATTTTTATAAGTGTTCGTGAAATCTATGACAATCTTTTCTTTGCAACATGAATGAACCTCAATGAAATATACCTTTCAAAAATTAAGTTTTAAATGGTGTGTTAATTAATGAACTGTGTTTAAGCTGTGACCATTTCCTCCTTGCAAATGTTATATGGAAAATCACCATGGGCAAAACTGCATTGCTGATGCCATATAATTAAAATATGACATCTGACTAGGTTTGGTCCCAGTTCCTTCTGCATGGCTCCATCAGAGGTTTTTTATGATTAATAGCTGACAATGTCAGGTACTAAAATGGTTATCCAAAGAGTTTTTAATTGCACTGGTTTGAAAGCTGAGGCTCAGCTCTGCAATACCTGTGTGGGAGAGCTGTGGGAAGGAGAGGTTCAGGGATCTTACTTTCCTCATGTACCCAGCAGCCCTCATAGCAATGTGGGTGCTGGCAGAGCTCCAGTCTCACAGTGACAGTAGCACAAAATTCTTCAAAGACTGGTCTTTCCAGGGCAGTGGTTCTACAGCTGCCACACAAACCAGCAGATCTGGTGGTAGGCAGAAGGCATGCCTCCTTACCTTCTTAAAAGCTTATGCATGGTGCAGAGACACTCTGGAACCCTAAGTACATCTACACACAATGTTTTCTACACAATGCAATGTTTTCACAAAGTTCTGTGGAGCCATGTCAGATGTGTGGGGCATAAATGAGAAACAGGCTCATGAAATTTCACTGGGATATAGTATCAGCCCAGATTATACCTGCTGACACCAGTTGTACTCACAACTGTCACCAAGTAGCTGTCTATAAGAACGTTGACATCTCTATATTAAAAGGGAGGATTGACACTAAAATTAAGGCTCACATGGTTACTATTTTCATCATAGGAGTGTGACATGAGCTGTTGTTTTCTGAGCAAAGACAATGATCAGCTTTTGTGATGTTACCACAGAATCACAGGTTGGAATGGACCTCCAGGGATTATGTTGTCCACCCCCCTTGTCCAAGCAGGGACAGCTAGAGCAAGACCATGTCCAGACAGTTTTGAATATCTTGTTGTATATAACTTTTAATATCTCCTCATCTATATATCCACATAGTCTTCCAGCTGTATATTCAATAGGACAACTATCACCAGTAAGCAGGTGTTATATATTTGCTGTGTAACATTCTCAGACAAAACTTAATTTTTAGACAGGGAAATACGAAAAATGGATACAACACAGGCTCTTCACACTAGACTATGGCATGTCTTTCTGTTTTTGTAAGGGCACCACACAGTGTCTAACAGGAACATCTATAAGCAGCTTCTGTCTAAATGGGATACACCACCAGCAGTTTCATGTACACAAGCTCTTCTCTTGTGTTTGTCTAGAATGTTTAAACCATTTCCCTCACCATCCCACCATCTTTCACGTGTTCTTACAGATAGAAGCTCAAGGCAAAAAGTGCATCTGGCAACTTTTTCACTGCCAAAAGATGGCAAACAAGTCCTGCACATATCTCACGAAGAAGAATCAATGTCTGTGTCAGTCTCATGTTGCTTTTTCACATGACATCCATTCTCAGACCACAGGGAAAAAAATCACTTGATAGTTCTAAGTGTCTGTTAGTTTTGTGGTGTTTTTTACCTAATGAAATCAAGGTAATCAAGCTTGAGCTCTAAAAGCTAATCAGGTTCTAGATGGGGTTGACTTGACTACAGGATTCTATTTCCTTTAACACATTTGATAATCATTACACTCTATCAGCTTGGTAAAATAACCTCATTGCATCAACGCTGGAACTAATCGACTTACTTTCCAGGGCTCAGATAGTCTAGTAATTATTTCATTGTTGATATTTTTTTTCAAAACTAATTCGCGCTGTCTCAAATATTTTCATCTTCAAGTGCCATGTCTTCTCCTCCTAAAATATGCTTAAAAATTAGTTTCAGTGCTATGCTGACATCGCATTCCCTTCTTGTTGCCTTTTTGATGTTTTACATCATGAAACAGCATGAAAGATTTCAAGGGACCATTGAAATAAGGTACACAGCATACATATGACAGATCTTATATGTCATGACAAAGGATAAATGTTATAAAACAGCCTCTGATTTCTCATACAGTAGCAGCTTCTTTCTCATTAGAGTCATCTACTAACATACCTCTTTTTTTGTTTTGGTTTCTCCATGCCTTCTACTGTTTCTTTTATTTTTGCCTCTGAGGTTTCCACTTTAGATAGACCAACTGATACAGGAGATATCTAGTCCAGTTTCACTTTCCATTCATGCTGTTTTCTTTTCTTAATATTTACAAGAAACTTTTCGTATATCATTAAACACCCCCCTCAGAATATGCATGTTCAAAGTTGTGTTTAGTAACAGTGAAAATAGAGATTACTATGGCAAAGAAAAAGTTCAAAGCCTTTTACAGTTTCTTTGCTGTTCTTTTTCAGGAGCGTAATCGCAGAAAAACTGCCTGTGATTTTCAAGACTTCCTGTTTCTGAAGATTCAAAATCTTCTCATGTGCCCCCTTTTTTTTTTTTCAAAAATGCATTGTTGTAAAGTGCCTGGATGTAAATAAATTGGTCCCTGAGATAAGGAGTAAATAAACATCTTCTCTTAAATAACTCAATTAAAAAGACATTTGTCATACCACTGCTGTGCACTCTTTTAGAACCGAATTATAATTTCTATACACTTGTGAAGAACACTACGAACAAATGATTCAACAATGCTTGTGCACTTAAAATACTTTTGAAATGGGCTCAAGAGAAGAGCTACTCATGTTCTCAGGCCCCTCAGATATGACAAGAAAGAAAAAGAAAACTCAGTTCAATCTTTGAAGCAAACAAAAACCATAGGAAAAAAAAATGTGATCCTCTTCTTGTCTTCTTCCCAGGGAAACCATGACAGATGAGACCCTGGAAGGTAGAAAAGATTTTTCTCAGTGCTTCAGAATTATTTGTTCTTCCTGCTTGTGGAGATAAAACAGACAATACAATGATGGGTTCTAGTCAGATCTGCACTTAGGCATGGAAATTGCTTCTCTCCAGTGACTGTACAAAGAATCAGGTTTTGTCAGTAGCAGTCTGAATCTCTGAAGATTTTGGATGCAATAGTAGTCAGAAAGCCTAAATCAGGCACCCCAGGTAGTCAGCTGAAGTGTAAAAATGGAAAAAATAAGGGAGACAGAGCACCATAAATTCAGAGGGCAGATATTCTTCTATTCTAAGTCTTCAAATTTGCCTTAAATCTATTCTATGATTGTAGCACATTGGTTCCTTCTGCTGTGGGTAATGAGGTCCCTTCTCTAACCTATTGCTAATTTACACAACATCTGAATGCAGGATGGTATTATGGCACCTCTCTGCTGTTTTAGCATTTCATTTGCAGGCAGCAAATGCTCTTACCTACTCACATGCTGTCAAAAATGTGTGCATCTTTTGTGTCCACAGAAGTTCTGTGATGAGAGGAGGTTCCTCCCTAGAATCCATCCCCTTACCCTGGAGGTTTTGGAGCTTTCCAGCCTGCTGGTAGCAGGCAGACATATATTATTGGTAGTGCCAGCAATGGTTCCCTTGTCTTAGCTCAATGTGGAAACAATTGCTCAGGGGTCCTGTAAATAATAGTTCTTTGGTATCATCTGGAAAAAAAAAAAAAAAGAAGAAGCCCCTTGGTACACCATAAGCTGGCAGTAATTTTCACATTACTCCAGACAGTGTCCCATTCATTGTTTGACGGATCTGTTTTTAATTCCAATTCCTTCTTCTCCTTTAGCTCTCCTATTGCAGGCAGACAATAGAATTTAACTGTTTGTGTCCATCACCTATGGCTTTATTTGCTGCCAAACTGCTTACTCTTTCAGGAGAATATCTAGCAAAAAGCACAGACTGAGGCTGTCTGTCCTGCAGAGAGCACAGAAATTTGGGGGGAGCATAAAAAAAAGAAAGTTAAGAAGACCTGATAATAGCTCGTGTGAAGCCCACTGCACCTGCAGGAAAATGCAGGTCTTTAAAAACACATCTGCCTGATGTACTCTTCCATGATATCCCTGTATGATCTCCCTGATCAGATCAGGGACACAGTACCACAAATAATGAGATTGGAGAGGAAGCAATATAATTCTGAGAAAAATTGCACTCCAGCCTAGTACTTTTAAAAAATGTTCCCAGAGTGATCTTAAGTAATGTAAATTATGCCAGAGAATAGAAAGTGCTCATACCTCAATCTGCAGTTCTGTTAGCTGCATAGAATCTTTTGCCTGAAACCTGTCTAACAAGCCCTTAGTCCACTTCCACACGTAACAAGATGTTTATTCTGTGGAGACAGAGAGGCAGACATAAAACACAAACAAGTTTTGAGAGCTGCACTATTAGTGCTACAATCCCTATGTGGTACAAAAGCAGTTTCTCTGAGGACTGATGGTTGGTCTGTACGCAGGAAAGCTGCTGGCAAATCAAAGGCAATGTCAGAGCTCTGTCAGTTAGGATAAACCCCTCTTTCTAACTGCCACAAGATCATCGTATTCCTGTTACTCTTGCCCTGACTACTACGATGTAATAAACTTATAGCAGAAACAGCAACCAAGCATTACATGAAGGTAGCAATTGTGTCTGGCTGAATTGTCCTCTCTAGATACAAAGGGTAGCCAAAGGTTCCTGCGCTTTTTTTTCTGCTTACCACAGCAACTGAAATGCAGGTGTTCTTCTCAGAAAAATTCCTGCCTAGGATATCTGCAGTGTGCAGTAGTGTCTGTTCAGAAACAGATCATCCTTGTGCTTGTGTCGGCAGACCTGCGTGGCTGGGCAAAATTAGTTTTCAGAGCCACAATTCTGAGGTGCCATCTGCAAAGCACAAGAATGCATCATACCATGAGAGTACAAAATATATGCATCTTCATCCAAGATGCTGGCCTATCTCCCCCTGCCATATGCTCCAACTGCTAAGCTAAGTTGCCATTCCTGAGTATGTGCCAAACAGTAAAAACAGCATAACCCCTTGAGTTATATCCAGTAGTGCAGGGCTACTGGATCTTCAATTGATCATGATTCAGCAGCTGAAAATTCAAATGAAGGTGTAATATTCATGGCTGACTGTGAAAAGTAAATTAAAAAGTAGGAACCAGAAGAAAGTAACCCAAGACACACTTAACTTTTCCTTAATTTTTGTTTTGTGTTAGACTCCTGTCCCACACGGGGGAAAGGAACTCATAAAGGAATTAGGAAAGAGCATAAAGCAATATTAAATAAGAGATAAGTAACTGAAAGGTTGTTTAGTACAAATATGATCCAATTCATTGTTGATTCCTTACTGAAAAATTCAGAATTTAGAAATTAGATTGATAGCAACTAAGAGGAATTCAGATAATTTTTATAGAACTCTTTAAAGAAATAGATGTCTCACGAATTTTTAAGCCAGTATAAAGAATCTAATGGAGAATCACAGCCCCATTTGCACACTGTACTAGCTTTCAAAGTTTTCACTCTATTCAGAGCAACTCAGTCTGAATTTTTCAAACCGGAAATAATAGAAGTTAGCCAACAGTACTTACTCCAAAGACTACTGGGGAATTAGTGGTGGTTCTCAATCACGTTTTATCCAAATTCAGTGGTGTGGGGTTACACTTTCACTGGAATGAAGGTTTAACAAGCACAAGAAAGAACCTTGGAGCAATAATTAGATAATTACAGAAATACCATCCCTTTAAATACTACTCAACTGCTCCCACTGGGGATTCACAGGAAGACCCTAGTACAAAATGAGTGGAAATACAGCACCAGTGCTGAGAGATTTTGGCCCCAGTTCCACAAACACTGATATAAATTACCTCACACAACAGAAGTCCAGGCTCTGTTGTTATACACCTGTGTTCACATAGGAAGTACACATAGGAAATGCTTATTATTCTTTGCTGGAAAATTCCTGCCCTGGTTACTGTTCTTAAGAATGCCTCATTTGCAAAGGAAAAAAAAGTTGCCCTGCTTCACTGGGAAAGTGGGCAGCCGTTTTCAGCAAAGGTAGTGATTTGGGTGGTTAGGGCCACTGGATGACAAGAATATCAGCTCTGCTGAGCCCCCTTCCTCTTCACAGCAGGTACAAAGAGAGCTATGAGGTCATGGGGAGGACAAAGCAGAGAAGGGATGAATTCAGGAACATTTTGAGCCTTCCAGTGCCTTCCTCTGCCTTTGGCTCCAGCCAATGCCGTAGAGCAGCTGCTGACCACCAGCAGTGGTGAGCAGGCTTCCAGCCAGCCCAGTTTATTTGCCCAGTGTCCAACACGTTAACTATTCCATGGGATCCTGAGTAGCATAATAGCTTGTACATCCCTTGTACACCTGTGATATCCAAATAGAAAATATTGTATATTAAGCATTTCAGCTTTTGTAATTGTTTAGCTTTAATGAGATCTTTAGGAAAAATGCAAAGACCCAAGCAGGGAAAATCAGAGGCACACTTTTCAAAATAAGTAAACCCACAAATTATATCACATGTTGCCAGCAGAAGTGAGTTCTAGTCTAGCAACTGGCTTTGTAGTTCTTCTGCTTTTAATATGTATTTGACATCTAACACACTGTACATATATTTTTTTTTGAACATAAATAAAATACTGTGTTTCAGTTAGGCTTGGGCAAGCATTTAATTTTCCCTCCAAGTGTCCTAGGAGCATAAGACCTCTTGGTTTTGCCATCCTTACCTCAGTGCATCTTCAATGTCTGTATACAGACCTGCACAATTCCCTGAATTGCACATGTTCCTGGTGCCACCTGGTCCTGGAGTCACAATTTACAGCAGCAAAACAAGGTGCTGTAATGTTTGTATCATTCTCACAGTGACTATTTGTAAACAGGGGAAATAGAGGTGAGAGCTCTGACAGACAAAAAGTGGTCAATGAAGAGAAAAGCAAGCATACAGGAATCAGTTGTATGTGTACAATATGAGGATGTCATTAGAATCTGGGACAGGTTTTATATAGACACACCTACTATTATTAGTCTTCTTCAGTTTAATTAAGGCAATTAGTTAAGGCTCTAGTTACTGTGCAGAAAGTGCTATCTTTTTATCTGCAAAGAGTGCAGAAGTAGACATTTTCCCCTATCTCTTTAGAAAAAAGTGCTGGGTTTTTCATGAGTTTAGTGATCATACATGCTGTCATTCCTATGACTCCAGAGAAGCATTTGTACAGAGCTGCCTTCTTCAGCACAAGCCCCCTTGTAGTGGAGGGCTGCCTGGCACTTCATTCCTGGACTGGCGTGCCTGGAGGCAACCAGACCTTTAGCAGCATCTTCTTTAGTGATAGAAACTCTGGTTTTAGGAGGAGGCCATGACTCGGTGCAGCACCCAAGCACCTTCTTGGATCTAAGCCTGTGTGTGCACTCCTGTGCTTATTCAGTAACTGCTTGAGGCCAAGCCTGCATTACAGCACGTGCTTTAATTACGTGGAGGCCAGTTGGACTCCAGCACATATTTCAGTTCTTTGCGAGACAGGATACACAGTGGTTATGAACCCAGAAAACATCCTGAATACAACCGGATTCTGACAATTATATTTTACGTGGACATCATTTTCTTGGGCACAGAATTGTAGCAAGTGGTTTTGAACATAAACATACCCAAAATGCTTCTTTGTTTTGAATTTTACAAGGACATGTTCCCTGCATCTATGCATTTTTCCCTTGAAATAAACTATTCTAAAGAGTGGTAAAAAGGTGCTAACCTTCAAACTTAAGGCAAGAGACCACGGTACCCAGAGATGCTCATTAATTTTGAAAAGTCTCTAGAGGGATTGATGCAGTGTTGCACAAAGTGGCTGATCACTCTCATGGCTTTTACAGTAGAGCCTTGCCCCCAGGTTCCCCACCACCACAGGCACAGCATTTAAAGTAATTTAAGAGATCTGGAAAGAAAAATCCAGCTAAAGGCTGGATTCCCTTCCAGCACATTAAGTTGGACTGACGGTCGAATGCATATGGCTTTGTTGGGCTATGGAGTTTCCTGGGAGGAAATCATTGCTAGTGAGCAGCTCAACCAGAAGCCTTGTTCTCCAGTCTGCTACTAAGATACCTTAAAAGACCTCAACATTTTACTCTTTTTTTAAAATTAGTTTTAAAACAGCCTAGCTTAAGTACCTTACAAAATATCTACCTGGGAGTGTTCATGTTGCTGTAGAAACTATTTAAATGGATAAATGGCTTTCCTCAGAAAAATATATAAAGCAATCTCATATAAAAACAAATTATCCTATTTTATGTAAGTATATCATACATGCATGGGCATTTCCAAAGACACATTTGCACAGGACAGGCTGCAATAGATTGACTGATCTGACATTAAGCTGTTATCCTCAGTATGCACACAGGACCCATAGCTAGGAAGAACTGTTCTTGCAAAGACACTATTGACAATACCTACTTGTCTAGACAAAAATTACAGTATATAGACCGAGTGTTTTTCCTCCCCTCATCTTTGTGATTTTAAATCAGATGTAAGAGATGGGTGAATGCTGAAGGGTCAGTCCTGCATGAGACAGACAGCAGAAAGGTCTAGAGTTTTGTTTCAGAATGGTGCTGGTTTTGAAACAGAGATTGTATTAGAACATATCCCCCCCACCCCCCAGGCATTTTTTATAGACACACACAAACACACTGCCCTCCAAAAAATGGTACATCTGCAGGACTCAGTTCAGATGTGCAAGAGGTCGGTTTTGTGTGATTTACTCAGGGCTATTGCATAGCCTGTTACGTAATGAAGGATCTTTCCTCTCTCTTATACCCACTCTTACTAGTAAGATTAGAAAGTATTTCCTACGGAGGGAGTACTGATAATGGTGCATTTCACTCTGGTTCCCGCACTGTCACAACCTGTATTTGAGGGAGAAGATTATTTTAAAAGTCTCCTAATTCTTTATTTCTCTAGGACTTTGAGTAGCCCTAACAAATAAATGAAGTGTGATACATTATTTTGGCCCATGAATTAAATTAACCGTAACATATTGGTGATTTAGAGATTAATTCACATTTTGCCATGTGAAAAAAATATGCTGTGGCAATAATACAAAAATAATCCATCCCCCCAAAAAACTCATTCAAATCTCAGATATGCAACAATTTACCCAAGATTATTCACAGTAAATCCTCATAGTTCCAGGTTCAATTTCTGTATTTCAAGATTGCCTCTCTTCTCAAACACACAAACATCCCAGTTTTCCCTGGCATCTATTAAATAACTGCTACACATCTTTTCCTTCACCCCTCCTCCCCCCTGCCTTTCTTTTGGGGTCTCTTCTCTTTTTTATTCCTTCTCTCTCTTGTTCTCCTGCCTCCAGGACCTCATAGTTACTACTTCATGCCCAATCGCTCCTATTCAGTCCTGTCTCCTTTTCTCTCTCTCCACTGGTAAGGAAAACTTACCAGAATGTGTATTCTCCAAGCACTCTTTTCATTCAAATGTGAAGAAGAGTCATTTGAGCCTCTCTCCTAGCAAAGAATTGGTCATTTGTCAGTTAAAGAAGTTTCTTATCTTTATGAACTTTTGAATAACTTGAGATTTTATTGTCTAACATTTTGGTTGTAAAAATAAACATTTTTCAGGAAACCACAAGTGAAATGGTATTATTCTGTCTAACACAAGCCACGACCAAATCTTTGACTGCTCAACCCCCAGCTATGCTTTTGAGTGTAAATTGCTACCTAGTAACTGGTATATCAGAGGACACGGAAAGTGATGTTTCCCCAAAAAGGCAGAAGGGCTGCATCCTAACTCTGCACTGCTTAACTTTCACACACACTTTTGCCAGTGCTGCACACCAATTCCCTCCCGCCCCGCTTCCATGCATATTCAATGGACCATATGTTTGATCTCAAATATCTCTGGGCATTATGGATACTATTCATCAAGAAGTGGCTTCTACACTCCTCAGCAAAGGAGAAAAAAAAAAGACCTCTTCAAAGAGCTTTCAAGAGTTTTCTGAGAAACAAATCCTAGTACACAGTGGCCTGTACGTACCAGGCTGTGGTCCACTTTAAACTAAACCCACATATTTCTGCTGAGCACACACATTGGCATTAAAATATTCTCATTATTTTGCCATAAAGCAGACCTATATAGAGACCTCATGAGGGATTTAAGCAGAAGCTTATTGACAAACACAAACCTCGCGATTCCTTGGAGTCCAAAGAGGTTTATGGGGTGACAAGGCAGTCCCATCACCAATCCCTGGTACATGACAAAAGCAGAGGCAGCTCCAAAGCTGACACACCAACTGCCTGGGGATCTGCCACACAGCCAGATGCCGTGTTGGGAATTTTTCCCGACACCCTAGCATATGGGATTTGAATTGCCATTTGAAGAGCATGAGACAGACAGAAACAATCTGGAGGGGGTTGGAAATGGATGACATGTCAGCCTGGTGCTTGTATTTGGTGTTTGGTTATTAGGTGATGCTTAAATACCACTTTGGCCTTCAGGCAAAGGAAAATATTGACCCAAAGGAAGCCATGATGTAACTGTATTAGTTGCAATGCAGTTAGTATAGGGATTAATTTGTCAATTTGTTTTCTTTCATTCTGGTTTGGTTTTTTTTTTAAATTTAAATTCTTTTTTTCCACCCCTGCAGGTTGTCACAGAAATGCAGGAGCAATTCAGAATTATATTTAAATAGAAATTAGGCTACTGTGTAATCACACTTGTTTCTCAAAGCTGTGGTGCTCCATTTGGTGTCTTGTCAATTTTGGGTAAACCAGTTTCTACAGCCCAGTCACCTACTGCAACCAGTCCCAGCAAAAGCTAAGAGGATTCCGAGTGTGAGTGACTTGCAGGTTCATGGAATTGTCAGATCCACCCCTTCCTTCTTCATCAAGGGTTGTCTGACATTGCACCTCTGCATTGCCTTTTCTAGTCCGTGAAGAAAGAACTGTACAAGCACTAGACAAAAAAACAGAGGGGGCTGGAATTGCCCCAGAGAAGGTGATGAGGCAGGAGGTCCAGAGGAGGAAAGGAAATGCCAAGGAAACATGTACCAAAGGGAAAACACCAGAGAGCAGAGGAACACATGCACTGCAGGAAGGGGATAGAGAAGATCAGGAATGTAAACAGCACTGCAGAATGTTTGAGAATAGGATATAAATCTTCCTGGGAGAGGAGCAGTGATGGGGTGCACCGCTGCTGAAGGGAATTCCTGAAGGTATCACATATGGGAGTTTCACATTGGCTTTCTTTTATCCTTTCCAAGAGAGCTTGGTCTGATAGTTTAAAAGTAGCTCAGGTAGTATTAGACTAAAAAAACCCCGAGACGACAATTTCCTTCTACCATTTTCCTCAACAACCGTTCACCTACACATGGGCACACCTGTCTTCTGCCCCCACGCAGCCTCAGTACACATGTTGACACAAAAGCCACCTGGGAGTCACCCATCAGACAGAATACACTCTGCTTCAGAAGCTCTGAAAACTCTGGAACTTGCAGAATCACGATCACCACTTGAGTATTGCCCCAGCTGACCTGAACAGCAAGTGAAGATTCTCCCATTCACTTATTTCTGACTGAACCAGCACCATGTGGAAGGAAGAATGCAAGATCATGTGTTCTGCATCAAATGTTCCAACATCATTTGCACAAAATGTATCTCTCTTTTAATGCAATGCATTCTCCTGAAGACAGTCACAAAAATGGTGCTTCATCCTGTCTTGATGGCCCCATGTACTATTTGCATATCATATTTTTTTTTTCCACTGCAAGCAAGATTTCCTTCAGTGGTATTCATGAGATGGAAAAAAGAAATATGGAGAGAAAAATAAAAACTTTTGAAGTTTTAGAAGGAATTTAATTTTTCACGTGCGCTGCTTGAACTGCAACATTTGTACTTATGAATCCTGAATAAGTGCTTGACCTTTTCATTGTTTCTTCATTTATTGTTTTCTCAGTTCCACTTCCCACTCTCTGTGTTACTGTATGTATTCAGGTAGTTGCTCTTCAGCCTGTTTCTTCTTGCTTTGTTGAATCCTGACTCTGCAATCAGATGTTTGTGCAACAGCTCTTACTGCCATCAGGATTCTGACACATATTTGGGTGTATGAATGTCCCTTGTCTTCAGTAGGGTTCTTGACTTTAAAAAAGAGAAAGCCTTAGGATAATAACATATTTTAATTAAACCATGCACAGTTCCCTTGGTAAGCACAAGGAAAATCCTACCCTATCTCCACAGCAATGCTGCATAAAAACAGAGAGCATCCTTGCATACCTGTGTCTTCAATGGCAAGAGTCATGAGACATTTACAATAACACTGGAAAACTGCACTTATACTTTCACCCTGTGAAAGGCTCCTTGTTATGGGGCTTACAATGGATTGGTTTCATCTTAAAAAAGGAGATAGAAAGAGAACTCCTTGAGCACACTGAATGAGGTACTGTGAGCTTGTTGTGATAACGACCTGGTATTAGTTGATTGGCATCAAAGATCATGAATGTATTTATAGCACATCAAGCATGATGGTAACATGGATGCAGGTTGTCAGAGGAACTCAGTTCACAGAGAAAGCTAAATATTTAAGGCCCACAACTTCAGATATGTTTGAACTGAGAGCCTGCCTGTGGGCTTAGACCAGATCTAGCACAGCCAGAGGCAGAGCCTTTCAGGGCTTTTTTGCAGGAGCTGCAGGCACCCATCCTACCAAGTGATGGCGATGTGGTAACAGGGAGGACTCATCATTAACGGGTAGTCTGGATCACCTCCATTTCCTCTTCTCTTACTTTCAGGCCAAGTTGTGGCCATTCAGTTCAGCAGTTCAACCCTAATCCAGCCAATACACACAGAAGCTGCTTTCTTGGCTCCTTCTGGACACCTGTCTACAGGTGCATTGCAGAAGATGTAAAGAACTTACAAGAAAAAAGTATCTGAGAAGGATTTTATTCATTCTATAATTTTATGAGAAGTGTGGAGGAGATAGTAATTTTTCAGTTTTAACAGATGCTTTTTACATTTGTATCAGGCATTGCATTATAACATTTGCTCATGGGAAAGAGCAATGGCAACCAAAAATTCCAGAAAGAAAGAACAAATACAAATTTCTTTCCTAAAACAAAGCATCCTTTTGAAAACATCCTTATGATTTTTATCATTTTAACCTAATGTTTGATGACACTCTGGAACCAAGATAATACATGAAGCTGCCATTCCAATCTATATTTCTTACACTCTTCAGCTGACTGATCAGAAATCAGAAGGACTAAGCTTACAAAGAGCTAATGAAATCCATTTTGCAAGGTAACTCTCACTGTTAAGACAGCTCCACTGATTGCATTCAACTTAACTAGAGGAGTCAATGTGTTCCACCAAATTAGAAGTAGGCAGATTACCAGGTAAAAAATACATATTTTCTTAATATTTACATAAGCCTTTTAAAATTTTCTTTTGCTTTAATAATTTTGTTTTGTTTTCAGACGCTTACAAACCAAAACAAGAGGTTTGTATTTGGCAGCCTAGATCCTTGCTGTTCCTCGCCTCAGCTTTGTGGTGTGGTTTTGTCCAACCAGTAGCCAATGAGGTCTGTGTGCTGAACAACTCATGCTGAAGGAGAAGCAGCTGCTCACTAACACCGCAGTCTACAGCACACAAATCTTGCAGTTTTGCAGAAAGGGAACAAATACTTGCAGAAAATACACATGGAGTTTGATGCTCAAGGGGTATAAGATTAGGTCCAGTGTATTGACTAGGGAAATAGCCTGCAGGCCTTAGGCCAGCAAGGCTGCCTGCCAGTGACTTCATTAGGGCTTTTGCCTATGAAAGGGCTGCCTGTTTGGATCCTGGAAACTTGCATCAATACGTCATTTTGTGTGACTAAAGTAAGCAGAATGTGTCCAAAGCGCTGGCCAGTTACGGACCTCAATCTGCCTCCATTTGCAGGCAGTGTCACTCTTAGGAACACAGGTTTTGATTTGATCAGAGGCTCTTTTCAATAGGACTTTCATCACTGACTTTAACTGAGAGAGTGGCTCATGCAAAAGGTCCCCATTTTCTCTTATATCTTCCCACAACAGACACCGGCAGCTGATCTCCTTCACAGACTTTGTCCATGAATTCCAGAAACACAAAAACCTTTGCAAATTTCTTTGTAACCTCATGATAAACTTCCCCACTTAACCACCCTGACCTCATGGCAGTGGGGCAACCATGATGCCAGTAACCCCCAGAGCTCCTTTGCTGGGAGAGGAAAAAGGAAGGAACAGGGTGTTGTAGCAGATGCAAAAGCCCTGCACTTCTGGCAGTATAAATCCAGATAGTTACATTGAAAAATCTTACAAGATGAAGTTCCAGCAGTTCAAAGGCAAAAAACAGGGAGAATCCAGCCAACAATCTCCTTCTTGAGCTTCAATGCTCTCTGACACCATCACGACAGTAGAAGGGATAGACTGGTTTGGTGGACTTAGTAAAACTGCTTTGGGAATTAAAAGGTTTTGTTAAACAGCATCAGTTAGAGGAAGCAAAAAGGACCAATACCCCAGCCTCCTGACCTAGCATTACATGCAGGTATCTACAGCATCCTTGCTGATGTAGGACAAAACCAGAAAATGCAAGAATGTTGAATTCTTTGCTATATGCTAAAAAACAAATTCTTTTACAGGTGTATGACAAATTATTATCCCTCTGGGTTTGGTTTTTTTTCAGAGACTCCATTTTTTTCTTTCCAATTTGCTTATTCTTTCCAATTTGCTTATTCACTGAGAATATGCACTTCAGTTGCCTTGAACTAACAAAATAAAAATCTTCATTAAAGGACAAATTGAAAGTGATTATGCTACTAACGAAAATAGAGGAATTACTTCGGAGGACTTCATCTACAGCTCACAGCACAGTAGGTCCAATGATTTCTGAAAATTCATCAAGTATTTGTGTCATTGTAAACATGCTGTAAGTGCCACACACAGAGAGTTATTACTCTGCTGAATCAATGTTGATTTGATCGGCTTATATTTGACATCAGCATTTCATAAATTTCTTAGTCATTTCCCCATGATGACCTCACCAAACATGCTCTAAAGCAGCACTAAACTATTTGAATGCTTTCCATCCTTTACACTGTGCAGCCCTCGTCCTAAAATCTTACTCTTTTTCACCCCAGTTCCTCTGCTCCTCCCCATTTCTTTTTTGCTCTGACCCTGTGCACTAAAATTCTGATTTAGCTGCAGTTAACAGCTTACCTCTCTAAAATAGATATTGTCGTAGCAAAGGGAAAGGCCAAACAAACCCCACAAAATCTATTTTTAGCAGATGGTCCCAATTGTACAAACTTTAGCAGGGGTTATTCCTCTCTCCTCCTCTCTTATTTTTTTTCTCTCCCCCATGCCCACCCCCCCCACCCCCTCAGTTCCTGGGTTGCGCTCCCTTCAATCTTGTCAGCTGTAAAATGGGTCTCTTTTTAACCTATAATGGATCAGTGAGATTAAAGGTGAAGTCATGAATTAGTAGCAGTGACAGCCCAGCACGATGGCCCCGGCAGCAGGGGGTCTCTCTTTGTGCTCGTCCACTCTGACCCCCCGTGCCACTCTCCGCCTGTGGGAACCGGACAAGAAGAATGTCGGGGTGGGGCTGGGGGCCGCCAGCCCCAACCTCAGCCCCAGCCCCAGCCCGGCCAGCGCCCCCCAGCACATTCTTTCCCTGGAAATATTCTGACATCACCCCGTCATACCTCCTCGCCGGCTCCTTCGTTAACTCCTTTATGCCTTGCCGCCGGCGGACAATGGGTCCTGCGGCAGGGTGGAGGAGGAGGAGGGGAAGGAGACATCTTTCCCAGGATAACTTTTTTCATAAGCTGTGGACCGAAGGCGAGCGTGGGTTTTAAGACTGGGAGGTGGGTGAATTTTCTAGGAGTTGGGCAGCGGGGTTTGAGATGCCACTCTCCATGACAAAAAAAAACAAAACCAAAGTGAAATATTGTCAGTAATGCAGAAAGGTTTCTTTGGGATTTTAAACCTGAATTTCTGGACCAAAACCATCCCTACCATAAACACAGCTTATTCACTGGCTACATTTTTCCTTGGGAAGCACGTCAAAACTGCTCATTAGAACCTTTGCAAAAGTACGATGCATTTCCAGTCTCCTCCGTGAAAACCTGTGGTAAGGCAATATTGGAAACAAACACAAATACAAGGAGCTTCCTCTTGAGAATTCCTCTTCTGGGGAATACCTGAGAGCAGAGGGGCAGCAACAGAGCTGTGCCTTTCTGCAAATGTGAGACAGACTGGTCTTCCTGTTCGTGTCCTCTGGGATATATGTTGTCCTTACTGAAATGTAAATTTAGTGTTGGCTTTGGCCTATCTTCTAGGATAAGTAGCTAGACTTTTCGTAGTCCTTCCCAGCTAATGCAATAATTAATTAATTATAACGGGAATCCTTATCCTGACTGATTTACCCTCTTAGTGAAGAAAGTTCACACTTCTGAATGTCCTTTTCTAATAATTTTCAAGGTATCCTGTTGCACCTGCACCAGAGCTATCCCATCTCATATAACTTCTCTGAGGGATGTAACGTGTGCAAAACTCATCCAGAAAGGACAGTTCCAGAAAACTTACAGAGGATCTTCCCTACCCTGTGAGAAGATAGCTAAAAACAATTTCACTGGGTGAGCAAGTTCAATTTCATTCTTGTGATATTACAAAGTCTGGTGAGAATTCACTATCTCTGTGCCTTGAAATTCTCTTCAAGTGGGTCCTAGACATACCCCCACAGAGTCAGGTGGGATTTAGGCCCCTGAAACAGCATAAAGGCATTTTAAGGTACCTAAATTCAAAACTGTAATTCCTGCTTGGAGGCTGTCTAGCCCCAAGGAAACATTAGTGTTTGCAGGATTCTCCTATTTTGTTTTAAAAGATGCGAGACCACTTGTTTTCCTGCTTCAAGGGGAGTGGTCTGGAAAACAATCCCTCCTTTAACTTTCTTTGCAGATACTCTTGGGATTCATATCAGGAAATTCTTGATACAGTCTTGGAAAAGAGGGTAAGGGAAGAAAAGTATGCATTACAGCCAGATTGCTCATCTTATAGGACCTAATTTTTCCTTTTCTGTGGCTCACTGGACAAAGAACCTGTTAAAGATGCAGTGAGAGTTCCTGTTAAACTGGCACAAATAAATGAATGAACGGCTCAGGGAATGGACAGGGCAGATACCACGAGCCTCTTCTTCTCCTGAGCAATGTGTACTCAGACTGCATCTGACTGGAAAGCTCACCCCAGCTTGACATCACCCTGTTTTCGCCCAAGCCAGCCCCAGCCCACACCACAGGACTGTGCAGGAAGTCATTGCCAAGGGAAAGGAGCAGCTCTGAGGGCTTCAGGAGCCCCAGTCCTGTCTCCAGCCCACAGCAGCAGCAGGCACTGGCTGGGAGCAGTCAGTGGAGTGTGCCGATGGCACAGCCTCAAACAGGTTTCTGACTAGATGAGCTGACAGCATTTCCACATCAGTTCATGTCAGCTGTGTAGCATCCAGTTACACTTTCTGCAGGTCTGCTGGACCTGTTGCCCAGAACAGGCTCATCACTGCCTGGCATCTACAAGGCTGCAATCCATGACGCTATATTTTGAGGACAAAGAGGAGAGCACACGGGAGTTGTACCTAACTGGTAAGGGAAGGCTGCAGGATGCATATGGCAAAGTGTCACTTGGCAACATGGCACAGCGAGGCCTGGACCAAATGGGACACTCACAAGTTACCAGTTACATCCTCTTCCAGATAGCACCCTCCAAGGCCAGGGAAGAGGAGTTCAGATTGCATCCAGCAAAGGTCATTGCAAGCTGAGCATGTTGCCTATCTGATGTGCCAGACCAGGATCCCTGCAAAATGTAACGTCAGTGTCTGTCCAGTATCCACAACGCTCTTCTATTTCCTTAGAAAATTGCAGATTTAGGTGCAATCTTTTCTCTGACTGACAGAAATCAAACTCATATCTCACTAAAGGGGTACCCAATTTCTATAGTTGTATGTGCTCAGAAGCAAAGGTGGGGACAAGGCTGATTTCACCTCTCAGATCTTTCCTTGAAACCTAAGAAAATCCTAGGTATCTGCACTCAGTCCTTAGGCTACAGGGTCATGTTCCTTCTCTGTTGCATGCCACCGAAAGCAAGTGACTGGATGTTCTGTGGCAAGGGTCCAGCAAGCCAGCTCCTAGCCAGGCAGCAAGCACACCCTGGGAATGGGAGAAAATGTCTTTCTACAAAGGGGTGGAACCAAAGCCTCATAAACCCCAGGCAAATGCACTGGACAGTAGGTGTACATAAAGGATTATATAAAGCACTGGCCATGTCCTACATGTAAAATTGTACTTATTTTTTTAGAAGAGTTTTAGTGTCCCATGATGAGGCGGGTGAGCAAAGGATTGTGCACAGGCAGGAAGGGCTGGCTCCCACCTGCTCAGGGGAGCACTTCGCTGTGACCCCCTCCTCTCTCCTTGCTAGTTATGGCAGGTAGTGTGGGCTGTTGAGGGGTCTCCCCTTGTGTGGGGATATAGAGCCAAGGCATAAGGATCAAGACCCCACTGTGAGGAAGAGTGGCTGATGGAACAGAGTTTCTTCCCTTACAGGCTTCAAAGAGCTTTCCTGGAATTTGTTCCTTGCCTCACCCAACAGAAGGAAGAAGAACAGCATAAAAAATTATGGTGTTGTCTCAAATCGTGAATTCATCAGGTATATTGTATTTCTTCTCAAAGTTTGGGGTTGTATATTCTCTCCATGTTAAGGCAACAAGAAATTATGCATCCTCAGGGTCTGGAGACTAGCTTGAAAAGAGTCACCTTTCTAATATAAACATCAGATAGCAAACAATTAATAATTCAATGTTGAAATGTACTTACAAGTGCTGTTGTTTAAAAAGCACTATAAAGAATTAATTCTGGTTTTAATTTTTTTGAGATTTTAGATCCCATCTCTAGTTTTATGGCTCTTGACTAGTATCTGTTGAATAATGGAGCTTGAGCATTCTCTGACTTCACCCCAGCCAGGAACATTTAATGAGTCTCCCCTCTGGAGCTGGGGGAGACCCCCTTCAGGGCTGGGGAAACCTGAGGCAACAGTGGAAGTCTTCAGGCAGGAACTATGGGGAGGGATTAAGCAGGAAATCACCTCCCAGAGTCACAGAGGCATTAGACACCTGTTTATTTTCCCCTGAACACTTTCCCCTGTACCATCTGATCCCATATCCAGCCCAAGAGTTCTGTTCATTCCTCTACAACCCAAACCCAGGACCCAAGCAGTCCTGGGAACAACTTGGCTCTCCTTGGTGGCTCATTAGCAGCTGAAGAGGAGACCCAGCAGGAAGCAATCCAGTCCCAGGCAACAGTAATCTCCAACTCCATTTCTATGTGAATTTGCTGGAGGGCTGCAGCTCCCTACTGACTCTCCCTGCTCCACAAGAGTGCATTGGCTGGGGCTAGCTCAGACTTGGTTCCTTGTTGTGCCTCCTGCCTGCAGCCTCCTCGTGCAGCCCTGAATCCACAGTGGGTATCCCTGCCTGTGCCAGGGCAGCTTCCTGCTCTTCCCTCACTGGCCGTGAGCACATCAAAGAGACGGCCTTGCTTCTTTGCTTGGGCCTGGGCAATTTATAACAACCATTGAATGCTGAGGATAAGTGCTGTGGCTGAGCACTGGCTGGAAATAAAAACAGACTCCCTCTCGTGTCGTCTTCTCTGCTCCTGGCCCTGCAACTCAGCAGCAGCTCCTGCTCTGAGCTCCCTCCAGGGTTATTCCTGCTCTCTGCCCTCTCCTGCCAGTGTAAGGGTGACCTGTGCTGCCTGCTGGGTTGGCCCTGCTCGTGGAAGAGCAGGGCCACTGCTCTTCCATGTCCCCTGCAGGCTGTCACTCCCCCCTGTTGCACAAGGAGCTGTGCACATGCACACATTTATGTGCACACACATGTTCCTGTGTGTTTGTGTGCGAGCAGAGTCCATGGCATTGCTACTCTCTCTCTGTGCAGAGTGGCTCGGGATAGAGGAGCATTATTTAGTCCTTCCCCTACACAGTGGCATGGGAGGGAGAGAGATGTTACCAACACTGGACCTGGAGCTAACATGGACTGTGCTGATCTCCATTTTTGCTATTTCCTGTTCCCTGGAAAAAGAAGGAAAGTAGAGCCAATGCTGAACCACTGTGGGGTGTATCTTGCCTTACAGTGAAGCCATGGTTTAATAGCAGCCCTAAACCAGGTAGTTTCTTTCTGGAGGAAGAATGGGATTAAAAGTAGATTAAAATGATCAATGCCTCTCCAGTATTTCACTATCAGTCCAGTCCTTGATCTTCAGGAAGAATCTAGCTCTGAATAAAATATTTTCCAAAAATATAGAAAGCCAAAATTTTAATTATTATGTCTCTGCCTGTTTCTCATACTGCTCACTTAGAAAACAACAATGAAACATTTCATTACTTTTACTAGCTGCTGAGAAAATTCTGGAGTTTCATTGAAACATCAAGCTTTTATATGACTGCAACTTGTATCAAATACTTCTAAAGGCAACCAAAAATGTCTCCATTAGAAATACAAAAACATTTTGTGACCAGTACTCTCCTAGGAAGGTTTATTATAGTTCTAAAGTCAATTCCATCTCTGGTTGTTTTTTTGGTTTTTTTTCAACTATCTACTAAACTGTATTGTGAGAAAAGTATAAAGAATTTTTTTTCCATTAGATTTTTATTTTAATCACCTAAAAATCATTCTTATGGAAATGAGAAAGACAAAAAGATTCCCCAGGGACTGAGAAACTTCACTGATTTGCATCATTAACACTGAAAAGAACTTGCCTGGAAATGGCCCCTTCACGTTTTCTTTTATTTACATTTCCAGACAAATACAAAATTAATTTCAACAAGAAGGTTTCTTGTAGATTCATATCCCATTTTGATTAGTCTAGCCATTAAAACATGAATATAGCTTGCTGTGCTTTGATGGACTGATTTAGTCTTTGTTACACTGGAAATTTTTTAATTTTTTTTTGTTGTTTTTACTTCATTTATAAAGGGTTTCCAACATGGGGGCTCTGAGTGATCATTGACTGTATTAGCATTCATAATTAACACCAGTAATTATTAAGACGCTTTTGGAACAATTACCATTTGTGGCATGGAATGAGAGAAAAGTGACATTCATTTAACAAAACTCTGCAGCTTCCATTTAACAAGTCTGTCCAAGCATAAGCAAAAATGAAAAAAAACCCCAGAGCACACTAAATATATATTTAAATGCAGACAAATTTCTATGACAAAGTAGTTCTTTCAAGGCTGAAATCAAAATTTTAAACAGTTTACCTTCTTTGTGTCTTCTGAAGAGTTTTACGTAACAAACTTTCAGTGTCATCACTAATAGCAGTTCATGCCAAGGATTACTTTCTTAAAACTGCTACTCAAGCCTGGTGATTTGCAGTACACTTCTTATTACAGGATACATTATGCAGAAACCCTCTGCTATGTGATGGGACATGGCAACCCTGCTGTGAGAATGCCTATCAGCGCTTCTTTTAAGGCCCTTTCTCAATTGTCAGCAAAGTATTTTTTAAGGTTAAAAGGTGTAAAATTATTCTGAAACGCTTTTCTGACCTGTCGCCTATCACTGCAAAAAGCTATAGTTCATTTTTTTTCTAAAATTGTATTTTTAAAATGTGATAATATTATAAGAATAAAGCTAGTAAGAAAAATATAGTTTTCTGTGCTTTTCATTATATTTTTCATAATTTTTTCAGTACAGACGCACATTAAGATTATGAGTACCTTTTTATTTCTGATTTTCTTCATTATGATTCTTACTTTCCTGTGAGTCAGTTATGATGTGCAATTAATGAGAAATCAGCAATTTAAAAAATCTTTTAATTTATATTTTTGTGGATTTTCAAATGAATTCCTGAATCATATTCTCAAATGTCAAAATCAAATGCTGGAGGGTCATGAAGCATAATCTCATTTTGCTGGTATATAAAGCTCGCCAGATCTGTCATTCTTCAAGCACTACCTGTACTTTGATTGAAACAACACTGAATATCAGCAGGAAAACTAGAAGAAGGCTTCTATTCTTCGGACTGGTGGCTGGCTTTTATGGCTTTGCAAGCTGCTTAACTCTAGATTTCCCAGGCTACATGCACGATTCAAGGTCAATGATCCTATAGTTTTAAATCCTGTGCACAAGAGGTTACCATCTCCCATTGTCTGTAGCTTAAGATTTCCAAAGGCAGCTAACTATTTATGTGCTGGTAAAATGCTGGAAGGTATCTGAAATCACTTTACACTGTGTTTCATGGACTGTTCTATAGCACAATCTTATCAGACCATACTGGAGAGCTGAGCCTTGCAGTAAAGAAGCCTCAGACATGAAGGGCCTGATTTTCCCATCTGATATGTGATACATGCACACAACAATGGGAGTTGCAGCCGAAGCCAAGAAGAGAAGTACAAATAGGTGCTGGAGAGGAAAACAGATGCTGTGTTGGGCTTATGTATTGAGTTTTGTGGCCTGTAGCAGAACAGCAAGGTGATCACACTCAAGAATTCTTATAGCATGGCTACAAGAGGTGACAAAAGCAGTAAGAAGGTGTTATCATGTTGCACTCAGGTACCTATAAGGATTATATCAGTCCTTTCCAGCATGGACTCATCCACTTTTTCTGACGCCCACCTAAGCAGTCTGAGCCTCCAGGAAGGTTTTCTTCCTGCATCCTTCAATGCTGTCAGTGGTGAGTTGTGCAAGTCGAGCAACTTCTGTGTACTGTAATGTCATTACCAAAAGGCAGACTATACATTCTGCTTCGTGTTGATTTTATCACATCCTCTTTACTAGTTGACTGTATCTCATCAGAATAAAGTCTAATCTTAGCCTGCTTATTAGTACATTGACAACCAAACAGGAGAAGGTTGCCATTCATACACACATAGATGATTGCACCTCAGGTTTTTTGGACCACACAAGTATAAACTGCACTGTTCCCCAGCAGGAAACACTTTGGAAGTCTGCTCTTCAAGAGGCATGGCCTGGCCCAGCATCCCTGGGGGCCCTTCATCCCTGTGTCTGTGCAGGATAAGAGCAGGGCTTATCTTCACCCAGGTCCTGGGCACAGGAGCAAGTGTTTAGGTCTCAGACATGAGAGCAGAAAGTGAGTTTTCACATCACAGCACAAAGCACAAAGCAGGGGAGCACACATGCCATGCTCCAATGGCCATGGCCATCCAGCCAGCAGTGCCTAGAGAGGCTTGCAACCTCCAGCACGTACAGCCCTAAAACTCCTCCCATGGATGACTGTTTATAGCTATGCAAGGTGGAGTGATTCCTTCAGAAAACAAACCAGCAAATTTCTAATACTATACCCAAGGATTTAAAATTCTGTATTTAGAAGTTGCTAACAAAGTGCAAATGAGGTCATTGTTGTCTAGAACTAATCATAAACATTTTAATACTGGACGATTCCAGATGAGATTGTAACAGGTGCCACAGGATGATCTTTTAAGTTAGACCCTAAAAAGCACAGTTACTGTGTTTTGAAAAAAAAAATATGTATACATAAAGTAAAAGAAAATAAATGTCTCAAACTGAACAGTTACACTTTATTCCTGGTCATTCTTACTGCAACCATTCTGAATGCACAATAGCTTTCTCTTATTTAGTTCCTTAAAACCCCACTCCTTCCACAGGGAGAAATTCAAGGAAGTTGTGAAATGAAACCCACATTTGACTCTCTCTAGACACTTTGTCCTTGGAGAAGATAATTTCATGTCCATCCTGTGCATTTTTAGGAATGGCCAGAGTCCCAAGCACATCACAGACATGAAGATATAGAATGGTCAATGTCATGCCAGCCAGTTTTTTGGGACCAGACTAAGGCACTTTTTAAAATCACTTGAAACCTGCCAGATTGTCTTCACAGGGGTCTTGAACGCAGTAGAATTCTTCTGTTTTAACATTTAAAATAATCTGTCTGGAATTTAAATTAGGGTTCCTTTTATGATATTGAAGGGAAATGTGCATATCCAGAGGCACTTCATCTCACCCTAAAGTAGATATCTATGATTGGGATCATATTCCTGGTTGAGGATAAGCAATTCATAGACCTAAGATTTGGGAAATATTTACAAGAAGCTGCTATTGTTCTTCTGAAGTTCCACATTCAATTTCTTCTGCATCGAAATTCCAACTGTGAACTCCAAATGAGTGAGGAATAATAGGGAAGATTATTGTCTTGATGTCATTTTAACAATATCTTTGCACCTCTTTCTATGTGATCATTTCCATGACGTTATCACAAATAGGTGATAGGGCAGAAGAAATGTAGAAGACACAATCCTCAGGACAATGAGAATTTTGTTTTTACAGTATTTCAGAGACAATATTTCAGAGACAGTAGCCAAATATCTGCCAAAGGAAGTCCCTATGCAAAATAAGAACCATCCTGAAAATTCTTCTTTTCTAAGCACCCACTGAAGTCAATGGTTGGGTTTTGCAGGAAGTCTGGATTGCAGGCATCTGTGGGAAGTGATGCTCCATACTGTGGAATCATTAGGAGGACATATGTTCACACATTAAACCCAGAACATGGCTATGGCCATAATCCCAAATAAACAGAAATCCTGCTGCTAATTGCAGGGTCACAGGTTATGGGATTTAATTAACATCAGTTAATGCTAAGGCTGTATTTTGGCCTCTAAGTTAGGATTGTGACTTAGTCATGTAAGAGTTCAAAGCCCTGCAAAGCAGCAGCATGAGGGCAAGGCTGTTATTCAAAGGTGCAGCTGGAGACCATAAACCAGCTGTGCCAGCTTCCATCATGGATGGTCATGAATACCAGGGAGCATGGCCTTCCTCTCCCAGGATCTTCCAACAATGCTGGGGAAAGCTTGCAGATTCAGCAGGATCCTTTTTTTGTGCAGCTTTCACTTCTTGCTGTGCCCAGTCTTACTGTGATATTGAGTACCTGAGCTCCTTCTTGCCCAAAGATAGGGCTTTCATAGGGAAGAAGTGTGATTTGTCTCTAAGAGTTAGTAGGGGCAGGCAGATGTGGAGAAAAGAAAGAAAGTCAGTCACATTCAGCAGCACTGTGTCCAAGACAGATATATGCAACCACTGCTTTTTAATTTAGATGTCCAAATTAAATAAATGTACAAACAAGAGAAGAAATTAACGAGACTATTTTAATGTCCAAACAATGATTTTCAAGAGGTAAAGAATAGTGGAAATACTGCAACAATATCCAGACTTTTAAAATTATCTGATTTCATATTCTAAACTGTCGTATTTTTGCATCAATCAATACATTGATTTCATCTCAGTGGTTTTCATACACACTAAGTATGAATATGTTGTTCTCATTTCTTGCACAAGACCATAATTTTTCTATGCACTGTACAATATAAAATAAAGACACCACATTTTTTGTGCCTTTTCTTCCTTTTGTTCCTCTGGTTTTCCTTTTTAAAAGCTTCCCATACTTTTCAGAAAAACTCATATTGCTGAAAATCAAAGTAATTTTTTTGCATACTGCACTAGTGAGCAATTAAAACAAAAAAAGCAGCAACTTTATAATCACTGTTGATAAAAACAGTGTGCTTAAGCAGTGGGCAAAGGGAAATAAATATTTTACCCTGCTTTTAAAACTACAGTGGGGTTACATATGCATACATATGCATGCAAACCATATAGATATACCTATAAAATACAATTAAATCAGATGAGGTAATAGCACCCCCTTCTGAGAGTTAGGACCAAAGCTTATGCCCTCACTTTAAAGCAAATCAGGAGACTTTTCGTCATGGTGCTACAGCTTTTTGATATGCAGCTCCTACTTCACAGTTTTGTCCTACTGTGCTAAACTAGAGAGATGTAGATACTGTTTACTTGGCATTTATCTGCTCCTCACTCTGTCACTGCAAGAATGCCTTGGTTACAAGGCAGCAATTATAATTTGGAGCTAAGAAGTCCACAAAAAATTTTTTCTTCAGCTTCTTCTCTTCAATTATTCCATGTAGAAAATAGCCCTTGAAGTGGCTATTTTGCAGTCAGGGGACAGGTGGAGGAAGGTGTGATAGATAGGCTGGTGTAACTCAGCAGGAATATAATTTCTCTCTGCAGCAGCTCAGCTTTCCTGGGGGTGGAGGTTTATCTCTCTAGGAATGGGCACAGCCTCCTATTCCCCATCCCTGCTGCCTCCCCTAGTTTGAGGTTAGGGCAGGAAAGGACCAGGAGCCTGTCTCCCCCTTGCAGCAGGAAGCGCCCAAGTGGTATCTGTAACAATTTCTGGGATTATACCCAGAGCCACTCCAGCACACAAGGGCTACAGCAATACTTTTTATAAGCCTCCCTTACCGTGAACCTTCACCAGCAAATATGGGCTTGGTTCCTCCCTTGGTCTGGCAAAATGTTGACTTTCCTACCAAAGAGGGGCATTTTCCACCCTCTCATGGAAAAACCAGACCAAGATGATTTCCTGCCTCATCCATCCTTTTCCAACAGCAAATTTCCCTTCAAGCAATTTCATCTCAATGGAAATGAGAAAATTCCTTTCCCATTTGCTCAACACCACATGTGCTCCCTTACACAGCATGGTACAGGTAGAACTCCTGTAAGTCAGCAGAGAGCAGCCCTGTGAGCAGCTCTGTCCCACAAGGCTTTAGTGGCATCAGGCCACCTGAGCAGCCTGCAGCTCACCAGCCCAGAGACAAAATAAATCATACCAAATAACAGCAATCGCACTACAAAACCCTCAGAGAGCAATTGAGAAATATGGCCACGGTGAAGAGTCAAGAAGAGACTGCAACAGTGATCTTCAAATTCCCACTTCTCAGTGAGAACTGATCTGTGGTATCCCTCAGCATGTCCTACTCTGGATAAACAGTAGTTTGCATAGATGGTACTGCAAAAACTTCTGTAGGGCTTGCAACAAAGCAGCTAAGGAAATAGCTGAGTGAGTGTTTCTTACTACTCTTCTTTTTTTTTCTTTTTTTTTTTTTTAGCTCCAAAAGAAAGAAAGAAGTGTGTTTGATGAAAGGTGCTAGACTAAGGAAAATAGTGAAGGATGCAACTTAAAACACAGAAATCCACGTGACACTGAGCTATGTATAATTTACCATGACAAATCAGTGCTCTAGCAGAAAGAGAGTCACAGCATGGGAAGAAAAAAATTAGTGCAAGCTGAAGATAGACACCATTTTCTACTTGTAGTGCTTTAAAAAAAAAAAAAAAAGTTAAGCCAAACAGACAACTAGAAAAAAATCAGTAATAGTGAAAGGGAAAAAGGCTCTTCTTATATAAAGGTATGTATTCAACATCAGAATACTATATCTTCACGAGGAAAATCTTACAGCTGAAAAATTATTACAGTCCACAAAAATTCATGTGATAATGCTGAGTCTGATGGAAGACCCTCCAGCACAATTTTTTGCAGCCCAAAACCTGTAGAAAACAAGATGGCAAGGTAAGTATGAATAAAGTTACTCAGATAAGAACTTATAAAGTAATTACAGTACATAGAAGTGGATATACCTGAAGCCCAAATTACAGTGCTGCTTGGTTTTGGCTCAACACTGTTATGTGAAGAACAGCCACCAGTGCATTCAGAGAGAATGCAAAAATGAAGTTGATTTGGGGTAATTGTTTCAAAGGATACCAACACTTTTGGGATCTTTCAGGTCAAGGGTAGCAAGCACCCAAGCTACTGCCCAAATTCCCAAAAAGACACATGCACAGATCAAGACGATCATAAATTCACACAGAAAATAAAATACAGGAACACAAATGGACAAGCATAAGCATTTTGTTACAGAGCTCTTTAAAAATGACTGCTGGTAAATAGGAGTCATGGGAAGTGCAAATGGCTTCTCCTGGCAATACAAGGGAGGTTGCAGAAAACTTCTGACCTGGAAATCTCAACCTGAGCAAGATCATCCAGAGCAAAGAAGAGCTTTTCCTTGCTCTCTCTAGGCATTGGTAGTTATCCCCTGAAGGAAACTGTATTCCTGTGCCTGGAAGAAGTGCACACTCACACCCTCCCATCCCATCTCAGATACTGCGATCCCTGAGCCGGCCCCTTCGAGAGTCCAGTTGGTTCAGAAGCATTTAGTGGCCACAGACTGCTGATGGAAATAGGCAAAGCAAGCCACCATCCCACTCGAGGCTGGAGAGCCACAGCCAAAGATTACAGCAGCTTAACAAGCCAGTGTGTCCCAGCTGGGACACAGCAGCTGGTGCAGCACCCCAAAGGACACTGAAATGATCCAGCCCTCAGCAGGACAGGGCATGCTTGCTGCAGGCTGATGTTCTCAACCAAGAGCCTAAGCAGATGTGTTTTGGAGACCATCCCAGGAACTTACACAGGAGATAAATCCTTAGGCTTGTCTCTTGTGTGCTACCAGGTGGACAAGTAACGCAATATAAACTCATCGTGACAAAAGAGTCTCACCAGACAGACACGAGAGGGATCAAGTCCCCGCTGGCCAGAAGGAAAGCAAGGCCATGTCTGCTGTGGGATGCTCTCATGAATCAGTGTGTGCCAGGGCCTGGGGCTCCCTCCTCACCCTGCTGATATGCTGTCACACCACGCTGAAGTGGCTCAGCTGGATCCAGGACCTCTTGATAATCAGTGAGCCTAAGTGAGGCACTGAATGGAGGCACAGCACTGCCTCTTCCAGTGCTGGCAGGACTGTTCCCTGCTCCAGCCCCTCTGCTCAGCACGACAGCACATCAGTGGGCCACGCTGAGAGGAGAAACAACATGAGGCACAAAGGAGCAATGCTAACAGAAGCAGGGCGATATGGTGAAAAAGAGCTGAAAGCCTGTGAGCAAAAAGGAGAAGGAAGGAAAAATTAGGTTGATGAGCATCTGAATAAAGACTTTATGGGGGGGAAAGGCAATGTATTTCTGTGCTTGCACTTTTCTCTTTACACAGGCAAAAGCAAGAAGCAGAAATGACGGTTTTTATACTGTTCGTGATGAAATTCAAAAAGGAAATAGAAAAGAGATTCAAAGGCAGAGCTCAGAGAGCTCCCACTCCCAGGCTGCTAGGCCAGTAATTTTCAAGCTGTGGTCCATTGTGACTTGCACCGCCAGGCTGTGTTTACCCTGTGACTTAGTGCCAGCAGTACTGCTGGATAAGGCCTTTCAGCAGATCAGCATCAAATCCTATTTTGAAAGACTTAAAACAAAAACAACAACAACAACAACAAAAGCTTCATTAAAAAAAATTTCTCTGTACAAAACCTTGTTGTGATATTCTACATTCTGGACAATTCCTCCACCAACTTTTAAATGAGCATATTTGGGCATTATAAGATGTCTATTTTGTGTGGATTTTGCAAGCATTGTGAAATATACATGGTTTCAAAGCTTATCAATTGTGTTCTGGCTAAGAATGTACATCTTGTGCAGGTACATAAAGGAGACCCACACAATATAAACAATGACATTCAATTTGAATGAGAAGTGAACTTGAAATTACCATGGCTTTTCTGTACTCATACTCCACCCTGCTTATGTGTTTTGAGAGAAGCACCACTGGGCCATGAAGGATGCAGCCACGAAACTCAGAATCAGCCACACAAAGCCCAACGTTGGCACAGACAGCCTCTACTTCTGTGCCACTGGGACAATGATACCTGCTAAGTCTCCATAAACTTGTATTGTCCATATGAATAGAAAGGTATATGTAAAAATCTGGAGTGAATGGAAATCCCTGATCACCCTAAACATTAAAAGGGTAGTGCAAACTTTGGAACAATCCAGGCAAAAAATTTTTCTCAAATGGCTAAACCAGAAGTTAGAATAATTGGCTTACACAGCAGTGTTGCAGGTGAAATGACAAATGTCCATTCCCTTGTCTGATGTTCTGTTCCATGACCTATTTAGCAGTTTCCTCTCTTTCACTCTTTCAAACTCAATGCTTTTATTTTATCCTTCCTAATTAACTTTATATCTTTCTCTGTTTCCCTTGCCCCTCCCATCCCAGTGATCTTGTCCCCTTGCTGGCTGGGATATCAGCCTTGGTTTGACCTCCTACCATAGTAACTGTTTTTTCCTCTAGGCAGCCTCCAAGTGAGTTGATTCGTAAGGTTTGCATTTATTCCTCTTTTAAATCACCTCCCAAGCCCATTTCTGCCACTGCAGTTACAAGAAATGAACCAGTGATAAATGGTAGGGATAAAGAGCACTGGATAAACTGAATCTAGACGAACAATAGTGTGTCGGAAGGTACATTGCTGGTTTCTATCTCCTATATCTACCATTTACAAGCCACTTATCAGAGCAGAAATTAAACATTGTACTTCATGCAGTCCCAGAGTACACTGGCAAGTGCAGTACAGCAAATACACCAATAAAGGTAATTTCAATCACCCTCCCAGAGGCTACTGATGGGCATATATATAGTCATGCTATGCAGTGCTGGAAGTTCTTTTATGACAAAGCATAGTCAAGGAGTAAATCACCTCTTCTGAAAGGCCAGCAGTGCGATGTTCTGGAGCACCCACTAGCATCAGAGAGAGGAGCACCCAGTGAACAGCAGGCACAACTTCTTTGGACCCAGATGTGTGCCTTGAGAACTCCAGACCCCACAAGACACATCAGAAAGCTAAAGAAGCTGACTTCAAGCAAACCAGCTACCTACCTGTAGAATTAAGACTTGTGACACAAAGACAGCAACAACAATTGATTTCCTATATCAGTGAGCAGTGGCTACATTCAGCTAACTCAGAAGTGTGCTGAGATAGTAGAGCACATACAAATATCTGGGTATTAAAATATTCTGCACGAATATTATAACTGAGAGGGCACCAGTAAAAGTCAAAGTGTGAATATTTTTACCCCATTACTGCATCTTTTGATTTTTCTGCTCCATATCCCATTGTCTTTTTTACAGTCTCTCCTAAATTAGGAAGCAAAGCATGCATGTGAGGGGGTGCATACCCAAGGACCCTTAGGAGAATCATAATACTATATCAGGAATACAATTTCAGCAGGCACATGAGCTCTGTTCTCCCCTGGCTGCGGTAGTTACACTTCTGAGCCTGCATTTCTTGCCTGGAACAGCAGTCACTTTGCTATCTGTCCAGCCAGCATCCTTTTGTTGATCAGTGAAGTTTTGGCACTGCAGATGTGATAAGAATATAAACATTTAAGCAATCGGTTAATCTAACAAATATGTTAAATATAGTGAGACAATGCCCGCTGCTTTCATTGGCACCAGACATAAATCTCAGAGAAAATTGAACAGATGCAATCAGAGTTGAACACGAGAAGTGTTTGGCACATTTGAGCTCTGCTACCCTGAAGATAAGACTTGAAAAAAGGACAGACTGCCTATCAATACCTTCACAGAGCACACCCTTTTGAGCTCCATAAATACATTACATTCCCACCACAATACTTTTTTTCCCCCCTAGGACTGTCTTTAACCATACATGCCCTCATTTCTATCCAGAGATATTTTTTTCAGCATCCCTCTGATAACTTTCTCCAGCTTTGAATTATTAGTGAGCTACTTAATTGTCGCTAACATTTTCCAACGTAAGTCAAAAGTCCCTGCCAATACAGAAAGCTGTTTATAAAATAAATACTTTTAATAAAATATTTGTAATAAGGCAGTTGTCAGCTGTTTGCAGGTGCCCCTCACATTCAAGTCTTATTAATGAAAGGTGGGAAACAACTTCCTGGAGGAGACTTCTCTGAGATTTTCAATTAAAGCAAAGCTGTTTCACACTGTAATGGCTGAGTGGTGTCTCCAAATTGAACACAATGACTCCTTAGGGGATAATTGAATTTTCCAGGCAATTTGTTTTATTAGAAAGTCTCCTAAGTTTATAAGGGTTTTTGAAAAATAAGTTTTTGAGAATAGACTTTATTTTCCACCTCCTACTTTTATGTTCCTCTCATGATAAACCATTTTTTCAACTTTTAGCATCAAGCAAATATGTCTTTCTCTCATGCAAGATAAGAGATTTCTTAAGGAAGTTAATTCAAGTTAAATTTTTAATGCACTTCAGGTAAATCCTATTCAGCTTCCCTGAGTGCTTTCCTCTTCAGAATTAAAGTTGCCCTGATTTTAAACACTTTTAAATCATCTCAGCAAGAAATAAATGAATCTAAGAACTAAAACCTTTTGAATTTTGAATGAGAAAAAGCACATAAGATTTTATTATGATTTAGCTAATCCACTTTGATTTCATACCTCTATTAATTCAAAAGATACCTTCTGAGCAATCACAACAGGATACATCTTAGATCGTTAAAAAATGCACAACTGTTATTATCAGTTCTGATCAAAAAACCAGTTCAGTAGCCTTAAGACAAAGTGAGAGGCTACAACTTCTCTTACAGCTCCAGAAACAGCCCATTTGGTGTTTCCATATAGCTCATGCCTCCATGCCTCTCTGGTTAGAAACCAAAGGTCTTTCAATATTTGAATTGTCATAATCACAGGATGTGAAGAAGCCAGGGATGAAAACCACCAAGTCTACTTGAGTTTCAAGAGGTGTTTGGACAATGATCTCAGGCACATGGTGTGATCCTTGGGGCTATCCTGTTCAGGGCCAGGAGTTGGATTCAATGATCCTTATAGATCCCTTCCAAATCAGATATTCAGTGATTCACTGACAATTGTCTGATATAAAAATATTATGCTTTTTTCCTTGAAATTGCAGCAATACCTCAATATGACTTTACGAAGTGTAGTTTAAATTGATCTGTCAAGACTGGCAATACCTTTGTTGGTTTTTACCTGCTTAAGAATAACGAGAGAGTAAGAAAATGCTCCAGCTCATTGTTCTCCTGTTGAACCAAGGAATGTCTCCCAGCTCCTACATTTAGCTATTCACCCTAGCTGTGTCCAAATCTAGGATAGGGTGAGGACATGGCTTACAGCATCCCCTCAGCTCAGTTCCTCACTCCAGTTCTCTTTTCTTCATGGACAAAACCAAGGGCTTACAGACTGGAAAGAGCTGGGCTGTATCTCAGCAGAGTCCAGACAATCAGGGTGCCAGAGAAGAGGATATGCTACAGAACTGTTGAGGCAAGGTCACAGACACCACCACAGGTAAGCTGAAGAAGGATTTCTCCAATTCACACCAAACTCAGGTTCCTTAGAAGACCATGGCCCCAGGCATGAGAGAACAAGTCTACAAAAACCCTTCACAGGAGGTGGATGAAGAGAGCCATTCTTACCATGATGATATGGCTGGCAGAGATGAGAAATATGCAGGGATGTGAAAGAGATTTTGCTAAAATCAGCCAGGCCAATATCAAGGTTGCATACAGTGATCCCACAGGAACCAAAACATTGACATCCCCCAGCTGGTCAGATGACGAGGGAAGGATTGCAGTGGCACTGCTAGCTAAGCCTGAGATAGAGATGTTTTGGCCTTAGAGTTTGGAAGAACTTGACAGAGCTCAGAAAAGTAGATAAACAGGAGTGAGCATGAACACTTTGTCCATGTGCCACAGTTAGAAGTATAAACTGAACTCACTACTAAGACAAAGGCATACACAGACCTGCAGTTCTATGGCAATAGCTCTGATGTGGCTGTGGAGGCCTAGGACCATCCCAGAGGCCATGGAATGGCTGGGAGGAAGGTTTGTTTTTCTATTGAACTGATGTGTCTCAAGAACAAAAACCTCATGTTGATACAGACATGTCTCCCTAATATTGACAGACTTCGCAGATAGGTTATACACCCATGAGATGATGGTTGACATCAGTCTTCACCTCCAAACACCCTGTGTGAGAACATAGTTGGGGAACAATTATTTGGCTACTTTGAAAGCATATCCTCTACACCAGCACAGAAAATGCACCACCTGAGCATCCTAAAAAATTCAAGAGCTGGGAAGGCTCAGCGTTTACTCCAAGTCATTGGCTTGAGTTTGGTGTGAGACTTTCAGAGATGCCATTGCACTGCCCTGCTCCACAGTTCAGCCCTGGCTCAGCATTAAACAATTTGTTCAGTTTTCATAGTTACACTGCCCTTCATTAAACCTAAAGAACCACCTAATAAGAACAAGGGCTCCGCACTTGCACAGCAGTGAAAGAACTGCTAAAACTGATCCACAAAAGGTGTTCTTTTCCATTAGTTAAATGAAATGTTGAAACTAGGCAGGAAGTCCCCCAAAGTTTAGTGCACAGGGGATTCCCTATATTCCAGGGATTTCAAAGCACTTATATTAGGCTGTAGGTAAGTGGGCTCAAAGTAAGCATGAGTGGCAGATCCAGAACACAAGATAGGTTTAAAGTTATCAACAAATAAGCACATCTACATTGGCAACTTCAGCCAATGCAGGCTATAAAAGGCTGCAGGCTATAAAATTATTGGGTGGAAGGTTGTATACTCCTAGAGTACCACTGACATCTAAATACTGTCCTTCAGTTTAGCATACCTGAAGCCTGCGAGGCCAGCAGTGCAGCAGTGTAGAAGATGGATCTTGCCGGATTTCAGCCTTCCCCCACAACTATTTTTCTCTCAGGTTTTGCCAGGTTTAAAAAGCTAGAGAAAGGGATCAAAACTTGAGGCAAATATAGTTTTGAATAAAAAGAAGACAGTCTGAAACTTCTGGGGAGTTACTGGAAAAGAATTTATAGCTTGCTAACATTTTTCTATCAAATTTCAAAAATGCTGGATAAAATGTCATGCAGTCCTCAACCCCAGAATCCAATCTCTTTGAAATCTGTGGGCAATATCACAAATATGAGATTGGATATGCACAACATGTACCATTGCACACAAGTTTTGTGAGCAGACACAAACATGGAAGTTCACCCAATAATTAAATAAACAAAAAGCAGAGTAGCTGGGAAGATTCCAAACACCACGTCTTAGTTACTTAATCACCCTGCAAACACATTTCAGATTATTCTGGTTTTATTAGTTTCATGTTAAAATGCAAATCACATACTGTAGTCTTAATGACACAATAAAATAGAGAATAATTTCTGGCATAAAGATCTACTAAATAGATTTCTCCCCCACCAAATTGGCTTGTCCGATACATCCTCTGCTCAGTTTTAGTTCCTTCTCTACATAGCAGCACTTTTGGTAGGACGCCAAAGCCTGTCAATTAACAGTAAGCCTATCCCTTATGAACAGAAGCAGGGACTGTGATCATGTTCAACTAAGATCAAGGATTAGTAAATCAGCATGGCACCAGATTGCAGGCACTATTTAAACCCCACAAGCCTACAAGCCAGTGCAGCAATATTACATTCCATCTGGATGTGGAGAACAAAATCTCATCGTTACAGAGGAACTCACTTTCTACCTTTCCTGTGCAGGCAATTACAAGTCAACTTAAAATGAGCCCTGATTTAATCATGTCAGCCCTCTCAGATGCCAGTTAGGAAATATCCCCATGCTGCCACCGCTGTTATCTTATCAAGGACTTTCCATCAAATTACACATATATCATTACACCTACTATAATTTATAGAAGACTGGATTTTTTACAAGCAAAGCAAATATAGCACCAAAGCTGGCACAAAGGTTTCTTTTTACAGCTTGAAGAAGTGTAATGCTATCTCACCCCTTGCCTGGCACATGGGGTTGTTTCTGCCTCTTGCTGCTGAATGAGGCACACTGCACACAGTGAAACATTTTGTTTACTTACACAGAGTTTGAGTTCAGGGCTTTGCCAGAAAATGGCCACACAGTACAGTGTACATCCCATGTTCCCTATAATCATTCTTTCCCCCCGGGATTTTGAAATTTTTTTTCCTCCTGAAGAAAGGCATAGGTTTCTTTTATCCCAGATCAAGTGACAAGAGAAAGAACTGACATGTTTGCAGCCAGGTAAAATACAAAGTCATGGAGGTCCAGGGGGATCTCATTCCACAAACCTACTGCCAAGTTGAAAACAAATGATATTATCAGAAAATGATCACAGAAAGCAACCCTTGCTCAAAGAAAAACAGTCTTTATTAACCTTTCTTTGAAATGACCTGAAAGCAAAGTCAAAGAACAATGAAGGAGGGTGGCCTGCCTCGCTACTGCTGCTCCCACCAACCATCCTCAGCTGGAGAAATGTCTTGTGAAGTGACAGACTGCTGGTGTCAACACAGTGATAGCTCTGCAGCCGGAGGAGATACTTGTGCCTTTAGGCAGAGGTTTTGCTTTAACCCTGCCTCCCTTGCTGAGCAATAATTTCCTATATCTGAAAACTAAAACAGAATAAAGCCAAGGCTCTTATTTGCAGCATTGATGCCTTAGAATTTTTTATTCTATGACAAGCATCACTTAAGGAAGGAGTGGGATGACCAGCTGAGATGTCCTAATCTAGTGCCCAAGGGGTGTCTTACAAATTGAACTACAGCCTTTTCACAGCAGGCACTTGGGCTATTTCTGTGCTGTGGAACCCCAGAATGCATGTCAGTTCTTGGTATTGGTGGCTTCTGCAGCCACTTTGCTGCACCATACTGGGATGAGAGCTTGGCCCTCAGCCAGCCCCTCTCCTCCCTCTTGTCCAGTTTCCTGATAAAAAGCAGGAGTGCCCCATGGCACTGCCCAGACGGATCATTTGGCGTCAGCAGAGGACCACAACATAAGGGATGTGTGTCCAGGTGTACCATGGATATTTGCACTTTTGTTTGGGATTCATCTCTCCAGACATAATAGATTTGATAGTTAAATGTCTGTCCCTAAGCTAGCCACAACTGGCTGCTTCTGTAATCAGAAAAGAGAAAGAAGCATTTTTAAGGTATAGTGCATGCCATCTTAAAGCAGATGCCAAAAATATGATCAAATCTTCTTCCAATTCATACAAAGGCCGTCAGGGAGATGAGTGCACACAGACATTTATTCTGTGGGTATCTAAAGACAGCAGATACGAGTTTTGGTCTTTACCACTCAGCAGCATGGCCCCCTTCGCTGAACACCTGGAGTTGACTGGAATGAAAGTGATTGAAAGTCATTGTCCTATGAAGGACAGCAATTAATCTGAGACTCCAAATAGTATAAACTTAATGTCAGTTATTTACATCCACATTGCACACAGACCCTGAAACAAACGATGGAGCCTGCAGGTTTCTGTAATTCACTGCTAGACATATTAACCAGACCCAGCTGGTTTTCACCTCTTTCACAAGTATCCCACCAAAACCAATTTCTTAGCAAATCAGGTTTCCTCCTCCCTCAGAGTGCTCTGATTCAGAAATCCCTCCTGCTCAGGACTTCCCTGTGGGCAACATGGCTATCAGCATGGATATTAAGCATCAATCATCTTTTTTGCACATCTGCTGTGCTGTGTAAAGGAATTTCTTTTCTTTAAATGCTTATGAGAGGGAAGAGCTATAAACCTCTCAATCTCTTTATTAAAAGCATTTTAAATGATGTTGCCAGTCATCCTTAATGGAAGAACCACTGAAATCCTTATGCATAGCAGTGTTTCTTCCAGCGACAAGTCTAAAGAGACTTTGTTCTATTCCCAATGATGCAGGCACAAGCTCCTTATTTATAAATACAACTTTTAGTGTAAATTTAAGTCCAAGCAGCCTAGGAACAGCTAGCATATTCTTGAATACTTTGCTGAAAATGTCACAAGAATCATGGCCACAAGTACTGAGTTTTCTTTAAGAGAATTGTGTCCCATGCCTGTTATGACAGATGAACTATTTTAGGAGAAAAGCTTTCTTAAAAATCAGGATTTTTAATTTAATTAATACCTGAAGGTCATTAAAGAGAAAAGAGTTGCTATGCAAATGAATTATTTCTAGTGATACTATCAGGTGTGTCCCTTTAAATTATACTTGCAAGAAAAAAATAGTTTGTCTCACTTGATGTTTGAGCTACAAAATCGCTCGGATGGACTTTTATTGGCTTGCCTGGTGTCTGATGGTCTCTGGACAGCTAACTAAGAGAAAGGAAATGAGCAGGCTGCAGAAGTTCTGATTGTGAAACAATTGCTCTTTGGAAGTGTTACCATGCCAAGTGAAAATACAAGAACTGAATGTAATTTGGCATCGCTAGAACTTGTTAGTGCTTTTTCTTCTCTTAGAAGTATCCTCATGTGACAGGATTTGGTTATGAGGAAACTCCTAGAGCAATGCTCTATCAGGTCCATAAGGAGTTTCAAAGCCTGTCTAAAAAGAGGGAGGAGAGATGGCAAAGGGAATGGAGATCTACAGCAAAAATACAATAAAGCCTGGTGTAGATTTCCCAGTTCCCTTTAAAGCCAAGATGAACATGCCAACAGCTCCTCTGTGTCCTTGAATTCTCAAACTATGAAGTAAATGCACACAACCCTTTTTTCTACCCCAACCATGCAGAAAAACCTTCCTATTGCTGAATTCTATTTATGTGCCTCAGTAGAAGACATAAAACAAGTTTAAAAAAGTATCCAGTGCCAAGCACAATGGTATTTTCAGCAGAAATTTATGTTAATTAGAGGCTGAAATAATAAATAATCACTAATGCTATCAACTGATGGGTAGCATTTGTGTCAAACAGCAGAAGCTACTAACAAGCAGTACTACAGTTTCATAACATGGGCTTTTATTCAAGAAAAAAATCCCCACAGGTTTTAGGATTTCTTTTTCCTGCCGATCTTCTGCTGAGCTTATCAAGCTGAGCAGTCATGGAATCAATCTCACTGAGGAGCTGCAATTTCTCCCCAATTCACGAAGCTTAAAATCACGGCTTTGGCAGCAGCCCCCCTACCCACCCACAGCTTTCATGGATCCAGATATAATGTAATTTTATTTTTATCCTGTATGGTTTTACATGGAAACTCAGAAATACATTTGAACCATCATGTAGTGTCTGTGAAAGCATCAGGAAAGCAAATTCTGCATTTGCAAGTTGAGAGATCTTTCAAATACTCCAGTGACCAATGCCTTTTGGGGGGCAGGAGGAAGAAAACAAGCACCTTCCTCCTTGCAGGTAGATGACAAGATAATTGGATCTACCTTCTACTCTGGTGTTGATTCCCTTATTTTTATGGACTATTTATATTGTCATAAAACCACAGGGCTGCTGAAATCCCAGTTATATCCCTGTCCTCTATGCCCAAGGAAGCTCAAGCATCTCAATTCGCTTTTAAACAATGTCAGTGTAACATGTTTTTAATACCTCCAGTAATAATGAGGTTTCCCAGTCTTATTCCAGAATTTCTACTTCCAGAGCTGGCAGGTTTTTCTGTCTCTGACCTGAATTTGTATTTGATGCAGTTTAAGTTTGTTGTTTCTCTCCCATTCAGCTTAGACAAGAACAGTTTAGTTCACTCCTTCTGCAGCCTTTCATGTACTTAAAATCCTGCCATGTCACACCTCAGTATTCACTCTGCCAGTGCAAGCAGGCTTGAGATGCTGTGTTTTCTGGAGCTCTGATCATTTTCACTGTTCCTCCTCCAGTTACTCTTCCTAAAATGTGCCATCCCAAATTGGACACAGCATTTCACACAAGGCCTTGCTAATGGAGAGCAGAAGAGAAGAACTGGGCATGACATGTGCTGCATTGCTATTTATATACCCAGCCTTGTCAGTTTATCTCCTATTTGCCAGGAACATTTGAATCCTATTCCTGGACCTGCATGCCGGCATCCCCTCTCAAAATTTTGCTTATTTGCAAATGTATTGAATGCAGTTGCTATGCTATCATTTAGGCAGTTAATGAAAACTGACCCAGATCACTGACACTCAGCTGCTCTTTTTCAGTGTAGTGAAACGTGTCATTTCATGGTGGGAAAACACAGAAAATATTATTTTCTTTGTTAATCTCTGAGTATGCATGTTGTGGTTCTGTTGTTTGTAATGGGACAATCTACAGAAGGCCTATATTTTTTATATTCCAAGAACTTTATCAAATTTCAATGCATGTGCATTTGAAATCTGGCTTCTCTTTTATAGAGTGGTTTGGGTGTTTTTTTCCCCTCTTTATTTCACTTTGCTTTTTCACAGCATAGAATGAATATGATCAAGGCAAATAAGTCACCAAGGTCAAAGAATGGAGGGACTTATTACAAGACACTTGAAAATTGCCTGTTAAAACTAATGTTTTCTTCTGTAGGAATAAGCAACTTATGCTATCAGGATACTCTGTGCCTGCAATAGCTCGGTGGGAGAGAAAATACTGTAAAAAATTAAAAACACACCAACATTATTATTCTGTAAACTAAAGGAGAGGATTAATTCTCTAATAATTCAAAAAGTTGCTTGGGAAGAAACCTGCCATAACAAAATTATTTGCAGGGCAAATAAATGTTTGAATCAATTTGGGTTAGGTTTAAATGCAGGACTGGAGCTAAAATGCAGCTGGGTCTTAAATGCAGAGCATTAATAAAAATTTGCTAACAAATGTCATTGATCATTTCAATTCATTATTCTGTTGTCTTCTCTGGCATAGTTAAATCAAAGTCATATAAAAAAGAATAGAGGAGGCTGGGATGAGTCCTTCTCTGAAGTGGACTTTAAGCTGTTGGAGACAAATGCATAAATATTAACACAGATTAAATTGCAGCAGGAAACCTTCAGGTTAGGAATGACAAACAACACTGTAGCAGGAGAAATGGAGAAGCAGTTGGACAGATCCTCATAGGGGAAAATGGGACCTCTAACTTCAGGATTGCTGAAGAACAATTGGGTGAGACTCCCGAAGCAATTGCAGTGTGTAGATGATTCTGCCTTGGGAAGATTTAGCTCAGCCCTTGAGGTCACATCCATGGCTCTACCCAAGTTTTCATGAGTGTTGCTGTCGGTGCATCATTTGTAGGATAGAGAAATGGGTATTATTGATTAAACAAGAGGCTGCTCAGCAGCACAACATTGCATAAAGCAAGGATACCTCTGTAAAAGCAGGCAAAAGTTCCTTGGGGAGCTCCGATCTGTGAGTAGCTACCAAGTCTGGCAAAGATTCAGGTATTTTACACAGCCAGCCTGAGAAAAAAGGAAGACAAGATAAACTTCATGTTTAGGTGCTGGAGCATGTTCAAAGAAGACCAATGAAGATGGTGAAGGTTCTAGAGAACAAGTCTTATGAGGAGTGGCTGAGAGAACTCGGGTTGTTTGCAGCAGCTACATTTAAGGAGGAAGAATACAAATAAAAAATTAGTAAGAGTGCATACACTTATTTTTCCAAGAACTATCTCCTTTTCTCTAGCACTGTTTCTGCTACTGTAACAAAGCAGATCATAATTAACTAGGGACCCGAAGATTCCTCACATTCCAGATAAATCCTGCAATTTTCCTGTCCAAAAACCCTCAGTAGATTTTCTTAGCAAAACTGTTAAAACCTACATAACAGCAAAACTTCTGTCCCCAGTCTCCCCGGGAACACAGGGACCCTGGGGCTGTGTGTGCAGTTAATCCTGCATTCACAAAACCAGCAACAAAACTCATGCTAACCCAGGTGTGCTCCCACCCTCACAGTCCTTGATTATGTGATCACAAAGCCACCACCCCACACCCCCCAAAACATATGAATTTTGTCTACAAAGTTGGGCACATGGGTGTTTTACAATATTCTTTTAGTCTAACCCAACTACTTTAATTGATGTGTCAGAACCTTTATTGCTGTAATCGCTCTTCTCTCAAACGTTCACATTAACAAATTGTTCAGCCTTGATGTGCTGTGTACTTACTAAAAGGAAAACCTTGTTTTCTTTTGGAGATGGTACTTCAGAAATGTAAGCACGTAGAAACATAGAAATGTCTTTTGACGAGTTGAGTGTCTCCTTTATGGTTGTATCTCCTATGTAAAGCTGTATCTTCTTTGTGTTTTTCCTGTGACTAGTCTTCAGGTTCTTCTAAGGCTTGCATTCACTGATGAATGTGTTAGATCTCTTTTCCTTCTTCATTTCCTTTTCTTCTCATCACCTCTCCTCTCCTTCCTTCTTTTCCTTTTTCCTTCTTCATTTTCTGTATTCATAAGAATCTGCCCTTGTTTGTTGCTGATCTGTAAGTCAACAGCATCTCAAAGACATCGAGGTGTGGAGCATGTCCAGAGAAGGGCAATGAGATGGTGAAGGGTCTGGAGCACAAATGCTGTGAGGAGCAGCTGAGGGAGCTGGGAGTGTTCAGCCTGGAGAAATGGAGGCTCAGGGAGAGACTTACTGCTCTTTTCAGCTACCTGGAAGGAAGCAATAGTGAGCTGGGTGTTGGTCTCTTCTTCCAAGAAACAGGCAATAGGACAAGAGGAGACAACCTCAAGTAGTTCCAGTGGAAGTTTAGATTGGATATTAAGAAAATAATTTTCACTGAAAGGTTGATCAAGCATTGCAACAGGCTGCCCAGGGAAGTGGTAGAGTCACCGTCACTGGAGGTGTTGAAATGCTGTGTAAATGTGGCACTTGGGGACATGGTTTAGTGGTGGACTTGGCAGTGCTGGGTTAATGGTTGGACTTGGTGATCTAGAATATCTTTTCCAATCTAAATGATTCTGTGATTCAATAAGTCAGGAAGAATAATTTGGAAAAACAATTCCCAGAAAAATACTTGGAATGTATCTATGCATTCAAATGTTATCTTTTCACATTTTGATTTGCACAAACACAGAAATAATATTTGTGGCAGATATTCATCCTGCAATGAACTTCTAAAGCTCTCTCTTTAAACACACATTTCACAACATGTGTCCTAGGTTAATCAGTACTTAATATTTTCTCAGTGTAGACAGAAGAGAGTGAACCCTTGCACTGGCTAGAGCCAGGGCAGAGCAGTACCCAGCTTCCTTACAAGAAATAAGGAAATTCAGCTTGCTTTCCTCTCACCCAGTGGTGTTTAGCATAAACAAAGAAGTACCATAATCAACCTTATTCACGAAAACAACAGAACTACCTTTTCTAGTGCACCCTGGTTTTATTCTTCAGGGTACGAGCACATATCATGTGTGTGTGCACCTGCCTGCACATGCCACATAACTGGGGAGGGGGGAAGTTAGCATGCAGAATAATGTAATTACTCATTCTTGAATAGAAGGATAATTACTGTCACAGAAACCCACATAACTTGCAGATCTTTTTGTTCTTTTTAGGATGATAAATACAGTATTTTCCGTTTTCTAACAGGATGCATCCTTTTCCTTCTGATTTCCCTTCACCCCACTTAAGCAGAATTACATACATTTCAAATTAATAACAAGGGTTATCTGTGCCCATATAGGAAAAGAAAAGCTTATCTGGATTTTTTTTTAAATAAAAGCAATTCCATGTCTCTGGAGTCACAGTGGTGACTCACTGATTGGGCTGTCACTTGTAACAAACTTCCTTCAAGAATGACTTTCAACAGCATACCTAAAAGAGATGGGGGGAAAGAGGCAGGAGCAGAAACAGACACAGTGTCAGACCACAGGCTAAGACTTTTAAAATTCACACTGTGAATCTCATGTTTATAAGCAATGATCACCTATGTGTGTCCTGCTGTCAGTCACTCACAGAGCTTAATCTGGGGGCAGGTGGTAGGCAAAGCAGTGCAGAATGACACACGAACAGCTGGGAGCTCACAGCTTCTGACAGCTGGCCAGGTGCCCTCTTTCCTTCTTCCTTCCATCCAGAGAGGCCTTTGGAAATAGAGAGAACTGTCACTGTGTGAGTAGCTGTCTGTTTGAATGTCTGTTTGAAAACTTGCAAGATAGTCTCCTAAACAGCTTTATTTAGAAAGCTCTTTTAAACCCTGTTGCCAAACCTTAGGTAGGAAGAGTATTTCTGTTAACATAAATTTATATATATATATATAACACAGCCTGACTTTAGGACATTAGGGCAACAGAAGTAGAACGGATACTGGGAACTGCTTTAATGGGACTTTTTAACAGCTGTAGACAGAACAAGCCTTCTCTTCTTTAGTGACAGTGATGCGGAGGGAAAAATTTCAAAGCCTCCATGGAAGCCTGGAGTTTGCAGACATCTTTATGTCTCTGTGAACAACAGTAGTTTAAGCATCATCTCTTCTTACATATTGTCAAAGAAAGCATTGAGACCATTCCTGCACAGCAAATTCCCACTAAGGTTATGCTTATGTTGCAGGTAGCTTAAAACTGACTGGATTTTGATGGCTGTATAACTATGACATCATACCACTTAATGTAACTGATTTCAAGATTTCAATGTGCTTCCTGGGATTTTTCTCCCACCTGTGACCTCAGAATCATAGAATTGTTTAAGTTGGGGAAGACATCTAAGTTCAAGTCCAACTGTTAAACCAGAACTGCCAAGTCCACCACTAAACCCACTAACTGGTCCCCAAGTGCCACATTTACACATCTTTTCAACATCTCCAGTGATGGTGACTCCATCACTTCCCTGGGCAGCCTGTTGCAATGCTTGATCAACCTTTCAGTGAAAATTATTTTCTTAATATCCAATCTAAACTTCCACTGGAACTACTTGAGGTTGTCTCCTCTTGTCCTATTGCCTGTTTCTTGGAAGAAGAGACCAACACCCAGCTCACTATTGCTTCCTTCCAGGTAGCTGAAAAGAGCAGTAAGTCTCTCCCTGAGCCTCCATTTCTCCAGGCTGAACACTCCCAGCTCCCTCAGCTGCTCCTCACAGCATTTGTGCTCCAGACCTTCACCATCTCATTGCCCTTCTCTGGACATGCTCCACACCTCGTTGTCCTTCTTGCAGTGAGGGACCCAAAACTGAACACAGGGTTTGAGACGTGCCCTCAGTAGTGCCAGGTACAGGGGGATGATTGCTGCCTTCACCCTGCTGGGCACACCATTGCTGAGCTTTGTGCTGCCTCAATTTCACTGTCAGTAATAACCTGCTATGTCTGAATATGCTTTTTTGTGGTTCTGTGCACTAAGCCTAAAAAACCTTGAGCCTGGGAAACTCTCTCTGCTCTTATTTTTTAGATAAGTCTGGTAAATAATTCAACTTGTGTGGTGCTATTCCAAATCCCCCCCATTGAAATGGAAGACAGTTCATCCAAGAAAGATTACTTTGCCAGTACCAGGCACTGATATGTTTCTATGAAAGTAATAATAAATAAACAAGAATAGGCTATTCCCCACTCCACCAGAAATAGCAGTCTGCCTGCTCCAAGCTGCAATTGAAATTCTTTCTGTTTGCAATAGCATCCTTAGCAACCAAAAAATCACACGAGACAATTCATGTAGGTGAGGTGTATCCAAGGAGCCAACATTTCAAATGCAAGCTTTTCTTGTGGGCCTGAAAAGCTAATTTTTTTACAAAAATCTTGAATTTATTTAAAAGTCTCATCCAAGATATCTTTCTCACTCACAGATTTAGCATATCAATGTTCCTGGGAAGTCATAATCATTGCTTTCATTCTATAGATTTCCTTGCCCTCTAACAACTCAGATTGTGTGTTGTCTCAGCCATTCCCTTCAAGTCAGCTCTGACAGCTGAGTCAGACCAGAAGAATGGTTGAATTAAAAAGCCTGACAATCCTCTACCCCTTTTTCAGCCAATAACCTCATTTGTTCATTGATTGGAAATTAAAGATGATAGAAGTGCTTTTATTATTTTTGTTGGTGGTGATTTACAACTCTGCTATTTTGTGCAAACCTTTCTATTAGTCACTTAGGGCCAAATTATTGTAGAGACAGAACAGGAAAGCCCATAATAAAATACAGGAAAAAAGTCAGAGAGGAATCAGTTTCAAGCAGGCAGGTGTATCCTACTGGGGTTCACAGCCCAGCTGAAGGTTCTCCCCTTATGCTCCCAGTGCTGACTGTTCCTTTTTGCAGCAACATGCCAGAAGGATGTTTGCAGGATGTCACTTCTCCAGCAGTGGGAATATAGCAGCTTCTTCACTGGCTGCAGAGAAGCACTCTTCTGCCTGGGGTGAAAATGGGTATGTCAGTCCCTCACTCTGCTAAAACTGGAGCTAAGCCTTGTGTTAGCCTCATTGTGTGTTCTGCTGATAGCTGAAATGTTCTCAGTGGTTCAAAATTCATATTTTTGCTCTCCTAATTATCCCTTAGCTTAGCTTCTGATATTGGAAAATTATCCTCTAATTCTCTTCCTTTAATCAGATGGTTTATATTTTTAAAAATTCTTGATTATACTCATTTTCATATCCCCACTTAAACATAGTTAGCACTTGCTGACCTCTATCCCATGTTAAAAGAGCGATGAATTGACTGCAGTAACTCCAGCTGTTCACTAAATATTTTCCACATTTCTAGAGTGGATTATTCATTCAATATGGGATTTCAACTTCAGTATCTGAAAGATTCCTTTTTTAAAATGTTCTTTACACTTATCCATCCAGGCTTTTGACATCTAAAATGTTGTAATTGCAAGATCTGAGATGCTTCTAAATAAAAAATCCCACAAACATTAATTTTCTGAAGGTGGGACATGGAGCAGGCTGTGTTCATACAGGCTGCTCTACAAATTGTGAATGACTCCTGAACCGCTGGAACATCTCTCTTCACCTCATGTCTTCTCTTGTAAAAGATGAGAAGTTAAAATGCCTTGATCCAACCTTCAGGGTAGTATATCTCCGAATGTCTAGAAGGTTTTGTTTCCACTTGCTTCAAATGGTTATAGCAACATTCTGACCTTTGGTAATGCCCATTACCCCTGAAGCATATCCAAACTTTTGATGCTTTTTAATCAGTCCTCTCTGAGAAACACTGTTCTTGAATTATGTGGTACATTAATTTTGGGAAGTGTAGGACTCAATTCAGGACTTTAAAACATCCAGGAAAATTATTGGCAAGTTTGTAAAAAAAGAGCTGAAGAGCAAACAAATCTAGTACTACATTAATTATTAATTATTTTTGGCTAATTATTTTTCCAATCAAAATTTTGGAAGCTTTTGCTTGGAAAAAGCAAAAAGCTTCCTTCTGATTTTCCACAGCATTAATTTTTTACCTAAGCAATCAGAGTTAAAAACATGTATTTGAGGCTTCGAAACCAAAATGTATTTGAGTTATCTGGGTTCACGTAGCCTTTCTTTACATCCTTTTTGGACAGTAAAGCCGTTAATAGAATATTGACATTAAGGAAAAAAACCATCAAGTACTAAGAAGAAAAAAAAATCCTTTTGTTTGTCACTAGCTCTCTCGCAGACAGACAAATACTTTCTTTGCTTTGAGGAGTACAAGAGCAGTACATGAAAAAAATCTGCATAGACACTGAGGGCATTTCTTTGGAGCGCCAAATAAAAGTTAACTGGCAAAACAAAAAGACAAATTGCCCACAGGCACCCCAAGTGTACTAATTGGCTCTCTAAGGGCCCAGAGGAGCTCCTCAGACACTGTGTGCTCTCTACTCCTTCCTGAGGTGACCATCATGCAAGTATGGCAGAGCGAAAAAAAGCATTTTTTGACAAAAGACCAGGTGCTCACAGAAACAGCCCCAAATTGCAGGACAGTAACAAAGGAGGTGGATGCAAAACTGGCCAGAAAGCCGTGCTAGGAAATTAGTTATCAATGGTCAACCATCAAATTTAGAGGATGTATTGAGAGGAATTTCCCAGGAAATAGAGCCTGTGTATGGCTCTATTCAATATTTGTGGTATTAACTTGGATGGTGGATTAGAGATCATACTTGGTGTATTTACATCTGACTCTAACCTGATAGGAGCTGTAAATTATTTGGAAGACAGGAATCAGACTCTGAATAAGCTCTGAGAAACTGAAATTGTCTGAAGAAGATAGATGAAAAGTTCCACATTCATTTCTGCATTTCAGCTACTTAAATACGGAGTAGGAAATGATTGACTACCTAAGAGCTTTGCAGGATCTGGAGTTGCCACAAGCTGAATGTCAGCCAAAGACATCATGTAGCAGCAAAAAAAAAAAAAAAAATTCCCAACATGCTGGAATGTGTAAACAGGAGGGGGAGGGTCATCTGTAAGACATAAAACGTAATCCTTCTACTTTACTTGAGGCTGATAAAGCCTCAGCTAAAGCATTGAATTCTAGTTACGGGGACTGATTTGCACTGAAGTTGGAAAGAGTCTGTATGAAGCATGTGCCCTAATCAGGACATACCAAAAGACTAGTTGGAGGAAATGCAATGGTCAGAAAAAGAAAGCAGCGGCCAAAAAAAGATTGAGGGAACCAATCAACAGTTTTCAAAAATATAAAGACCAGGGCAATAAGGAGGGCAACAGATGACTGCCACTCTCTCTTCTACATATGTGGTGTATACATCATAAATCAACTCTTTCTGGACCACTTCTTTGTCTTGTAGTTACTATGGCTCACAAAGAGCAAAAGGTTCTAAAAAGTCACTGGTACATTAATTTGTGTATAAAACTCTGTGCTCCTGTCCTAGGTTACAATATAGATGTATTTAGTATTCTATTACCACCAGCTGTGGGGCACTGGTTGTTATCTCCTGGTATGACTCACCCCTGATAACAGTCAATGAGCCATCAAGAACCAACCCATGACTCATGGAATTATCTCATCCCATTGTGAGATGCTCCACCCAGGAGGGAGGAGCCAAGCATTCCCACCTGGATATAACCTGGCTTTAGACCTGCCCAAGGCAGCTCCATGTACTGAGTTCCCAGGGGACAAGAGCGACCACTGGACCTTCAGGTGGAGAACAGACCTTCCACAGGATCACCGCTTGAACAGAACTCCTTCACTTGGACTGCTACCACCACCCTGACTAACAGGGTGTCAGGTTGTATCTGACTCTGTCAGTGTTTTTCCTTGTATTATTGCACTTATTTTTAATTTTCCTATTAAATTTATAATCCTGACTTGTGATCTCCCAATGGTTTGTTTTCAAATACAGCCCCTTATTTCAGGAAAAAACCTTGGCTAGAAAAGTAGATGTCATCTGTAGGACATTGGCAACAACTTCATCTTCTAATTATTTCACTTTAGACTTGCTTCCTTTATTCTTTCTCACAGGCATCTACCACATTAACCTCTTTCATCACATTACTTTTGTGCTTGCTTGCCACAAACTCTCCTTCCTCCTCCAATACCTGAAAGCCCTATTAATATATGAACAAATTTCTGTCAGTTTTCTATTGCTGTGGACCCAGGCATCATTCTCAAGTGACTTCTGTGGGTGGTAACCTCATCAGCCATGAAACACCATTTCCTTCACCACAAGGAATGAGAAAGAAGCCACCTCCTTTTTTTCCTGACCCAATTTATTCAACTGAACTCACCACAACATGGTCTTCTCCTACATTGCTGTGTTTGAATGCTTTTACATTCCTTTGGCATGATAGGTGACAGCATTTCCTCCTTCAGCACACTTGCAGAACCCAGAGCACATCAATCATTCACAAAAGTACAGTCCTGCCATCCTGCTGAGTAATTCCTTCAGACCAAAAATTGCTGTTCAGTCCCCTATACAAGCACCTAAGTTTCTGGTACATAGTCTTTTTCCCAATTTTACTTCATGAGCACTTCAGTTAATAACTCACACATGGGGTGGGGAGGGGAGGTGAATATAAAGTGGTAGAAATAAGTAATATTCATGTTTCACTGGAACTATCTTTCTGCTTGAGATGGTGTGAGAGATGCACAGAGCAATGAAAAATAAAACACCTCCCATATCCTGTTACAGGTTACCATTTCCCCAGTTCTCATGGCACAGCAGAGGTGGGCCCTCTTCCTTAAGCCTCTCCAAAAACCTGCCCTTGCCAGTAGGCTGCCAGCATTCCCACTGAAGGACATGGAGCAGAGTTCATGATTCAGCCTTCTCCCTCTGCTCTGCAAACATCCATACACAGCAGCCATGAGGAATTGAGAAGCTTGAGGAACATAAGCGAACTTCAGCAGACATTTACTAAGTCAGTCTCAGCGCTCCATCTCCTCTAGTTTTCTAAGCATGCCTTGGGCATCTTTCTGTCTCTGAAGAGGTCTTCATAGGACCTGAACATCATTTTTATGAGGTATTCAAAGACTGCTACTGATTCATTGCCATGTTATAAATGTCTTTATTGGACCATTTCTCCTTGTCTACCCCCTCAAGTGTTCTACAGGAACACCTATTCTTGAATTAATGCAATTTAAATAACATCAGTTCTTGAAAAAGTCAGTAAAACACTGCAAGAATATCCACTGAAAGATGTATTAATTATGTGCAGTAGAAGTGAAAGGGTTCTAACTGAGCCAGCCTGTGTTCCTTAAGGCTCCACTGTCTCAATGATGGCCCATGAGGTGGCGGGGGTACAAATCAAATGCTAGCCCAGCTCACTTTTGCTGGACCTTTGGATCCAGCATCTGGCAAGCCCAAGCAGAAATCTGAGTACCAAGTGGCTTTTACAAGTGCCTTTTCATGCACAGTAGTGGGGATAGTGGATGTGCTGTGCAGCCTGTGATGCTGTGCAGCCTCCAGCCATTGATTGCCCTTGTAGTAAAAATTCTGGGTAGATGAAATGGTTAAAACCACCACCTTTTGTGGGTCCACAGGTCTTTTTTTAAAGCCCTCCAATGTTTCTTGTCAGATAACACTGGTACAGGCTGAATTCAGCCTTCTAACAGTACATCTCACATGGTCTGGATACAGGGATATTTTCAAATCAGCATTGCCAAGGGCACCCTATTGGGTGAAGCTCCATCAAGATTGCAACACATTTACTGTGAAGGTACAGAAATAAAATTTTAAAATTAAGCCAGTGTAAAATGAGACTGAAATATTTTATAAGAAAGCTACTTTTTTTTTAAACTTTCATTTTCATGGAAGGCATTACATTTAGTGTTCTGTGAATACAATTCTGTCTTCCAAACCTGTGCATTATCTGAGTTTAGTGATAAATATGAAAACCTCACAAAAAGTGAAGTATTGTTGTTCACTGGTAAAGACAGCATCCATTTTGTGAAAGTTCAAAATTCATCTTTATTTTACATTTCTGTACCTTCATATTTATACTTCAGACAGTAGTGCATCACTAAATAGACCATTTTCCACTTTATATTTTAAAATTGATTGTTCACAACATTTTAACAGGCTGTAAAATAAACATTTTTTGTAAGAAGTTCATCTCACTGGTTCAAATGGAGTGGCATTGTCTCCGAGGTCTCATTTCAAAATTATTGCACTTTTATCCGTTTTGTCATGCCACAAGTTGTGAAGTCCAAAATATTTACCTCTCTGATTGTCAGTCTTTCCTTCATAGAGATGTTTGAGTGAAGACAAAATAGACAACTTGTTTTGTTGAATCAATAGAGGCATATTATCACAGCAAGATTATAATTCAGGTGTACAATACCTGCATTTTACAGCGCACAAAACTGAAACTGCCATGTGCTGTGTGTCACAGCAGGTAACTAATATCAACAAAGTACCAGAGTCTATGTTCAAATACTGTTGTATGGGTCTAACTTCAATCCACAAAAGCAAGGCAATTCAAAGTTAAGACTTAAACTCTATCCATAATCCACTCTCTTCAGGAATTGCATTATGAATGCAGCTGAATTCTCATCTCAGGTCTTTGCAGCTCTGTGTTGCCACACAAACAGTGAGAGAAAGCAAACCCACTGTTACACTTATATGCAGATTCCTATCCATTGCATTATATCTGGTAAGGATACCATCTACTGGCATTTGTATTTACTTGAGGCTGAAAGCTGAGGCTTTGGAGACAAGCTGTGATCATTGCAAAAGGTGTTTGGGATGAATGAGTTTAGATAACTAAGTATTTCTCTTTGCTTTTTGGGGCATATTGGACTTTTGGGGTTGCATGGCCAGGTTTTCATAGCAGAGGGGCTGTAGAAGTGGCTGCTGTGAGAAGATGCCAGAAGCTTCCTTCATGTCCAGCAGAGCCAATGCCAACCAGCTCCATGATGGATGAGCTGCTGGTCAAGGCCAAGCCCATCAAAGATGGTGGCAACACCTCTGTGATAACATATTTAAGAAGAAGAAAATAAAATTATTGCTCAGTTGTAATTGTGCTCAGAGAAAAGCACAGTGAGAATATGTGAGAAGAACAGCCCTGCAGACACCAAGGTTCTGTGGAGCCGGAGGGGCAGGAGGTGCTCCAGGTGCTGGAGCTGAGATTCCTCTGCAGCCCGTGGTGAGACAGCTGTGCCCCTGCAGCCCGTGGAACACCACGGGGAGGCAGAGATCCACCCACGGAAAAGCCCCATGCTGGGGCTGGATGCCTGAGAGGAGGCTGTGACCCCATGGGATGCCCAGGCTGGAGCAGGCCCTGGCAGGGACCTGCACACCCATGGAGAGAGGAGCCCACACCAGAGAAGGTTTCCTGGTAGGACTTCTGACACCATGGGGGACCAAAGCTGGAGCAGATTGTGCCTGAAGGACCTCACCCTGTGGAAGGGTGACCCGCCTCACCTCAGTTTGTGAAGAGCCACTGCCTGTGGGATGGATTCATGCTGGAGAAGTTCATGGAGCACTGTCTCCCTTGGGAGGGACCCCATGCTGGAGCAGGGGAAGGACTCCTCTCCCCGAGCAGCAGCAGGAACAACTTGTGAAGAACTGACAGCAACCCCCTCTTCCCTGTCTCCCTGTGCTGCTGGGAGGGAGAAGCTAGAGCTGGGAAGGAGGGAAGGGTGGGGAAGTATGCTTTTAAGATTTATGTGACTTCTCTTTATCCTGCTCTAATTTCGTTAGTAATAAATTCAGTACATATCCCCAGTTTGAGTCTGTTTTGCCCATGTCAGTATTTGGTGAGTGATCTCTCCCGGCCCTTATTTCCATTCACAAATCCTTCCTTGTATTTTCTCTCCCCCGACCAGTTGTAGAGTGGAGTAATAGAGCAGCTTTAGTGGGTGCCTAGCATCCAGCCAGGGTCAACCCACTGTACAGAGGTAGGAAAACACCCATTTTGTGAACTTCTTGTGGCAACAGGAGCAGACAGTCTGGTGTTGGTTTCTGCATCTTTTTGAGCTGCCATTATTAGGAGACAGGAAAAAAGGAATATAAGTCCATGTTGAAATCAAAACAGCAGCAGTGTTTTCAATATCAAGAACCTTTCCCTTCAGCCCATGATTTTAGGCAAACAAGAATACAATGTAGGAAGAAAAGTAGTCTGTTTCCAGCCGAAGATAGAGAGGGAAGTAAAATTAATGTCATCATACCTGAGCTAAGAAATTTGTTTCTGCAGTGAAGATAAGATTTCAGGCTTGGAAACTAAGATGGTTTGTGAAAACTGATCAACACATCATGACTATACGTTAGTCCTGTGACCAACATTTTTTGTCCCTGATGGATACAACTGCTACCAGGCATCTCCCACTGCTCGAAGTCTGAATTGCAGAAATCAAATTCTGCTCCAGGCTGCCCCACTGCTCAGGAATATTAATTGTTTGCAGCTTTAATTGTAGTATTGTCAGGACTGGGGTTTTGCAGCTTGTCCGCAGATTTCGGAGTCAGCAGAAAGGAGAAGGCTCTGTGTTTTCCATAGGATGCACCTGTGCCACGGAAACATGGGGTGGGAGCACCCAGGGAACTGCATCCTCCTCCCCAGAGGTATCTTTTTGTCTTTTTGCATGCACTGTTTAACTTTTTTTCTTTTTTTTTTTTTTTTTCAGTGCAGGTTTCCATGATATAAAAGCTCTGATTAACTAGTGACAGAAAGTGAATCAGTGTGGATAATCTGTAGCTGCAAAATGTGCCATATTGAAGAACTTCACAACCACCAATACAGCAATCTCAAGCATTAAGACACCTTCAATTTTTGACACAAAAAAACCCTGACACTACAGTTTCACAGCTCCTCGTGGGCTTTTCCTCCTCCTTCAAGCAGCCCATGGCTAACAGCTGGAAAAAATGAAGCCATGATAGGAGCTGGAACACTACAAGATATTAGTGCAGTACAAATAAAAACAGACCTAGAACTCCGTACTGCAGAGGTATTCATCCTTTTTATTGCCTCAAAGAACAAGCCTAATCTTCTAGGTGAAGTAGATTAGTAAACAGTATATTCAGCCTTCAGAGACCTTCAGTATCTCTGCAAGGCTTGTGATGTAGAATAATATAGGTAAAAGGAAACGTGGAAATTTTAGTAAAAAAAGATACTGACGTATAGTAGTTGCTTACTTTCTCAGTGCTGTGAGGAAGATCAGAGAAGAGCCTTTTGTGTCAGTTTTATTTTGAACCTATTTTTTTGCTGAATATGGGAAAAGATTAGTTCAACGCTAATTGTGCCATTGGTTTTGTGATTCTATGAAAACCCCTGAAAGTCTGCATGCAAAACCAACGAGGTAGAACATGTTTGACAAGTGTAGTTCCAACTTGACCAATGTAGTAGGAAAAGACTTTAAAATCATTGCCTCTCTTCAATAACAATAGTACATACAACTGTTTACAAGAGGATTAAAAGCTGCTTTAGCAAGTTGTATTAAGGATTCCTGTATCAGACAAGTTTTATCGAAAAACCTGTTGGAGCACTATGCAGCTGATCAGATGCAAACAGAAGCAAGTTATGCTACTGACTTTATTTTACCTGCTTTAAAAGGATGCTCAATGTATCTATAAAATACACACTGCGTGTACAATAAGCCATACCTATTGACAGCCTGCCCAATTACAACAAGAGCAAAAAAAGCTCCACAGGCAACGACCCCTAGCACCTGGTAATTAAAATTGCTAATCACCAGCAATTATCTGGCACAGCTTTATAGCCAGGCAAAACAGTTTGACCCTTTGCCCATGGAAAGAAGAATGTTTGCTGTCTATTGATAAGTGCTTAGGCAAAGCCGTGTTCAGCTCACATCCATTAAGTGGCGACTAATAGGAAGTCAACAAAAGAGCTCTGACATCTGTAGTGGGCACTTCTAGCAGGCCAGGTTTGGGAGCACAGGTGTCCAGTGGGCTCCTGGCAAGGGCCAGCGAACAGGACATGGGGATGTTTTCTTGAAAAGAAAACTTGAGCTGCCAGTGTTTCCCGATTGGCTCCTCCACAACCAAAGAGTAAATGCAGTATGTTTCCAGGACAAAGATTAAAATAATTACTCTTGTCAGGAGTGGAGGCTTGTTTTCAAACTGTCTGCATGCATTCGAACACAAAGAGGTAAGAAGACCAGTAGGCTCAGTAATTTAGGTAAAGATTGTTCCTTGGTCTATTTCTGTTCTTATTAAGTATTGAGTTAAGTATATATAAAAACGTCCCTCTAGTGTGCTCTTTAAGGCTGGGAGAAAGAGTTTGAGATAATAAGCTCTCTTTTTTTTCCATATGACACTATTATGCTCAAAGCTATAAAATACCCTTCCATTGTTACAGTTCCAGGAAGATGCTGCTAGAGATTATTTGAACTACAATAAACAGCTCCATTAAAGCTTCTGATACCACCAATGATTCTTACAAGGTCCTAGATAAAAAGATCAGGTTTGGTTTTAGTTGGTTTTTTTGTTTTTGAGAAAGAGAAAGAAAGAGAGAGAGAGAAAGTCTGGCAAAAAATATTGCAAGCTTCTAATAATGTAATGACCTACAAAACCTGAAGGACAAAGCATCCCTTAATCACTCAGGAATGCAAATTGTTCCAAGAACAGGCATCAGTGGAGATTACAAAGCAGGAGCTGCTGAAATCCAGAACCAAACCTCTATAGCCTCATCACCTCATAGGGCTTTGGTGGGTCTTGGCAAGTTGGAGTTTCAGTGCAAAAGGAAATTTACAGACACAAGTAATTTGTGGGCATTCTGACTTGCACATACCATGCCTTTTCCCGCATAAGATGTCAGAGCCCCTCCATGTACATCTTTGTGTTGTGACATGCAAAATCTGAACTGTTTTGTAAACGTGAAACAACACAGCTGGCATGATATTTGACAGTATCTCCTAATCCAAAATAATTAATGAAGCAATTCAAAGTGTTCTCTCCCTTCCTAATTCTTTCTTAAGTCTACCTCACAAGCTGTTGCAAGTTACTGGGTTTAAAAATAACTTCATTTTATCATTACCGTGATATGAATAACACAGCCACAATTTGCATCTCTGCACTATTTGCTTTGGCAAAGTCTTCATCCTGGCTGGATACCTCTTGTCTGCAGAGGGCATCTTGCAGAACCTGGTGTAGCTCCTCTTAGCCCATACACAAAAGTTGCTTTGCTAGAGGAGAAGCAATGTTACAATGGGCACATAAATCTCCAACACAGAATTAAAATGCAGATAGAGTTTACATCCCAGCCTGGGAGCCTGGAAACACTTTTGTGCCCTCCAATTCCACTGTAGCCCTGGGGTTCTCAAAGAGTCTGTACTCTTTACCAAAGCCAGTTAAAGTAATTTAAATAAAATTTCAGATAAAATCATAAATAGATAAAAAACCATCAGCCTACTTCTGCATTCCACATCGATTTCTGCCTTTGTAGAAAACAAATTTTTTGCTTTAATTTGGCACATGCATGGATTATTCTCCATTAGATTCCAATTCTTGATCATTGATATTACTGTGAAATTGCTGTCTACTGCAGTCTGTAAGCTCCTGCCAGTGTGAAAGAGCAGGATTTCTCTTTGACACATCTTTAGTGAAGTCAGAAATGAATGAAGTCACTGGAGATACACCTACTTACAAGTTTGGATTGTAAAGTGCAAAGCAAGATGAAATGATAGATCATAAATTCTGGCATTGCTTGACATTCAGATTCTTCCGCCTGCAATTCTAATTCAGTAATGATCCACAGCAGAAGAGCATGCTACCAGATTTGTGTAGTCTATCCATCACAGAGTAAATTATACAGATGACTCTTCAGTGGGTAAGCTGAGGTAATGAAAAACATGAGGCAGAAGAGAAGGAATAGATTTTCTGACACTCTTTGCCTTTTGGAGTCTATGAAATACCAGTGGATTTCAGAATGTTCTATTCAAATTGCAAGATCATGGTCACTCAGGTTATGAAAACATATTTGTTTGCCAACATTCATGCTCAGGAGTGTTTAATACCACTGGCCATGGAATGGCCAGTGGGGTTAAAACATTCAGTTGGGTTTTGTTACGTTTTTGAGAGACTGAGTCTTTAGAGGTGTAGTAGCATAGGCAAAGGAATACAGGGAACAGCAATTTAATCCCATCTTTAAAAACTGTGGGCTCAAAACAAACTAGATGGTGGAGGTGGGGAGCTAATATGCAGCTTGTGTTACCAATCATTCAATTTCCATTTCATGCATAATATGTGCTTAACACAGAATCAATGCACAAAGTTCGCCAAATCACAGCTTCACAATGGTTTTCTCCTTTTCCTCTGTTTAATTCCAAAACAAAACCAACTTGTCCATTTCTCCATCAGGTGAAAGCCTGGCTGTGCCCCACAGGCCAATGAAGCCATTCTGGGCTTCCTTGGAAGAGAACTCCAGAGTCAAGAGTCTTCCACTGAAAGCATCTGCTAGAAACTGCTAGAAATTAAACCTGGGGAATCCTTCTTCAAGTGCCTGTTGACCTCTTCTGTCCTGGGGGAGAAGAAGACATGAAGGAGGTAGATTTCAAACTATTTAACTGCTTCACTCCACACAGCAGTACTGTTGAGCTGTGCTAGTGTAGACACAGCCCTGAGAATGTGCCAGGAGGGCACATCTCAGCTGGCATACCTTCTAGTGGCTTCCCTGTCAGCCCCAAGGATACACCCAGCGAAAGCAAATGCTCCACCTTATAAATCAGTAAGGCAACGCCTTGCTCACCACACCTTGCTCAAGATAAACATAGGGTAATAAACACAACTGTACCGCCAGTGCTTTGTAGAAAAACAGGCAAATGCTTACCAAGAAATCAAATGTCTCTTCCCCTGGGGTATACATGTTCCTGCAGATTCCTTCTTCAACACCAGCTCTGTCTTGCTCAGATTAAAGTGTAGCGAATTTGTTCATACCTTCGTCTGAAGCTCACTCAGATTTTGATGGGCAACAGTGATGTTCCTCCTGGACTGGACAAAAAACTGCTAAGCAGGACAATGTTGCCATGGTGGCCCAAACTGTTTCAACATCTCCTTTATCAGAAGCAGGACACATGGTATCACAAAATAAAGAGAAAAGTGAGAAAACAGAGCCTATACATCTTATACTGGGATAATGATTTGCCCTGCTACATCTAGGTTTCCTCATTGATAGTCAGATATTAGATCTCTGGGGTACTGGGCATTGTTCTCAGCCACTGCCCTGGCAGTACCCTACAATTCCCATAGCACAATTATAGAATTTTCTTAAAAACATGTATCCTTACCTTTGTCACATACATTTTAGTGACAGGAAACCATGGCTTTGTTACCAGCTCAGTTACCTCCTGCTTTAGTTGCTTATGGTTGCTGAATGCATGTTGTGCAGCTCTTTCTACTTAGCAAGCTCCAGAACCTTCCCTTGACTTGTTCCCTTGACCTCTTGACTTGTTTTACCTTTGTCATTTGAAGAGACAGGGACAGACTGAATGAAAAGCCCACTTGTTACCTAGTGCTCCCTAGTGCACAGGGTGGTTCCCACCAGACTGAAGCAGATATTGGTTGATCCATTCATGGGGTAGGAATCAGACACCAAGGTGATTTGAGGGCCCTAATTAAACAGGAGGAGTGAATCAACATCAAAAGCCTCTGTAATGCTGGTATTACCTGGACCTAGGTTTGGCCAGGCATCTGACACAACTTCTGCAAGTCAGAGTCCCATGCCAACCAACGAAGGGATTTGGGACAGAAGGAGAACCTGAACTATGATAGTCTTTCTACTTTCCCATACATGGAAATGTCTCCAGAGCATAAAAAGGTGCTGAGCCAGTCAGGTCACAAGGACAATGCTTCTGTGGAGGATGGTAGCCTCCATGGTTGCTCTCAAGAAGACCATCTCTATGAAGAAGGGTTTGTTAGACACATGTCAGGATGAGACAGCCCCCAGTACACAGGGACCTCATATCTTTCTGTGCCTGCTCACCAAAGTCTTCCAGCTCACAGGGTTTCAAATCCCTATGGCTTCTTCATAGTTCATGAGGAAATCGAACAAGACCCTAATAGACGGAGGTTAACCAGAGATGGTTAAAAGTGTAGATATTGGACCAATCTGTCTCTAAATCTGAAGGGAAACGGAACGAGACTTTTCAGACCAGTAGCACAAATACAAAAATGTATCACCAGTGTCCCAGGCTCAGTTTTTCCAGTACCCTGTTAGGAGATAAAAAAGGGCTCCACTAAATAAGCCTAGCACCTTATTTCTTTTCAATGCAAACTAAATCGCTGGCCACAGAAATTGACTTTTAAGCTGAATACACTCAGATTCAAAGCTTAGAACAGGCAGATCCTATGACAGTGGATGATGATGCAAAAAAATTTCTTTAGAGAACTTAAATGGAACACTGTTATTGAGACATGAGTCTTTGCTGAGGGATATTGCAAAGGAAAAAGCTCTGGTTAACAGTGAAAAAGACTGCAGGACATGCTAAAAAAATACAAGTGTTGAAATAAGTAAAAAATAAAAATAAATTAAAAATAGGATGTGGAATGGGAAAGACAGCCAAGAAAAAATGTTAATAAAAGGTATTGGATGAAAGCCCAGAATAGAAGTACAACAAATACAAACAACAAGCATATGTACGCATAACAGGGTGAAAATTAGAGACTGTCTTCCCCTTGCATGCAGAACTGGGCAAATAGAGCTACAGGCAATTTTGAAGAATGGCAGCTCTGAAGCATCCAAAGTATAAATATTTCTGCGAGGTCAGCAGCCAGAGAGAGCCTGAACTGAACCTGCGAAGAACCAAGAAGGAAGGTGATGTACAAAATGGTAACATAATTTAAATACTCCATCTGCTTCTTCTGAGGATCTCTCAACACGGTGGTGTAATGAAAGTCTCAGAACTAGCTGTCTATCTCACTTGTTATTACAATGGCCTTTTCCTAAAAGGTTTTGTAAATCATGAAAGAGCCTTCACCCAAAATCAGCAAAAGAGTATGAAAACAAGTTTCAGATGTTCTTTTTATTTCATAGAGATGAATAATTAACAGTTACTAGTTACACAATTAAATCTCTCCTTTTCTGTCCACTGAACATTTGTACTGTTTTAAATTGATTTGGAAATTTCAAACAACAAATATTGAATATTATTGTTTATGTTTATTCTAAATATTTTGTCACATCTTTAATAAATTCATATCCAGTAGTCAGTTTTGAATTGTGAGTTTTAGTTTGAGCTTGGTCATAATGTTATAGCTGTTTCCTAGCTTGATGAGCACCACTTCTGCCACTGAGAGAGATTTAACAAGCTTCGAAAGATAGGCTGTATTCATATAGGATTGAAAGATTTGCATAATTGCAATCCTTTTCCAAGCCTAAACATGGCTTTTGCTAGTTAGGAGAGGTGTTTAAGAATAAGAAGATGGTGTAGTCAAAGGCAAAATGCTAGTTTTAAAATCAGTTTTCCTATGCAGAAATTAATAAATAAATATACATATACTGGTTCAGACCAACTTGTAGAGGATATTTTATCCTTTTATTTCTTCCTGTCAGAGTTCAGGCTGGGATTTGGAAAGCTGATTCCCTGGAAAGCCCAACAACATTTCTCTCACTTTATAAGAAGTTCTACTTTCAGGGCAAATACATGAACAAAAAGAATTAAGGTTTCTTATTCTCAAGTATTAATATAGGCATGCTTAGGATTCTTCAAAAAGCAATCTCGTTAAGTACTTTAAGACACTTAATTTTAAGTAAGCACACACATACAGAGATAAATGCTCACATGTAATTGGAGATGGAATAACTTCAAGTGAAGATAGGTTGTTTTTTCACAGTATAAAATACATACATAAAAAAATTTATATGGCTAAAGTAAAAAATAAGTAGTTAGGTGAATTCCTACATCAAAAATGGAATTAAAATATTGTAGCAGAGAGGGAAATATTGAGCAGGATGCAGAAATATTTTGGAAGAGTTTCCTTTTACCTTAAATAAAGTTTTTTTTAAATGGTAAGTGGTGCTGTTAAAAAATTTCCTGGTTCCCAACTTTCTTTACATGTCTCAAATCAGAGAAGAAAAATCTGAGATACCTAAGATGAATCACGACTTTTGATAGACTGGGCCCATGATAGAAAAAGTAGTGAAGTTCTTCCTATCTTGTTCTGATCCACATGCACTCTCTTGGAGCAACAAAACCCCCTCCTTATTGCCAGATCGTATCTCGTGACAAACTGAATACCTGCTCAAAACCATGAAAATGGTGAAGATTTATATAAAAAAGTTCAAAGAGATTATAAAAGCCTTTTCTAACATTGTTCACAGGGAAGTCTCACCTCTCTTTACAAGTACTCAGGGGCTGGCAGAGTGCAAGCAAAGAAAATTTAATCCCAAATCACAAAAACCTGGCAGAATTATGGACAGAAGAGGTAATGCAGACATTTCATCATCAAGTGAAATCTGCTCCAGAAGTTCGTCCAGCCTCCTTTCCTAACCACCACTTTCCTTTTGTGTGAAGTTTGTGTGGAAAATAAAGGCTTTGGACACGTTTTTAGTCCTAGCAAATCCTAAATGATTTTTCTTTCCAATTAAGACAAACAAGAGCCCCAAATCTTCCTGATTCAGTATTAAATCACTGACTGAGTGGTCTTTGCTTGCAGGATCAAAGCAAACAAAATCCCAAATGTCCTTTCTGTTCCACAAGCTGCACACAGACAGAACCTCCTGCTCCCCTTTCTTCTGGCTGCAAGAAGACAAGCTCCAAGCATCTTTTCCAAGAGTTTGTGGAAAGGTGTCTCAGTAAAGTTCTCAGCAGATCTTTCATCATCCTTCAAGAAGCCAAATAACCCAGGTGCTAGCTACAGGAATGTTCTCGTTAAAGAAACTTTTGTACTGACTCGATAACAATTTTGAGAGGAGTGAACTCTGTGTTTTGAAAAGCCGAATGATTATAGCAAGGCTTTGACCATCCAACAAGCAGACTGTTGGCCTCCACTTTACACAGGGCAGCACAAGTACATTTTAAAGCAGACAGAAATATCTCATGGGGCTGCACAAAGGGAAGCCCAGTTTGAGTATGCAGTGGTTCTCCAAGCACAGCTGTAGTTTCAAGTATGCTTTAACAAACTTATGTGAGATAGATATATATATAGCAAGAGATACATAGATATAGATGATATGGATTAGGTAGATAGATATAGATAGATATAGATATAGATATAGATATAGATATAGATAGAGATAAAATGTTCCTGGGGCTTAGGATCAGCAGATAAGTGGTGCAAAGAGGGCTCAGAGACCTTTCAGAGACTTTTTTGCTGAAAGAAGTGAAGTTCAGACATTAAAGACTGAGAGGCTTAGAGAATTTTCCTAACAGGTCTTCCAGTTTTTTGTTGAGGTAACATAAGGTTTGTAATTTTGTTACTGATAGTGAAGTCAAAACTGCAGTAACAGAGGGTTTTAGGAGAACTTTAAGATCCAAGATGTGGAGGTATTTTAGAACTCACAGTGCCTTTATTGCTCTCTTACCCACATTTATGAATTGCTCTAATGGCAGCTTTCAGAGGACCATGTGTATCCATCCTGCTGGTGCAAATCCTTCAGCTTGCTGAGGATTTAGCAAACAATGTATGGGGGCTTAAAGAAAAAACACCTCTTTTTGCAAAAGGAGACCATGTGTGGGTGTCTAAAACCAAAAGGACTCTTGACAAACATTGGGAACAGACATTAACTGCTTAAATTTTCATGCTACTTTATCAGCCAGGTACAAAGGATGGTGTTCAGGAGAAAAGGTGGTGAGGGTAAAAAAGGTCAACAACCTTTTTGCCCAAAGAATTACAGAAAACTAATACCAAACATAACATATTTTGCATGACTGGAAAAAATATAGGTGTAGAAGGAAAATATTGTTGGTAAAATGGTTGGCATGGCCTACTCAAATCAAAAGCTTTTGGAAGTGGTTTAAATCTATGTCATTTAGATATTAGGCACTGCTGGAGGAAAATAAAAGCAATAAAAGTCTTAACATGCTCCTCTCCAGAAACATCGTGGTTTGATTTTTCCTATAAAACATCAGTTCAGGTTTTACAAAGTAGGTAATTAAATGTTTACAAATACACTGCCCTTATACCTGGTGTGGCAGCAACAGCGAGATTCCATTTCAAACTCTATTTATGAGTAAGAACAGAATTTATTTGGTTTGAACTTTCAGAAGTGATATGAAAAAAGTCGTGCCAATTCAGTCTGTACATCAAAGTCTCCGCAATCAGAAATCTGACAAATCATAGAAAAAAGTATTCTGATAAGACCAACATATTTTATACCAAGTTGAACAAGCCAGTGTCTTAAGTTGCTCTCAATTTAAAATATTTATAAACTACTCTTTACCACAGTCATCTCCAGAGGGTTAAACTTCTGGTATGATTGCATGGATCTGTCAGGACACAAGTCTGTGAGGACCTTCTCTGTGACCCTGTAATCATCACCTCAAAAGGACAGCCTGTTTGCACTCACTGCATGTGAATGAATTTAGGCCACAGTGAGTAAAAATACAATTACATTTGAAATCAAATCAGACCAAATAAGATGCATCTCATTTTGTTTCATAAAAAAAATGAAGAACCCATCACTCTTCTCCTTTTTGTGAAGGTGAGAGGTAGTTGTTCCATCCTTTCACTCACCTGGGACATAAATGATGTGCTTGAATTTCCTTCTTGGCAGTGAGGAAGCAAATCTATGTGTGACAGAAGAGCTGCAAACAGGTGTCTCTCTGTAATCTAATCCAAGGTACTAGCCTGTCTCTATATTTTGATGGCTAAAACAGTATTTTGACCCATGTTCCAAGGACTGTAACTGTAATTAGACAGCTAAAGAGCAAAATAGAATTCCAGATTCACCTGCTAAGTTTATTGAATGATTAAGTACAGGGGAGAGACAGTAAAGATGTTTTGTTTGCCTGACCTTCATGGAGTCAGAATTCTGATGCCTACTGACACTTCATTCTGACAAAGTGTAATTCTTTGATTCTTTGTGTTGGGGATTTTANTTTTTTTGGTTGTTGTTGTTGCTCTGACCATTTTCTCTTTTCATTCTGACAATTTGTATCCAAGAAACAAGACCAGAAATGGTCACAGGAAGGAAACCAAGTATATAGATGTGATTTGTAATGATGTGGTTTCCCTGATGAATTGTAAAAGGCTGTGAAAAGACCTGGTCATTCTTTGCACCTTGTCAGTTCTCTATTAGAGCCTTCTTAGGATGACAGAAATTACTGTTGCTGGGTGTGACTACTGCAGATGCAGTCCACCATGACCAGCACCAGCTCCAGTGGTGGTGTAAATCAGTTTACAAGTCACTGATAACTATTCTTTAGCATCTCCAGACAGCTCATACTTCTAAGGAGCAAAGACTTCTGGCCAGATAACTATAGGAAGAATTCCTGTTTTTCTTAATTTTTTTGTCCAATCTGGTCTTAGGATAACTTAATGGCTATCACCATGTGTTACATGTAGACTTCCCACTTGCGCACTCTCACCCCACCAGAGAGTTCTGGTAGATGAATCAGGCCCCCAGCATCCATGCCTCAGGGACCCAAACCACCTTGTCCTTCCACTGACCATAGCCACCAGAGGCAGCTGACAAAAGGGCTCCTACTTGCACATATCTACGTACAAATATCCTGCTCCAGAGACGAGCTCCACTCAGTAAGTCTAGGAGAATACAGTAGACATGAGAAGCAGATGAGGAGAGGGTGATGGTTTCTGCACCATCTGAGATGGTGGCTTCAGTACACAGGCAGGCAACCATGATCAGAATCTTTGTAGATATGACAGAAGAACCCCGAGAAGAGATCTGATGAGATGAACTGCAAGTTTTTAGGAGAAGCTTTCTGCTAAAGCGGAGAAAGCCTGAAGATACTTCTTTGAATACGGAGTAATGAGGGTAGGAGCTTTCCTAGCAGTAACAAGTGAGCTGGTGTTTCCTACCATAGACAACTTACCTACTCATAGAAGGCACATATCAGAGTAAGGACAGCACACCATCACTTAAGTTTGGATTGCATATTCCTTGTCTTTCTGAAGATCATCCTGAAATCATTCCAGTACAAGTCAGTGGCATTGTGGGGGTCAAACCACAGTGGGTGACTGCCAGGTGGGACTTTTGAGACACATTGCCATATCCATGTAGTCACAGACAAGCACATTCCTTTATGGATCAGCTCAGACACAGGACCAGTAACCTCCAATAACCCCCATTCCTGGTCTCAGACACAGGAGCTACAGCTCATCCCACATCTGAGGAGAGGCTGGCACAAAGAGGGGGACACCCTGCTGATGTTCAGGACACTGCTGTGTACGGCAGGACCTCCATGAGCTGCTCCTGGCAGACAAGAAGGGAACAATGCACAGCTGCTGCGAGGCTGCTCAGAGGAAGGTACAAGCTGGGTGTTGTGGGGCTGATGAGCTGCTGCCAAAGCTCCCCTGGGAAGTGCCGCACCTGCCATTCATACAGGGACAATGTCACACACACCTGTGCTCACAGGCAGGGCTGGAGCAGGAATGAGGACACCATGCATGCCAAGAACAGCCTGAGGAGGACTCTGACCTGAAATTTTGGTGCAGAGAACAGCAATGCTTTCAATAGTTTTAAGAGAGCCCTTAGCAACTTAACTGAGGGTGGCAACACCTTGCAAGATGGCTCTGTGCAGAGCCAGCAGTAAGGAGACCTATTCTGCATTCACAGCAATTTCAGGGACACTGAGGTTTATTTTAGCCTGCTGCATAATCCTGAGGTGCAGTCCCTTGTCTTACCAATTGTTCACTGTGAGGCATTCCGTGGAAATTTGCACATACAGTGGCAATCTCCCGAAGATCCTTTGTCACAGGTAAGTCAGGTTATTACTGTGACACATTAACATTACAGCTTATAAATTCCAGTTGTTTACATTTGCTACATCAAACCATTGTGCATTAATACAGAAAAGAAATGGTTTTAAGGTTAAACATGTAAAAATCCAGAATGTTGTGTTGCCTATTGTTTCAGGGTTTTTTTTTTTTTTTTGTTTCCCATATTTGCACGTTTATACAATGCTCCAGGTAAATGCTGCCCTATATATTTTTTTTTAATCAATGTCATATTATCAGGGCATGCAATACAATAAACAGATCTGTTAAAGCACCAGTGATGTCTCTATTGGCAGGCTTATGAAAGAGCTCGGTGACCTTGGTTAATTAGCCATGTAATAAACCAGAACTGAAAGAGCCTATTCCCACAAACCACAGCACAGCACCCCTCCACCCCCCGCCTGCCAGAGGGGCTCTGAATGGGAAGTCAGCAGACGCTATGCAAAGTGCAGCCACTTAGCCTCAGAGCCCTTTGGAATGTATGCAAAGATTCACAAAGACATTTCCTTCCAGCCACTGATTTAAGAAACAATCCTTAAAACAAAAAAATAAGTTTTCTGGATGCCTATTTCATTGGCTAGTGCTGCTTAGGTTGTGTTTAGATAAATGTTTATCTTCTGAAAACCTCACAACAAATGCATTGAAAAAAACTTTAAAAATTCTTCCATTTCAGACACGTTTTCTATAAATTCTCTGATTTGTTTACATGTTTATTTCAGATATTCCTAATACAAAAAAAAATCCAACCCCTCTAGTAATGAATAGCTAATATTGAATTCTTTGAATGGAATTTATTTTGTATCCATGCAGTGCAGCCCTCTTAAACTGTAAATCATATTAAATAAATTGTGTGGGAAACTGAGTTACATATATTTCTGTTACTCACTTGCTGTCACTAAAAAAGCACACCTAAAAATGTAGATTTATACTATAGAAATAAAATGGTTGGTTTTTATCTGAGGGCAGGGAGTAAAATGGATACCAATTTTTAGCAGATTCTTTGACTTTATCCTATCAGACTCTATAGGAATAAAACTTTTGTAAGTACCAGCCAGAATCACTACAGTTTTAAATTTCACCCAAACATTAGTGCATAACAAGCATAACCACAATCAACCACACAGCCACAGAGTTAGCCTTTTCTTCTGCAAGTGCAAATGCAATAGTTTTTCTGATTGCTATAGGAGTTAGCTCTTTTTGAAGTAAATGTATGTGAAGTCCATGACTGCTATGCTTTCATGACATGCCCCTGAGTTCTGGCACAGCACAGAAACAAAGAAAAAACCCAAATCTCTAACAGAAGCCAACACTGTTTTTCAGCTGTCACTTCCATACAGGATAATGATTATCAATACTTAAAAAAAACCCCAACCAAAATCAGCATCAGCTGTTTCTTCAAATAAACTTTTTTTTCCTCCAGAATGCTTTTTATCTTCCAAGTGAACTTTAAATTTATGGTGTTCCTGTGCAGTGAAACTAATGAATATTGTTCTGGTTTTAAATCCTATACAGCTGTTCACCCATTCAGGATTGTTTTAGCTGCAGTCATTTCTTTCACTACTCCAGATCATAGTCAATTAACATGAACAGAGGGTTCCACTGGGTCTGCCAAACAGTCTCTTTTATTCTGGGTAAGTTTCAGAGTATCAAGCACAACAACATCCTCAACAAATCTGAGATTTCAGCTGGTTGATAGCAGAGGAGCAAGAGCAATTTTTTTCCTTGATATTCTAGTTTGTTGGATCTCAGAATGAAGTGGGAGATATCTTTTGGGCAAAATATATTTGTTAACTCATTCTCTGTGTTTTCTAATGTCAACGAAGAGATGTCTGGAATGTATCTGAAGGCTCAGAAAGCTACATAACTGCATGGCTCAGCAGCTCATCGAACGGACAATGTGTGTGTGTGTTTGCATTCATAAAATTGAAATTTTTATCCACGTGCTATGAACAGAAACATTAGTACTCATACGAGAGTGTGAGCAATCCCCATGACTCCCAGTAAGACTATGCATAAGCAGTTCAGGATCAGACACTACAGCTGAATTTTCTGGTCAGTGTCCAGCTTCTAGGGTGACCACAGCCATATCAAAAGAGCTTAATTGAATAAGGAGAGGGGTAAGTACATGCAGATAAAAGGGGCCATTACAATTCAATGTGAAGTTGCAGAAAATAACAGCAAGCAGACAAAGAGGAAGAGAACAGGAAACTGAGTTAGTCACTCTCCTTAGATCCGGATATCGTACACACATCAGCAAGACCAACCAATGGGACCCTTCCCAGAAACAAAGCTGAGCACAGGTTTACGAGTTGGTAGGACTGGGACCTTTACAATTTAAAAATGTTATGCTACATAAGGCACAGTTCGTTGTTGGTATGGCAATCCCACTGAGAAGACTCAGCAGACACTGAAAATATAGATGTGTACTCCGATCTCCTCCAGCAGCCTCTGGTCCTACCATGCCTCACATGCCAGTGGAACCAGACAAAGGGCTGAGGACCAGAGTGGAGCATCTACAAACTGTGACCTGGGGCAGGAGGAGTTGGGCTGGAGGTGTCCCAGAGCAGTATGCATGAAGAGGGAAATCCCAAGGGCTGCAGTCCAGAAGCCGACCCACAAGCATACACCCAGGAGTGTACTTTTCTGACTGCCAAAAGCATGTGCTCCAGAAGAGAAAAGTTTGGAAATATCAGCTGCTGCTCCCCTCTGATTTCCAGCCGCTTGAGGCCTGCAGTTGCTAAGGCTGGAGGAGGATGCCCTCCTCTGGCTACACGCGTTCCCTTTTCATCAAGCCTCAGAGGCTGAAGAGAAATCACTTTGAACACTGAGGCGGGGAGCTGGAGGCAATTACTTGTGATTGATAGCACTAAATATGAAACCGCATGTACCTCATCCATGAAGCATGGAATCAGCAGCATATTGTTAGTGGGGGAGATGAATGGGGCTTGAGATAACCTTGGCAAATTAGGCATATGTTAGCATTAAGCTTTGTCAGTAAGCAGGCTATAAATTACAGACATATTGTAACTCCATAAACTCATCTAATGAATTGAATGACAGTGGTAATTTAAGGCAGAATGGAACTGTTTAACCCTTTTAAGAATTTAGCTTTATTTCTATATTACACAACAATCCAAACTGTACTAAAAGGTTGGTATTTCTTATATACTGCAAGATACCATAACCATAATAGGGAAACAATTCTTCCACGTTTCATGTACGTTTTAACAAACAGTTGGCAACCTGCAAATTATTTCACTTGTAAGTTGGTTTAAAAAGAATGGAAAAAGAATGGAATAGCTGGGGTGGGTTTCTTGCACATTCCCTTACTTTGTCATTATTTTTCTGTATGATCAAGCTAAATATATTGAAGCTGTAGGACACAGCATGCGGTCATTTCTGGACTAGTACTGAACACCTCAGGAGGTGTTATAAGACACAAGGCTAAAGGGCAGGTGACTTTAGTCATAAGAGAAGTGCAATAATCCCTTCAAAATGCGTGGCCTGCAGTGTCTTATTGCTATTCTGAAATGGCAGTTATAAATAAATATAAGAGGAGAAAGTCAGTCTCCTGCATTTACCGGCTGCTATTGACAGACTTATGCCATCAGTGACAGCTAATCCAGGATTCTGAAGCCATTTTACATTTCACTGTGTATTTCAGCCAAAGTAACATTTGAAAATCACTGGCACACCAATGGCACAAAAGGGCTCAAAATCAAACCCAGAAAATTTAATACAATATATTATTAATAGAATGTGTTGATATTTAAAAAATTATTTTTATTTAGTAGAGCAACTGAAGAATTGAACATATAAATTATGCCATAGGTTTAGCCCACTTCAGTGAAAATTTTAGGAAAGCATGTTTCTTCGTACACTCTAAGCAATCCATCTTGGCACTCATACAAATCACAGGGAAAATTCTTATTAGACCTTTGTAGAACATTTGCTTTAATGTCCCTTTTTCCCTTTCAGAAAGATACAGTAAATGAATCAAATGGAGGCATTTACCTCTGTCCAGAAGTCAGGGGACAGTCCTGTGGGATTTAAGGGTGCAAGGGGCCCTTGCTGAAAGGGACTGTAAACAAAAAGTTAAATCCTCAACACATTTAATTTTATATTATGTAAATAAGCATTACTTCTGATGCACACCCAGGCTAATAAGCCATATAAAAATTATAATTATAGATTTAGTGATAACTCAGCGTGAAAAAAGGAGGGAGACATACAGTTACATATACTTATTTTGTGCTTGCAGTTCACACATATTTCTATTTAGAAAAGGACTATATTTATCCCAACCTTGGCAGACACAGGTGCTTTGCTAGCCCTGTTTTGACCGATAAAGGAGCAAAGCCTCCGCAGGACTTACCTGGAGTTATACAAGGAGTCTGCAAAATAGCCGGGAGGAGGCTCAGTCCTCATCAGTCCCCTTCTGTTAACACATTGATGTTGACACCATGCCTGGGAATAGGTCTGAGACCAAAGAGCAGCTTGCTGTTGTCAAGAGCTGCGATATAGTAAATTTGGGATTGCAAGCAAGGTAACATGGGAAATTGCTTGCATAACATGGGAAGGAAAGATCTTTCACACTTTTCCATTTTCTATTGAGCAATGTCGTGATTCATAACTGTTGTATATCAATGAAGCTCTGTAAATGCTTAAATAATGACATAGTGAGAGTGCTTTAGAGTTTTTGGTACAAATCTGACCTCTGAATAAAATTGGTTCTTCATTCCAGAAAAGATTACTGTGACCTTTACTTCTCCATTTTCCTAATGGTTTCCTCACTACAATAACAAAATTGAATGACTATCTCAGCCATCTCTAAGACTGGGAATTAAATTTACCTAGTGCAAATCAATAAAGTGGAAATCAAAACTAAAAGCCTGGGGTTATTTTAGCAATACTCTGTGTGTAATACAACTTTGCATTTAACCTCTGGACTAAATGGTGGCTCCATAACTAAGTCAGCCACTGAATGCATGCTTTACATACTTCAGTGGGATCAAACTGTTTAGATCAGCAATGATTAATGAGAAGATCTGCCAAAAGTGATTTAGAGAAAGGCTGCCTACTCAATCCTGTGAGTTTGTTAGGCCATCAAGACAGAAGACCTACTCTAGGTACATATAAAATGGTCCTTTGCATGGAAAGTCAGTTGATTTTTTGGTTTTGGCTGTATAATATTTACATGGCCTGGTTCTAGTGGGGGGACATGCATGGGGGAAGGAATCCCCATCCCAGCACCACCAACAGAATGTACATTAGGACTGAAGCTGTTTCTCCCTGTTCAGGCTGTGGGAATCTCAGAGCTGTGGACTCAGATCTTCTCCTGATACCAGCTAACTTCTCAGCTGGCCCTCACAAGATCATCTGCCCTGATCCCAGGGCTACCATCAGGCTGTTTATCCACAGACCTTGGTAACACCAGCCAGTGTCTGATCTAGCAAGGTCTGTTGGTGTAGGAGAAATTGAAATTGCCCAAAATAGAGTCAGCAGGGAAGCAGTGTCACTGGGGATTAAGCCCCACCTTCCCAAGCTCAGGTCCTTGTCTCTGCTGGACCACAGGGCTGCTGTGCTGTGATGCTGGAGGATCACAGCAGACAGATGAGCAGAGCTGTCATGCAGCCTGTGGCATCAGCACTCCCCATCCCAATACTCCTTCCCAGTGATAAGAGAACCCCATTTGCCTGAAGGGAATGGGAGTCAGGCCAGGCTGAGGGACTCCAGGACATGCTGACAGGTACCATTTATTGTGTTTCCTCTGGAAGCTGTCAAAAGGAGCCAGTCTGACATAGCCATCCTCACCTAAGAGGAACAGTGGATTGGTAGACACTCACTGGGATCCAGGGCACAAAGTATCTCCAAGAGAAGTGATGCCATGAATCCCCAGAGCTGAGATGCCACATCTCTGTCCCCAGCAGCTGAGCCCAGCACACACTGCAGCCCAGGGACAGTGACAGGCAGGAGCAGAAAGGTGCTCACCCTCCCGTGGTGCTGCAGGGCACCACACAAGGTCTGCCTGCTCACCAGCCTAGGCTGTTTGCCCCCAGCTGCTGGTGGAGCTCTGCACTGGTTCCTCAGCAGCACAGCACAGAGGGAGAAAGCATCTGTGCTTTCTCTGCAGCTGGGAGCCTCTCAAGGACTCTCATCAGCTCACAGGGGCTGGGATTGCTCCTTAGGCTGGGCAGATAATGGGTAACCAGCTTCATGCAGGTCTCTCCCCACTACAGCACCAGTGTAATTAGTCAGTGTTCTGCTGGAGGTAAATATTAATTAACTGAGATGAACCTTCTTTTTACCTTAAGATTTCAATTTAATTTTTATTCCTGCATCTAGGATACGTGTCATACAAGAATAACACATTAATGCATTAAAATTGAATATTAGTGGAGACGATGAAAGGATGAGAGGTATAATTAACTTTCAAATAACATACAAGTGCAAGCAGGCAGTATGAGAATATGCATAACAAATAATAATAATAATATCACTGCTTAAGGTAAAACCAGCTATTTTAACAATGGACACAATTAAGATGATTTCTAAACATGTTTTTTGGGAAGTGTCTGTTCATTGCAGCCTTGTCTGAGCCGCCTCTTCATAAATGCTCATAGGAGCTGAAGCGCCAGTGTAACCATGTCCTGTGCTATGTCAGGGGTAAGACCTAAGCACAGTGTCCTCCTTCATCCCACCCCCTTCACGTTGATATCCCCTGGGACCACAGCTCAGGAACCAGCTTGAAAGAGAGCTACAGCTTTAGGATGAAAGTTATTCTGGTTTTAAGTCCCTGTCTTACTTTAATAAAAAGCTCAGCCTTATTCCTGCAAAATAATTTTTTGTAGATATGGTGATCTGTGGCACCTCCTTAAGCCCTAAATAGAAATAGAGCGTTTGGAAGTTTTGGATGAAAATACCATTTTCCCAAGCCACACTGCAGTGTTCTTTGTAAGCACAGTCAGACCGGGAGTAAATCCCGTTTGAATACCAACACAGCATCCCCGACTCTGGCTGCCTTCCTGCAGATGGCAGCCTAAGGTGGCTGAGTTTGCCTCTCGCCCTGCAATGCTGCGGTGAGAAGCTGATCGAGCACAGCCAGGAAGCCTGACCAGCCCCCACAAGGGGGAAACTAAGCCTTGGTCCTTCATAGAACTTCCTAAAAACTTTCTTGCATCCACTTTAGGAGTCCAGTCGCGGCTGAGGTGACATCTTCTGTACGGACTCGTGGTCCCTGCTGGCTTTGGTGAGGTCACATGTTCACGGTGTTTCATTCAGCTAACAGCAAAGTTAAGCCAAAACTGAGAAAGCATGTTGTGAAAAGTGGAAAAAACATGCCAATCTTTGATAAGACGGATTTTAGACTACACAGAAAGAAACCCTCTAATTCGAAGTTCATGTGAGTTAAGATTCATAAACCATAAAAAAGAGCAATATTAAGTAAGTGTTTTTATCGTTTCAAAGTGCTTCACAGGCATGAATTAATGACCTGTAATATGAGTCAAAACACTGGATGCCAAAATGTTCTCGGATTTCATTGGGGCACAGATGCCATTAGAAGGCAGACCACAAATAGAACAGCTAGCAACTAACCCCACAGGAGCTTCGAAGGCATGGGAAGGGAAGGGAAGGGAAGGGAAGGGAAGGGAAGGGAGAATGGCTTGAAAGCAACACTACTTTTGAGCATCTCAACCAATTTTCAGCATTTATTTTCAAGGAGAAAAGTGAAAAAAGTATTGCAATTGTTTTAAAAAATGTAGAGGAACAGATGCAGCTAATAACTCAGGAAACAATGATTCATTAATTAAATTAGGGATCAGAGTTCTTGAAACAGCATGTGAGGAATGAAAAATCAGTCTGATGGATGACATTAAACGTCAGATAATTAGGATCACTTTTGACAGAACAGAGGTTTAGCAAAGAAACCTAAAGTTTATAAAGAACACTGCAGTAGCTTCTGGAAATGTCAGCATTTCAGTAGATTTCCTTAGTAAAGCAGATGAGGACAGAACTCTGTCAGCAAAGGCAATTTTGAAATTCATAAAAATTAATTTTCAAGATTGTTTTAATCTCATTCCATTTAAACACTTCCCATAACAATATCTTGAACTATAACCACACTTTCTCATTTGTCTCAAAATACTGCCCTTTAAAGCATAAATTGTTAGCCAGAACTCATAGTCATGAAGGCTTTTTTCCACTGTGGTCAGAAAATGACTGTGTTTGGCCTAGGGTTCTGTATTGAGGTATCCTGACTTCACCTACTGAGGCATACCCCCAGACTTCATGTGATCCAGGCAATCCAACCCATTTTGTTTAACCTGGCCAGAATACTCTGGCTATCTGAAATCACTGTGATAGGGGAAATATCAAAATCTTGTTCTCCATTGAAAAGTTTTAATTGAACAAAGATTTTAGACCAGCCCTGAAAAAGTGTTCTACACCAAGTCTTGAGATGTAAACACACGAGTCTGTCCAGCAATGTGCTCAGTGCACCTTCACAAGATTTTCTCAGGTCCAGCACTCACTTCAGGTGGGTGTCTCCCTCACAAGCATCCAGTCCCTTTGGGTGAATTCCTCACTTGACCAAAAGTAACAAGAATCTTTCTGCCTACTTCAGTGAGGTGAGAATTCTCTTTTTCAAGTGAAAATTAATTTTATGTATATGACTCAATGTCCCTCTATCGAATTTATCAAGATCTCTCTTGACTTTCCATCAGACTTTTAAACCATTCTTACCAAATAATTTTAGAAGGAAGTTCCTTTTAGATTTCAGTGCTACGTATAAAAGAAGTGATCTTTAAAATTGTGAAAAAAAGTGAGCTAAATGACTGGTAGTCACTAAATACTCTAGCTACATGTTGTCATGTTAACTATGTAGCACCACTTCTCTTTGTCATGCAATGGGACTGTCCCCATGTCATAAACAAGTTGGATGCTCTTGTGTCCACAAACTGTTTCTTCTGTTGCCCACGTCCTGTGGATTTTCACCTCCACTTTCCCTGCCAGCAGCAGTACTGCTCACTCGAAGAAGGAGTTGTTGTTTACAAGTACAAGCTGGTAATACAAGAAGGGAAGTGAATTTTCAGGCCTCCGAGTAGTTGGTGGTAGCATCTAGTAATTAAATACTGGAGGCTTTGCTTAATTCCATACTTCCTTGTGCAACACAAGATCTAAAATGAGAGTAGAGGAGATGAACTCTACCCTTGATGCCTTCATGGATGCTGCTAAACTTTGATGGCTACTGCAGCCCTATCTTCAAAAATTCCTCCAGAAAGGTTATGGGCTCCTGAATCTGTTTGTGTACTGGTACACTGATCCTTCCCTGTTCTTGACAGCATTCCTGGAACTGCTCTGTCCAGGACCATCTTCACAAAACCCCAGCTAAGGTAGGTGAGCTCCACAGTCAGATTGTTCTGCTAGCACTTCCACCCATGCAGGGTTAGTCCACCACCGCTAGGGTAGAACAGTGTTTCTCTTTGCTAGAACAATGGAGAGGAGCATGTGCTTTCACTTCTATAGCATGTGTTCTCACACGTTTTTAAAAACTTTATGGAAAGCTGATAAGAGCTCAAAGGCACCAGCTTGTAGCTTGATGCCTTCCAAAAAACAAGATGGGAAATAAAATTAGGTCATATAACTTATTAAGAACAAAACCCAAAACACCTGATTATTACATGGCTAATTTGCCCTCGTGACACCATACAGGCCTTCGTACAAGACAAAAGTAGAAAGGATAATTGCATAAACGGCACAAAGACGAGAAATAGAAAGTTAAAAAGCCAACAACAATATATCACAAACAGCTCAGTAAATAATAGTGCAATTTTCCTAGCTAATAGAATGGTTTAACACCTGAATACACTCACACGCCTGATTAAACACTAACAACGTAGACCCATGAAAGAAGATTATAAGTTGTAATATCTCTTTGCAAATAATAGCATATTAGCCACTGTTGCATACTTCTCCAATTACATCTCTTTCACTCTTTTCATCTGGAAAACAGTTCACATTATAATAGTCAGCATCATTTGTGTTTTAAAACAAGCTATTACTTTGTATGTGGTGTATATTGCCAAATTGCAGGTCTCTTTCTTCTTATATCTAAGTATACTCTCAAAGTTAATAAAATCAGTAATTGGCAAAGCAAGTTATCTTTAACTTGGCTTTCTATGAAAAAATGTTTAAACTTCAAAAACACTTACTCCTTGTCACACTGGACATTTTTCCCAGGCCTTCTTCCCTTTTCTTATCAGAGGTTGCCAGGAGCATGAATTGTATGTAACAGCAGCATCCCCACATCTCCCAAAATGCATGAGTCTGCCCACATCCACATCCCTACAGCTTTGTTTGGCTTCTGCTCAGTCGACTTGAAACAAGTGTGGGTGTCTTGAAAAGAAACATGGAAGGCCAAAACCTCTGCTTGCAGTCACAACAATCTCAGTTCACCACCTTCTCTAGTCAATCACTTTCATCCCTTTCTATTTTCCATGCACCTTCAGCTTTGCAAATTCACTGTCTCTTCTTACTTGGGCATGCAACCACTCTAATTTACTGACCTTCAGACCTGCCCTCCTGCTTGAATTACTTAGAAATCCCTGGTGGGTTTGAAAATCCTCCAAGTGAGGCCAGAGAAGAGAACCTCATGAGATTTAAGCGAGTAAACAAACTTTCCAACCCAATGGCAGAGCACTGGAAAAGTTCAACTCAGTGCACTGTAACATTTTGATAGCTGAAGTACTGTCTTAAAGGACAAGATAAACAAAAAATTCTCAGGAACAGTTTGGGTATGCTCCATTCTGTTTTAATGCACCAGGAGAGACTCCATCACTTGCTGCATTTGCATGATTCCTTTAGAGCACAAAGCTCTGTGATAAATGAAGTCTGGGGCTGAGCCAGTATGGCAATTTATGTGCTTCAGAGGGTGTTCAAAGTGACGAGGAAAATCAGCCCAAACTGTTCAAAGCATGCTGTTTGAACAGAGGTGATATTCATTCAGGAAATGTAGCCTAGATGGATGCATTTGTTAAGAACAAAACTGGGACAGTAGTTTACTTTTCAGATAATTACTTTCTCTTTTCTTCTTAATTTTGTATTCCAGCTGTTGAGGTATGAAAAACTGTGGTTATGATTTATTTACCATTATAGAGGGAAGACTGCATTTTATTATTTTTCCATGATCTTCTAAACCATCAAGTACTGGCTATTTACTCAGACAAACCAAGGAAATTTTGGACCAATCTTCATAACTGATACAGCTAATTCTAAGTTTCCTACCAAGAAAGTTCAAATTGGTTAAAATTTTCCTTTTCACTTTTTTGGCTCCTAGAAGGTAACAATTTGCATGGTCTTTACTGTCAATCTACCCACTAATATGCCCGTGGGTTTCACAAGAAGGTATTTTTAAACTGCTCTTATGATTAAGACATAATCAGAAATTATATTATTACTGTTTCTACTGATTGTCTTTCCTAGACACCCTCCTGGGGTAGATTATCCAATATTTTTCTGATAGTGCCCTATACCTCTGTTACTGAAGAGCTCTTAATGTGCTAAAAAGATTTGTAGGAGTAAGTTCCCTTGGAGATAAAGCTGGGGGGAAAAAAAAAGGAAAAAAAGAAAAGAGTAAATGTAAAGGTTGGCAGATACACAAGTGAATTTAGCACATTTTGGTGGCATGCAAAAAGGACTTGAAACTGACTCTGGTCCATTTCTGCCCCCTCTACAGGAATGAGAATAACTATTAAAGGAGACAGATTAGCTGGTTTTCCCTCATTCTTATTTTGCATTCTTGTTTTCTTGTGGAGAACTATGGGACTCTACAGAGATGGTGTTAGAATTGAAAAGCAGGTAACACAAATGGAAGATAAAAAACCCCAACTGAAAAATTAGGAGAAGGCCTGAACATAATTTCCTGGCGTAACCTCACACCCAGCACACATCTCAAGAGTAACAACAGTAGGTAAGTGAGAGCTGACACTGCCAGAAAGCTCATCTGCCGCAGACTTGTAGGTGCTCTAGGTTAGTAGGTTGGGATGGTCTTTTTTTGTTGTTGTTATTAAAAGAGGTAGATACAAAAATGAGACATTTATATCTACAGGATCCAATGAAAAGAGAAATTTTGTTCACCCTTTGCTACATGCACAGCTGAAAACTGTTTAAACTTCACATTTTCATCAAAGGTTCTGGATGAGTTTATGTTGACTGCAACCACCCCAGCATGTATCAGGATAAGCACAGACCATATACCAATGTACAGACATCTGACCTAGTGCAGTAACTGAGGGCTGGGAAAAGGATGTTTCTGAAATATCAATGTCAGTATGGAAGATATAAATTACTTCCTCAGAAGTCATTTATTCCATTTCCCATGAACTGCTGTCAGGTCAAGACTGGATTTGTAGTTAGAAATTGCCAGGCATGGCCATAGCATATACAAATGAAGTGACAGCAGGCAGGAGTTTGAGACCAAGTGACCAACACCACTCTAGAGTTCAGCTCAGCTGTCATCACCACCAGGCCACAGCGTGCCAGGCTGGGCTCAGAAAATCAACTTGGCGAAATTATTTTAGAAATTTTGGCTTTGCAATTAGGCTACAAGGTTTTATGGCAAATTAAGCTGTTTGACAACTTACCATAGGCCAGGGCAGGATAACCATCTGTCCTCTTAGGTACTGCAAGACCTCTGTCATGGGAGTCTTCCTCCTGACCTCTTTCTTGAAGTCCAATGTGCAAAGCCACTGATAGGATTCCACTGCAAACTTTACCAGCGTCTTCCCATGTTTTACATTTGATGTTTCTTCTAAGATACTTCTGAAAGAGGATCATGTCTGTGGTTCAGCTTAAGCTACTAATCCTGGGAACCTGTGATGCTGACACTTGGAAAGAAAAATTCTCCACATTTGTGCATCGATTTCTTCTTTTCATGTGCGGTGCTGTGCACTGTGCACTCAATTTTTTTCTTTTTTTTTACCTTCAGGTCATCTCTTCAGTTTAAAATCATTCTTTAGAGTTATGCATCTGTCCTCCAAAGTTCTTGACAGACTGACCCAAATTTCATCTAATGAACATTTTATATTCATATGCTGTATTTCAATATCAAGGCAGTTGATGTAAAGGAGACTCAGGGGAGACACCTCATCATGGTCTGCATCTTCCTCACAAGGGGAGGCAGAGGGGCAGGCACTGATCTCTTCTCTCTGGTGACCAGTGACAGAACCCAGGGGAATGGCCTGAAATTGAGTCAGGGGTGATTTAGGTTGGATATCAGGAAAAGGTTCTTCACCCAGAGGTTGGTTGTGCATGGGAACAGGCTCCCCAGGGAAGTGGTCACAGCACAAGTCTGACAGAATTCAAGAAGTGTTTGGACAACACTCTCAGCATGGTGTGACTCTTGGGGTGTCCTGTGCAGGTTCAGGAGATGGACTTCAATGGTCTCTGTGGGTCTCTCACAATTCAGGATATTCTATGATACTGTTATTCTGTGATTTCCTGAGTATTGGCTGTGAATGTAATAACTGAACAGTTTGAAAAAGCTGTGTAGGACTTGAGCACAGGAAAGGCTTCAATGTGTATCTGTATAGCTTTATGTAGCAATATGAAGCACTTAGGTGTCCTGAATTTTCAGCAAATTCTAGTGTTTTTTGATTTGCACTAATTAGTAGTCAATGACATAGATAAGATGTGTGTGAACAACTTCCATAGGAAAAAAATCACCAGGAAGTTCTTAAATAATAGCAGTGAAAATATTAAACTGCTCACCTATGGCAAGCTTGTACCCTACAAGAAATAATTTCCCACACAGGTCTAGTAAAACTCTGCTGCCTCAAGCATCGCTATTTGAGACCTGTTCTAAGCATATGGTTATGGCTCCAGTGGTTCCTCATGTTGCTACCAAAGTTTTCTTCTACCTAAAAATTAACTTTAAGAAATACACCTTTAAGATGAACCTCTTTTTGTTCTTGTCTCTTTGCTGCACTCGCTTGCACTTGTGCCAATATTGCTGGCAGCCTGGCCAAGCTCCAAGGCAGGTGACTGAAATGACCTGCACTGAAAATAAAAGAAAACACAACACCCCAGTGATCTTAGTCAGGACTCTCTGGAGGCAATGGAAAGAACCCCTGCTTCACCACAAATATTGCAGAATCACAAAGCTGTCAAAGTTTGTAGTTGAAGCTGGAGCAAGCACTATCCACACTTAGTAGCTGGGGAATAGAAATGCCAGTGAGAACAGTGGTCCCAGCTGGACCCTTAATGATCTTTGAAAAGCAATGACATCAAGGCATGGGATTAGAAGGACCAAATACTAACGCAGCTGAAAAGTAAAAGTAATCATTCTTCATCTGGAAGGGATATTCTAGAGGCATACTTGGGACCCAACCAGAGCATATGCCTCTGCAGAGGAAAAAACAAAAAAAAAAAATGGAAAAAAATTGAAAGAAAAGGAAAAACTAAAAGAGAAAGAGCAACTTTTTGCCTGGACACAATTGCACTGTGGGAGTTACCCTGGGTATGTGTCAATGGAAAGACTCAGGAAGCAGATCCAAGTCATGTCTGAACTGAACTACTCAAAGTCAATTCATTAAAACAGAAAGCCTCCTGGTATGTTGGTAACTTCAATTTTATTCAACTCATTCTTTACCAATAACCTAAATTTACATATATATACTTTATGTTTCATAGATACATGGTATGCCTCCCTACTCTGGATGCAGATACCAAGGGGAGACAGCAGAGCAAAACCATGAGCAGTCACTATTCACCCACTGAGGGTTTGAGCACCACTTCAAACCGCTAGAATCTCTTGAAATTAATGGGGGCAGTTGCACACTAGAAGATTGTCATGCACAGAGAAAGGCTGTGGTCCAGCCTACAAACTCCTCCATGAGCCCTGCTCTCTGCAGCTCTTACATGCAATGTCAGAACCCTGGTGACAAAGACGTTGCATAAGCGTTCATGTCCTTTCTGTTCACTTATAAATAATGGGGTTTTTTTCTAGGTTTCGTATTCTTGCCTTCTGTTTAACCTCCTGCATTGTGGTGCCGTGGCTGGCAGGGTAGCATTTCGGGAGTCCTTTCTGCAGGGCTCCTTGCCATCCCTGCTTCCCGGCGGTCCCTGCCTGGGGTGCGCTGGGAGCAGCCAGCCGGAGCGCGGGGTGTGTGCAGCACGGTCCGTCTGGGGACAGGGTGGGTCAGGTCACACCACGCTGCTCGCTGTCCCCGGCTGTTGTAAAAGACGAGTGTGTCACAGCATATGCTCGCTGCCTGCCTCACGCAGTGTTTCTGCTGTAATTACGGAAAAGGCGCGGAGTGAAAACTGTGTGTCTAACAAAGTGCTCGTGTGATGCAGCTGTATCCGCTCTTAATCCTTCATTAATGCCTCATCAAAAGAGTACTGTACTTTTCATTTGTTTCATTTGCCGAAGGTCAGCATACTTGGAAGCTATTGTCATACAGCATTGCAGACTTTTTACATATTTCTCTGGTATTGTTCCAAGCTATTGTATACGCAAATGAGTCAATTGGTATGCAGATTGTCTATCATTAAAACCATTTCAAAATCAGCTTTGTTGTGGGTTTAGCGTAGAGCTTGCATACCCTTCCTGAATGTAATGTGTGGCTCTGCACTGGTGCGGTGAGGTGGTTGTGCCAGCCTCACATGGGACCAGCCCCGGTTTTCATATTGGTGGAACTGCAGTGAAATCGTGGGAAATTTTCCCTGGGAACAAGCCTGCAAGCTGAATCCTCTGCTCCCACCACCCTCACTTTGCAAACCACACAGGCTACACATGGCCATAACACTGCCTATGCTTTCACCTCGCCTCCTTCATTGGCTTGGCTGTATTTTGCCTTAGTGTGAGTTCCTAGTGACTGCAAAACTTTTTCCTAGCCTCCCTGGGAGACGTGTCAGCCCAGAGCTGGTCCCGCCTTTGCAGCAGGCAGCACATCTCTGCAGATACCAGCACTGCCTGCACCAGCATCTGCCTGGCTGCCCATGGCAGTGAACCCTCCTAATCAGCCCAACGCAGCCAAACTTCACACACACCCAGGGCAGAGTCATCTGCTTTGTTTTTACTATTGAATTTCAGCCTTGAGTGAGAAACCGTGCTTCGGAAAATAAAGGCCACTTGCCTTTTCTATCACCTTCACACAGTTATTTAGTATTTCCTCTGTGGGTTTTTTTAGCAGTCCTTGTGAGGTATCACAAGCTCTTAGCGCAGGATTCACTTGTTCACAAAACTATTTCAATAACTTATATGTGAAAAAAAGAACTAATATTTTTGTTTGCAGCTGCATTGTGTCAAGTGGCATAGAAGTCTTCTCTCTTTAAGAAGGAAACAATAATCATAATCAGAAAAAAAAAAGGAAGTTAGAATTAAAAACTACATTTATATAAAAGAAGTCAATGACAGAAAATGTTCATTTTAACAATGTGCAATTTTTCAGGAGGTTTAGAAGAACAGGAGATGTAGATATACAATTCTTACCAGAAGTGGAGGAGAGCTGAATTAGGGACCATCTGTACAAACCCAGTATTTACAAGGCTATGTAACCTGATGAGATGCAGCTGAAGGAGCTGAAAAAGTTGGTTAACCTCCATGCAAAACTGCTTTATATCGTCTTTGAAAGATCATGCAGGTCACAGTCCCAGACAAGTAGGGAAAGTATAATTTATGATCATCTACCAAAAAAAGATCTGGGAAACTACACACCAGTCAAGCTCATGTTTTTCCCTGGGAAAGCTGTGTATTGAGCCCTCATGGAAGGCATTTCCAAGCAAATTAAGGTCAAGAAGGTGACTAAGAAAAGCCATATTGGGTGATAGCCTTCTGTGATGAAACAAATTGCTTGATAGATGAGGGGAGAACTGTGGAGAGTATTACCTTGATTTTAGCAAGGCATTTGACAGCATCTCCCAGAGAAGTCCTTGTTGACAAGCTGGAAAGTTTCAGTGAGCTTGCAATTACAGCAGTTCTTAACTATTGAAACCTCTTGCCAACAGGACATATTTTTCCATCTTGGCTTCCAAAGACCAAAGTTAAAATAATCAGCATGAAGAAATTTTCCATTAGTTTCAACTATTTCTTTATTTCAAGATGTACTGATGCAAGCCAGCCATTCATATCAAGATTTGTCAATGGTCTTTTTTTATCACATTGGAAGAAATCTGTTAAAATGTATTCCCAATCCAGACCTATTGAAACATTGGCTCTTAGCTGCAGAAAGACCACCTCCCTCACTCGTTGGTATGTATCTGGGGGAGGGATGTCACTCTTTGACATCAGTCTTTGTGGCACAGGTGGTGGCCAGAGTGCTCTTGGGGGGGGTTTGTTAATGTCCATTTGAAGGCAAAGTTTAGTTCAGTCTTGAAGCATGATTTGAGATCTACTGCAACTGTGTGGACTTGTGTTATTTATTCCAATCTGCACTGGATTTAAGCGCAATCTGTGTTCTCTGAGCAGACTGAATACCACACACTTGTTTAAAAGGGTACATGCAGAAGCAACATCTTTTTCACAAGTAATTTTTTGTCTTTTGATTTTTGTTTTAAACCATCATTGCATAAAGGAAGATTATTGTTTACATTCTGAAAGTACTCTCTGCCCTGGTGTCAGGTAAATTTGTGCCAGATAAAATATTCCCAAATTAATCTTCCTGGTCAAGAAAATGGCAGTAAGATGTACATGGGCAGGTGATGCCTGATGGTGCACTGCTCTGATGTAAAAAGGAGGAGAAAAATCTAGGGCAATCTACCCTTTCTGTTTCATTGGCCCCTCGCAGGCCTGAGATGAGAGACCTACCCACTGGCTCTCCAGGCATTTTGAACAGGGAGAATTTCTTTCTGTAGCTCACCAGCCGTGTCTACCTTCCTATGACTCAGGGGGAAGAAATGGTTTGCCAGGAGCTTCTAGTAGCAGTAGCACCCAAACATATACAAAAAAAGTCAATTTATGATTTTCAGTTCCAGTACGGCAACCTAGCAACTCTGGTGCCCTGGCATAATGATAGGAACCTCCTTTCCATCATCCTCTCCTGCCCACTGTGATATCACAACTCATTTCATGTTTCCACCAGTATTATCCTAGATAAGTGGTCAGGAGAGACACCATTCAGTAAATGTGGAATATAGTCACCTCCAAGTGCAATTCACCCCAACTGAAATACTAAAGTTATTAATCTTATTTCTCTTTTCAAGTTCTTTCTGCTTGAAATAGTCCTTGCATTTCACTAGGCAGAGTAAGTATATCACAAGGTCATCCAGTCAAGACTACTTGCCTATTAGCAAGGGGTATAATTTTGGTCTTTTGGTCCTGTTATTTCTTAATTTAGTAAAATATAGCTATCTTTGTGCTAGTTTCGAACCCTTGCTTTGGGGGTTAGAGTTGGGTCTTATTCACTTGAAAGAAGGCTAACATTTTTGTATTGCTATATGACCACAGCTGCAGAGATACTACTGATACTGTTTTGTTATTGAGTCACTTAGAATACAAAGAAAAAATTCTAGTAAGGCCCGACATGAGAATTCAAAGTGAGACACTGCACAAAACCGATGGTCTGTTTGCTGCATTAATTTTGAAATCCAGCTGTGCAAAACTGGTTTGAGAATTCATCAAAAAGACCCTAAGAAAACACTTTAGAAATTAAAGCTCTCTAATGGGTCTAGCTGAGCTATACTTTTCAGCTGAAAAGTATTCTACAGAACAAAGAAAAATAAGTGCAGTAATGCTCTTATTTTTGTTGCTACTATTATTATTATTATTGTTGTTGTTATGCTGCAGTAAAAGCAGAAGATACATCATTCCCTCTTGAAGAACATCTTCAGTAGGAAACATACAATTTTAAGTTTGTAGGTAGAAGACTACAGAGAGATGGGCAAAAATATTATTTATTGGATAGATGGATGAGGATCCCAGTAGAAATTCTGCTTATCCCGGAAGTCTCCCTCTACTGCATTGAGATATCTTTTTTAATACTCCTTCTTTTTACTCATAGAGATACAGTTCAAGGCTGATTTTTGGATGCCAAAGGAGTACATTGTGTTGAGTATCAATGGAAGAGGCTGGCAGCAGGGGGGCTGCAGGGGTGGCATTTCTGAGGGGGCTGCCCCATGCCAGACACAGCCATTTCCATATGGCTCTAGCAGACACACACACTGGCCACTGCTGCGCCTATCGGTGAGGCTGCTGGGGCCTCGAGGGTAGTATTTGGGAGGAAGGAAAAAAACACTGAATGGACGGAGAAGTAAAAAAAGGTGGGAAGCAGCAATGCAAACACCGAGGTCAGAGAAGCAGGAGGAGGAAGAGGAGGAGAAGGAGATTCTCCAAGCACTGGAGCAGATTTACACCCTGCAGCCCATGGAGGGAGGACCCCACAGCAGAGAAGTTGCACATTGCTGAATGAAGCTGCAGCCCCTGGAGAGCCCACTCTGGAGCAGAAGAAAGATGTGGAAGAAAAGGAGTGGCAGAGAGAAACCACTGTGTACTGATCACAAACACCCTCCTTGAGTCCTTCATTGCCTCGCTGAAGGGACTGAGTGTCTCTACAGTGCTAACAAGGGGCAGGAGGAGAGGAGTCTGGAATGAAAGAATGAACTTGAGCATGGGGGAAGGATGGGTGTTGGTTTAATTATTTTCTTCTTGTTTCTCACTACCCGACTAAGTAACTAAATATTTATTTTAATTGGCAGTGGATTAATTTTAGCCAAGTTGAGTCAGTTTTGCCTGCAGCAGTAATTGGTAAGTGATCTCCCTGGTTTATCTTGTCCCATGGACTTTTTCCTTTCTGCTCTTCCTGTTTTCTCCCCACCCCCAGCCCACTGAGGGTGTGTGTGAATGAGTGGCTTGGTGGGAATTTCACTCTTCACTGTGGCTATCCCACCACATACAGCTATTGCAATGGAATTAACCTATGAGACCAAAATATCTTTTGTGACACAGTGTTAGTGTTTCAACTTCCATACACAGGGGTTATTTCTGAGGATGCCTAATTCATTAGGGAAGACCCTGCAGCAAAATGAGTGCTTTAGATCTGCATTGTAGCAAATTCTTAAGGGTAGTGATCACTCTTTGAGAAATGCAACATCCCAAGAAAAGGAGTAGTATAAGGTCTCTCTCAGTTCTTTAATTTTTAAAAGGTGCTGAAAAGGGGAGACAAAGCAATATCAAAATATCAGGGGGCATAGAAAAGAACAAGGAAGCAAGAAAAGACAGATATGGAAAGGAGAATTAATTAACATGGAAGTGGAAAGGAGAGAACTAGTTCCTGTAGTCTCTGCATTTGCAAAGCAAGAGTAGTGCTGCATTGAAGGAATGGAGGTTCTACCACACTAGGTAGAAAAAGAGAGAGACTTCCTTGTTTCAAACTGTCCAAAAATGCTTAAGGGCCAAACGCCAGCCAAGGATAACTATGGATTTGTGTGGTTCTGTGTAAAGACCAGGAGGGAAGAAGAGAAACATCTCCCTTAGGCTGGTATTGGCATTGGAACATATACATGTAGACTGCCCATGGAAGAAAGTTTTCTAACAACTGTGATGTGTAACCATTAAAGCCATTCAACAGCAGATCGATGGGATCAGTGGGAAGAAACAGCATTCACTGCTCTGAGAGTCAAGCTCACAGAACCACAGAATGTCTTGAGTTGGACAGGACCTATAATCAAGTGCAACTCACTGCTCCTCACAGTACTACCTACAACTAAAACATGATTAAAGCATCTTCTGGGTGCTCTTTGAATTCTGAGTCCACTGAGGGAAGAGGATCCTTCAACACAACAGTAGCAATAGGATGGATGCACCAACGAGCTCTTTCAAGCTCTGTCCTCCAACAGCCTCCCAGTCCAGATGATAAGGTCCCCTTTGGGATAGCAGCTTTGAGCCCAGACCTGCACTCCAGAGCCCAGACTGCATGTGCAGAGATAAAAACTGTTAAATACAAGTGCAAATTTAAGTCATTAGCAAAGCTTGGAGCGTATCCCTTGAATGTTGAAATTACAGCTCTACAAATCAGTTCCCCTTAAAGACCCAGTTCCAGTGTTTAGCAGGAAAGCTCCGAGCACCTGATGTGTGAAAGAGGTGTGGAGAAAGACAGCAGTGATGTCTCTCTGCTGTGATCCTCTCTGTGACTGTGGATAGGCTGTGAGGACAAGGAATGTGGCTGCATCTCACTGAATCAGATAATCAAAACAATCAAAACTGCCAAAGCCATGAAAGTGGTTCTAGAGACAGTCTACAGAGATACTCCACAGCATATTAATTTGTAATGACTTGGAAGTTCCCTTTGTTGCTACTGAAATCGAGAAAATGTTGCTGCTGCAGGATTTTCCCTCATTCAGAGACACTAACAAAGCAAAAAAGAAACTTCTGTCAATGTCAAGACAGATTACCCAAGATTAGTCAACAATGTCAAACACTCTGTGGGATTATCAGCAATGCAGGATCTTCTCCTCTAACATGTGGATTACATGATTCCCTCCTGACAGGAGGAACACAAATGCTGCAGATATGTATGGAAACACCACATAACAGTCTCTGTGGCAGTCTCTGATTTCATATTGTCTGGGGCAGTGTTGTCTTCAGCGATTACATCAGTGATGGAGAAAACAGCTGATCCCCTCCCCCCCCATAATTCTTTATTAGATGTTTGATATTAGCAAATGTTTGCAGTCATAGGGTTCACCACTGAACTCTGGAGTACAGCATTAGCTGGTAACAATACCGAGATCTTTGATGTAATTTTGTTTCAATTGGCCTCATATCAGTGAGTATCATAGAATCAAAAAGGTTGGAAAAGACCTCTCAGACCATTGGGTCCAACTGTTGTCATTTTCTGAAACATTTTTACTATTATAGAGGAAGAATATTAACTAATACTGATACTGCTTGAAAAAGAAAATAATCAAAATTAGAAGAATACAGATAAAACTCAGGAATATAAGTAAAAAGAGGATGTGATCACCATACAAAATACAAATCTCAACAATAGCTGCAGTCAACTATCCATGACTTCTAGGAGAGAAATCCTAGGCAATGGTATGGATTCAGTGGCTTCAGAAGAGCATCCTGATCATGAGACATCCTATGCTAACTCAGCACCAAAAGCAAATGAGGAGAAGACCAGAATCTCTGTAATTCTACTGTACACCAAAATCATAAGCAGATACCACAAATACCTGTTATCCACAGCTGCTGTTGAGAAATGAAAACCTAGAAGAACCACAGTGCCTGCCTCACAACAGTGGAGTTGGTATTTTACTGGTCATGGTACTAGTTTAGTACAGCCCAACATGCAGAACACTCAATCTGTTCAGTGCAGTCAAACAGAGCAGCAGTATAAGTTGCAGGTTCTAAAACCAAGATTCTTCTGGTAAAAAATACTGGGCACATTGTATTGGGGCTGGGAGGAGGAGAAACAGTGTCTTTGCCTCAACTACAGAATTTGTGAAGTCTTGTCAGCAGATTTGTTTCAAGGGATTGGCATCCTGCTAAGGAGTTAATCTACCCCTTTTGATTTAGATTTAAAAGGCTTCCTCTTGAGAGTGATGTGTCTAATTGCCCAGAAAGAAAATGACATCATGGCTCAATCCTCACCACCCTTTCCCTGTGTCCAGCCCCCTCCCAGGACTGTCTCACTGCCTGAACATAACCTCTTCTCTACAGATCCATTCCTCTTACACCACCAAGTGCAATTGAAAGGTCTGTGTCCATCCCATCTGGGAAAGGCAGGTTACCCTGCAGGCTAACCCACTGGGAAGCATTGCTTCCACCATCAGCAGCGTCTGGATACCCAGAGGACAAACCCCTTATTCTGGACCTGCAGGTTTGAAGCGTCATCCTCATGAATCAGAGCAGCTTTGCCTGCATGGCCTGGGAGGTGCCTCTGCTTCCCAGGGGCTCAAGCAGAGCAAGGGAAAAGGGCATAATATCAGAGATGTGGCTCATTTGACAGCAATTTTCAATTAATGAATTCCACACAACTGTGATATAGTTGATACTAGTACCAAAGCCGTGTAATGGGTTTGTTTGCTAAAGAGAACTGCAAGCTGCCTGCCCTCTGAACTAGAGCCTTCACGCTGTCCAAAAATTAATGTCTTTCCATTGCAAAAAGCAAAATAATTGTTTGAAAGATAACTGGCTTTTTTCCTAAATTTGTACTTGTGGAACATAATACATGGATACTTCAATTATCTGACATACTGGCTTTTTTGCAAATAAATCCAGAAACTTTCCCTACTCTAATATCTGGGTAGAAATATATACATATACAGCAGAAAAATAAACAAGGAAAGAGAAATAAAGTAGATCTCAATTACTTAAGATATTTTCTGACATCAATTTTTCAAAAGAAACTATACTTTGACACCACTGAGGTTTTAACTGCAGTTCTTAGGACATTTCATAAGCAGTAAGGTCACTCCTGATCTGCTTCTACAGTTCACTCCTGTACGGTGACCACAGAATTTCCCTACTAAATGACTGCTATTTGTAATACTACCATTGAAAACAAACACATAGAAAATTCAAAGTATGTACGTTTGTTACGAATATATCACAGTACTGAAAATTATCATAACTAAATGCTTTATATAACTTAACAAGAATATTCAGTCTGAGTCCAAAACTCTTGGCTGTAACCAAAATTATTTAAAATGGAACAAGTATGCATTAAAAATGATTATATTTTCTTGTTAAAAAAGGAAATGGTGCTTTCTATAAACAAAAGAATGTGTGATTTTCTGGATGCAGACCCAAGTTACAGTGCAAAGAGCTCAGAAAGCTTCAAATAAAGTTGGCATTTGTTTAAAAGGATGATTTAACAAGTTGGTTGGATGACGTTCAATCAGCCCATTCAGTCTGGTAATTCTAGAAGTATCAGTCTAAAGCTGAGGAAACGAAGGCTTTCGTCAGAACTGGTTGTCAGCAGTTGGATCTTCCAATGCCTGTCATGCACACCAGAGTTTCCAGGGCAAACCCATCTTTCAAAGCTTGTTTGTTCCCCCTTGCCACTGCCTCGGGACAGCACTCAGGATCCAACCTGGGCCAACAGGAGACCTCACCTTTTGTCCATGTTGCAAGTACAATGTCATCCAGGCCAGCATTAGAGCACTGCTGGCTTCAAACATACCCATTTGATGTGGGTTGTACAGCTGCACGTGGCACCCCAGAACAACATCTTTCCCAGCCAGTTTCTGCCCCAGCCAGCTTCTGCCCCAGCCAGCTTCTAGCAATTTCGAGCAAAACCTAACTACAGTCTAACTGTTGCTAAAAGCTGCCTTAAAATTTGACCCAATATTTCCCAGGGAGAATGAAGTACAACATTTTGACCCAGCCAGAACATTTCTTACAGATTTAAAGCCCCATGCCAAAGGCTAGGATCCCCACAGCCTCCAGAAAGGGTCACCAGTATTTTTCATTGGAGGACACTGTTACCTTTTCCATTAGACCTGAACACGGAGCAGTAAGCTCCTTTTGACAATGCAGCTGTTCATTCAGTGAGGCCACAGCTTAGCCAGATGGAAAGTGGAATTCTTAATGATAGAAAAGGCTACAATATAATTAAAAATATGTGACAGTTACAAGTCACAACCTTGTCTTGAAAAAACATAGTCTATGAACAGCACACATTATTAATTTGTCTGCACTTTGAATCAGAATTCATAACTCATATAAAAACCAAAGTATCCCGGATTATGAGGCCACAGCTGAAAATGCATCATTTGCAATTCTCCGCTGTCCTCTAAAGGCTGCTTCAGGAATTTCAGTCTCTGAGTTTGAAAAGTAAAGCAATTCTGCTCTGTATCCATGTACTAGAGCACAGGCCAGTGGGTCCAAGAAATGTGAGAAGTTTACGGAGAGCTTCAGCTGGAGCTCTGCAAGCCACTGCAGAAGATTGGTCTGACCAGGGACACAGAGTGACCACGTCTGTCAGGTGTGTGACACAGCACTGGCAGCATCACTGGCTCTGGCAAGGAAGGGGATCAGCAGGATTTCTATTATTCTGCATCATGATACAGTTTGTTCTGCTGATGAGGTTTGGAAGTCCCTCAGCATGGCCAGGTGCCTGCTGCAAAATGTAATTTTCATTCGAATCAGCTTGCCAAAACTGAACCAAAAATTTTGATCTTGTTTGGTACCTTCCTACTCTTTTAAAGAAGAGTTTGAGGAGGTTTTTTACTTATAAAGGAGAAAGGTCAAGCTTACAATAAGCCTGCAGTTGTACAACTACCTATTAAGAAGCCCTCTAGGTTAAGCCACAAGCGCCTGTAGACTTTTTCTATGCAGCTATTTCTTCTGAGTCACAGTATTGCCCTTTTACAGTCTTAATTAAGGAAATGGTAACATTATTTTATTTTATTTTGCTTCCTGGCTACCATCCAGTTACTCTTTTTTTGCAATTATTTCCTATTCTGTTATTAATGTCTGTTTTGATCTTTTCATTTGAAGGAGCTTTCCTTAGATTTCCAGAACATTTTGCCTGTGAAATATTGGAACTTGTGCACATACTCTAACTCTGGCATAAGTCTGGATCTGATTCTGGTTTTGTCTTAAAGTTTAGTGTTAATGAAGTTGCAATGTGTGGAAATTCTAATTTTCTCATTTATCAAATACCATTTTCACCCCACATTTTATGTTCTCTTTATGCTTTCTGTTCACCACTAAATGGTGCAATTTCACTTCTCTCTCTGTCTGATGGTTCAATTGCTTGTTTTCTAGAGAATTTTAGTTTCTTCCTTTTCTACCCATCATAATATGCTCTCAATCTTATTTTTACACACCAGATTGTTAAAGGAATGCTCCCTTTTGCCTGCTTAATTACTGTTGCAAGGCTGTCTGTAATTTGCTAGTTTTTTTATGCTTGTCAGAACAGTTCAGCAAAAAAGAGAGGTAAAACTCAGTACAAATACCCTCTTTTAAAGGTATGTGCCTTGTTAGAAAGCAAAGCAGAAGACTGTGTTCTTTGCCACCCTCTTGGTAATTTTTGGAAAAACTTTAAAGGGAGATGAAGTGACCTTGAGCAGTTTTGGGAATATTCCCATTGTAGAAGTGAGAGGCATCCTAGATGTCTGACAGCCTTGTTCTTGTGGCAGGTAACTCAAATGAAATAATTCATTTTCATTTTCTGTGGCACTGGAACAATTCATACATGGGGTAACCACCTTGTGACAGCTTTTTCCTATCATATCTTTCAGTATTCAGACTGATGATAATAGTCACTCCAATTGCATTTTCTATACCCTAATGTTTAGCTAACTTAATTGCTGTTCTGATAACTTCTGAAGAAAAACATTTAACATAATTTTCTCCACAAAGAGCTAAAGTAAATTAACTGTGCAGTGATAGAAATTTCACCTCCTACACTCCTCAGGTTTTTCTTGGTATGTTTTTCTTTCTCTACTCTTTCCTGAGCATCTCTTCGGCCACCATTTGATGCCTTTCAGGATTCCTGCTCTCTTCTCTGCCCTTCTCTCCTTTTGTGAAAGAATCTCCATCACTTTGGTTTCTTTAACTCTCCTGACCTCTGTGTTCTCTCTGACCCCATACACCTCTGGTCAGCTTTGGCTTTTCACCTGCACTTGACTCTCTATTTCCACTCATGTGGCACTCAGGTTTTAGTCCAATGATGTTATGAAAGAATGTACAATACTGGGTAGAGTCAAGCCATTAACAAAAAGCTAACTCTGGGACAAAAAGAAAGAAAATAAATACTGACTGAGGTACCTTTGCTGCTCTTCTGGTGAAAGAGAGCAAGCACCAAGCTAATCCTTATGTGTGATTCTAATGCCTTAAAAGCTGCATTGCACCAAGCTAACAAAATAGTTAAAATACTACATCAGGGAGCCTGTTACTTTAAGGAGTCTGAGTGATTCATACCTTAAATTCATAGTGTTCCTTGTCAACTTAAAAATAACATTTTTTCATTATATTTTAAAATTGTGGTTCAGCAAGTTCTCAGAATGATATATGACTTGTTAAATCAATGGCAGCAGAAACTATTCACTCCGAACAACAGCTGCTGTTTAAGAAACAGAGTATTTTACTCTCTTTAACAGTTTATTGTTATTCTTGGTATTGTAAGTAATCTTGTTTTGTCAAATAGGGTAGAGCAGGCAATTGCCTTTGTAGAAACCAGACAGAATTATTTCCTCTGACTTCTGAAACAGCAGGTTCTTTCATCTTTCCCTGCTCTACTTGCCAATATTTGCACATCTCTTGTAGCTCTCCCAACTTTTCCCCTCTCCAGTTAGCAGAATCTTGTTAGAGGTTAAAGTAGTATTTTAGATTTCAAGTAGCCAAAGGACTTTTCAAAATTAATGAGGCACTTTGAAGTAGTCCCTGAGCACCCTTATGGGAGTGTGAAATATGTTCTGTCATCTCAGAGGCTGCTCATTCAGGCAAAAAGTGAAATGAGCACAAATGTGCACACCCACAGCTTGTTTCTAAGGGCAGCATTAGGAAATATTCATGCAAGATCACAGACGACTCCAGACTTTATGTGTAGAATTTTTAAATAAAGCTTCAATTTCCAGTCCAAACACCTTTTTTTTAAAATAATTTCTTACCTTTCAGCTCTTAGTGTGTTTAAAAAGTTACATATGCACTTGAAGAGTGTCCTCAATACTGAAAGCCATTGTTAGATGCAGCATGCTGCAAGTTACAACTTCATAGTGACCAAAGACAACTGGCCCCTCTTGATACGAATACTATTTGGAAAGGTTGAAAAAGTTCTTGCCCAAAACATGCACACCTTACATATGTGAAAGGAGGAAGATAAAATCCTTCCACAACTAATTTAAATAAATCTTGTAGATACAGGCTTTTTAAATAAATGGCATGCTCCTGCATAAGGCGGGGAGACCCTTGGCATTTATTCACTGCATCTGCTGTAAGAGGAGAAAATCCACAAGGCCTTGACTGAATAGAATCACTTAAATAAAACTGGATTATGATTATATTCTGTCCTTGATCTCCTACCCTAAGCCTGTAACTAATTCACTGGAAAATACATCATATCATGAGCTTCTGCATGTCCTAGTGGATGCTCCTAAGATACTGAATCGCATCATACTGTACCCTGGTGAAGCTGAGCTGTTGTAACTTACATAGGGAGATGAAATTTTCAGGACTTCTCTTTTAATCAATAATAACTCTGAAGAAAAAGTTAAGACATTATTTCCCTTCAGTTAGCAGGACAATATCTCTCGTAGTTTAAAAGAATAAATGTTTTCCAGCTCTTTTCAGGTATTTATGATATTGGTGGCACCAGGTGGATAGCCCTTGACCCAGAAGAGTGTTGCATATTGTATGACATCCTAAGCTGGGTGATAATTTTTTTTTTCATTTCTACTTTTACTGCTTTTCTCCAAAATTTCACTGCTTTTCTCCAAAATTTCTTGAGGGCTTGGCAACCCTGAAAAGTTGAGAGCGAGCATGAAGGCTCAGTTGGCAACGGCCCTGGGGCAGGATACAGTGAGGAGCTGGGCTTCTTCCAGCCTGGAAACATGGCTGGAGACATAGACCCACAACTCTATTTTCAGACACTGTGACTCTACAAGAAAAACACTGAAATCACTAGCCAGAAGCTATGCATTACATACCTAACGAAAAACAGCCTTGTATAGCATTGCTAAGAATTATCCTTTAACCTTGACTGTAGTATATAAACCCTTGACAAATAAAAGTAAAAAGGTGAAAATCTCTAATGTTTCTCATCAGAAATATACCTTAACTGTGCTGCTGCCACCCACTACAAGCAAAGCCACTTGTGCAGTCACAGCAGCAGGAGACTGTCACTATATACATTTATGTAGAATTCAGTATCGGTCTTTCAGCACAAATGAAACGTAAGTTTTCTCTCTCACTTTTGTTAGGAATTGTTGAATCCATTAGTCCACCAGAGGTGAGATTGTCACAAGAAAACTGGTGTAGATTGAAATAAACATAACAGCTGCCAGGTTAGAGGGTAAGAGACTGGTGTCCACCCAAAAAGGAATATGAAGACAATGGCAGGCCACACTGGTCCCCTCAGCCTGGCAGTCAGAGCAACCCCTGCAACAGTGAAGCCTTTTCCCAGATCAACTAGTTTCTACAGAATCACCTCAAAATGATCACTCCCAGCATGGCCACTACTGAGGATTTCCTAGGTACTGCTGGATTCATTTTAGCAGCAAAGAGAATTTAATCTTCCTCTGGAACTTGTCCTCTAGTTCCAACATCAGTGCTGCCTCTCTGGCCTCTGACTTGTACTGTAACACATCTCAAACCAACAGCCAAGAGTGCCCACACAGCTCATTTTTTCCCTAAGTTTTGGTCAAAACAAAATCAAATAATCTTTGCTGCTCTTCCAAACTTTACAAAAATATGCTACCACCACACCTGCAAAAATGGAGCTACACCTGCCTGTGAAACTATCCATGACTTTATGACGCCAAGCTCAGTATCCTTCAGCTTTCGCTTGGCTCACTGAGTGCCACTGGCTTCAGTCCATCCTTGCTTACAGCTGAAATGCTGCCTGCACACTACACCCAGTGACAGTACTGCACCAGCAGGGCACAGGGTTAAAGGCCTTACATGTTTTAGCAAAAGCAAGGATTCCGAGGCCTGCACAACATGAACCCTGATGTCCAGAGAGCAAACAAGTGAGTCCAGGGCTGCAAGTCAGCACATCATCCCCATCAGAGTTCACTGCCTAACCTGCAAGGCCTGGCAGGTGCCTCTGTCTCCCAAGGGTTCAAGCAGAGTAGGAGCAAAAGACAAAAGAGGCCACAGAGCTGGTTGATCTGAGGGTAATTGTTAATTAATGAACTGCACACAACTCTCAGTGCAGGTAAGACTAGTACCCAAATCCTGCAATGGGAACGGACCTGCAAATCAATATGCTTCTAAATAGAAGCTTCTCTTTTCTTAACCTGTGAAAAAAATCAAACTTTCAATTACAAAAAGCAACACACTTGTTTGAAAGATAATTGTGTTTTTATTTTTCTAAGCTTGCACTTGTGGAACATAGTAAATGACCTGATATAATGACAACTTTGCAAAAGAAGAATCCCCCTTTCCCCAACATCTGGACAGCAATATATAAATATTTACAATGAAAAAAATAGGAAAGAGAATGAATTCAACACTAGCCAAGTCAGTTTGTTTCCTATCTGTTTTAGAACATTAATTATTCAATCTTAACCAACACTTTCCTTCACTGAACTGAGGCTTCAACCTCATTTTAGATCTTATGTGCAACAGATACACTCCTGACTCTGCTTCTATAGTTTGTTCCTGTACAGTAACCATAGAATTTCCCCACTAAATTTTTATTCCAGGTTTTTAACTTTGAAAACAACAAAAAAATTAAATATAAGTTTATGTCTCCTGATACAAAGTTTATCACACAGTCAAACACATCACAACACTGAAAATCAGCATAACTAAATGCTGTATAGCTTCTTAACAAGGACAATAGGTCTGGGTCCTGATCTGTTTGCTTTAACAAAAGCTCTCTTCAAATAGAACAAGTACATATAGAAAAAATAACCTTCTTATTTTCTTGTTAAAAAAGGAAATGGTGCTTTCTATAAACAAAAGATGTGATTTCTTTGACACAGAAATAAGTTACAGTGGAAAAAGCTCAGAAAGCTTCAAATAAAGTTGGCATTTGTTTAAAAGGATGATTTAACAAGTTGGTTGGATGACGTTCAATCAGCCCATTCAGTCTGGTAATTCTAGAAACATCAGTGTAAAAAACCCTGCTTTTTTTGCTCTCTGCCAGTGTCACACAATCACACTACTGAAAACATGTTGCCTGCAGCAATGGTAGACACCGATCACACAGTTTGGTTGCACTATGTCACTGCTGATTGCTGTGTCCAAGGAGAGCTCCCACAGCCTGCAGATGTTGCGCTGCCACCCTGAGCAGCCATGTCACATGTGGGAGCTGCGCCTGCCCCGCGCGCCCAGCGACACACGCAGCCGCGGCTCCCTGGCCTTGTAGTGCTCGTTGAAGTCCAGTCTGAAGCTGAGGAAACGAAGGCTCTCGTCAGAACTGGTTGTCAGCAGGACTAAGAATTGCTGGACAATTCCCTGAAGGAGAAAGAAAAAAAACAAATGACAGCTAAGAAAACATCCCTGGCGTGTTTTGCACAGAATGCCAGGTGGTGCACAGACCTGGTGAAGAGGCAGAGAGAATCTGGGAAAAGGCAAGCACAAGGGTTCATATCCAACTGTTAACAAATCAGTTATGCTGGATTCATGCTCTCTGTAAAAACCCAGAGCCTCACTTTTATCTTCCAAATATCTACCATGCACGTCAGAGTCTCCAGAGCAAACAGCTTGGTCTTTTCAATTGTGCTCCCCACTCCCTGTGCCCTGCCGACACCCTTCATCTCTCTGAGGGCTCCCAGGCTGCAGAGCAGCTGCCTCTGTGTGCCACTGCCTGGAACAGCACTCGGGATCCAACCTGGGCCAACAGGAGACCTCACCTTTTGTCCATGTTGCAAGTACAATGTCATCCAGGCCAGCATTAGAGCACTGCTGGCTTCAAACATACCCATTTGATGTGGGTTGTACAGCTGCACGTGGCACCCCAGAACAGCACAGCCTTTGCCCTCTAGGGCAGTCAAATGCTACAAACCCAACCAGACTGTGCACTTGGAGCAATTTGATGGGGGATTTGCACTTGGCACGTGGGAGGCACATTTCTGCATCCCACCTTCCCATTTGGCTCTAGCCACGTCATGGCAGGAGCCCTGCAGCATACAGGAAAGGAGAGGACTTTGGGAGGGTGGGAAGACTCACTTGAAGAGCTCATTCCTAATCTCTACTAAATATTAACATGGACATGACCATAACTAGAGCACTCCATTACTTCCAAAGATGGCCAAGGCTAGCCACAGCAGTCCTGTATGGAAAGTCCATACTAGGGCTCAGCATGAATACAGTCCAAGCAGGCAAAACCTACATTGCTACAAGTTGGCAATGTTGTTGAGCACATAAACTACAATTTATTTACAACCTACATTTCAAGATTCAGGCTCATTTTTCTGGGGAATAGTAGCTTTTGCATCAGATACAACAAATAAAGACAAAGCCAGAGTAAATTATTATAGAAGATAGCCTTCACATGTCCCGCCAAACATCCACTGCCCCCATCAGTGAGCTTCAAATTGTTAGGTTAAGCCCTTAATAAACTTTCTGCAGTCTTTAATAGCAATGACTTGCAAAGAGAGTAAGAAAAACTGGCATAGAGAAGGAATTCTATCTTTTCCCCTCAGACTATACCAAAAGAAGCTATTACTTTCACTAGTGGAGGAAGAAAATAACTTACATCAAACAACTCTTCTCCTTTGTCAAGGGAACATAAATGATCACAAAACCTTTGACTACTAAGGAACAGTGAATACAGGCTTATGAGCAGAGAAGGAAAAAACAAAGACCTACATCTACAAACTGCACATACATGAATACAGATGCTCAATATTTTTAAGCAGAATACCTACTCAATATCTGAAATTCATTTCTACACAAAGCTCAGTGCACTTAAATATATAATTTAAGAGGCACCTGGTAAAAGTGAGTGAGTATTCGCAGCTGTGAGCACATTTTAGGTATTGAGTCTTGAAATTCTTTAATCCTCTTGTTCTCCTCTTCCTCTTCTGATGCAGTTACACCCCACTTGCCCTACACAGAAACCAAACAAGTTAAGAGGTCAACCATCACATGATTCAAAATGGTAACTGGGCCACCTTCTGCCCAGCTACATCAGGTTTATAAAAAACAACCATTGCCAGAGACAACCAAATACAGAGCTTCCAATATGGAAACTATCCAGTCCCCTTTGGTAGTTGTACAGCACATGAAAGAAATCAAAGATTAGCAAAGCAGGCAAGTTTCACACCAACACTGCATGTCAGTCTCACAGCAGGGAGGCAAACACAGAGTTACGGCATGTTTTGCAAAAGGGTTCCATTTACTTTATCTAAAAGAGCTCTAAATTTCTCATCCTGCAAAGTTCACTAAAGAAATCAACTCAGATTTTGGGCAAGACAGAAATCAAAAACACCACTCAGCAGTTTTGCTAGAAGCCACTAGCAACTGCTGACTTTTAAATCTGTCCCAACCACTTTTGTATTTTTGCTGTATCTCTACATGGTATCCAAAGTTCTCCATATATCCAAAGGCAAGTGTATCTGACTCAATTTATTTTCACATTCTAGTAATATCCTTACTGTACCTCAAGCTCACGCTGTTTTTTCCTCTCTTCAAATTGCAACCTCAGCTGCAGCTCCTCCAGAGCAGCTCTGTACATTGCATCTTGGGCATTCTGGAGCTCAATGATCTGATCAAAAACTGCTCGAAGCTGGTTGAGAAGTACCTGTGAGACAAGCAATGACATAATTGAACAGTTGTACAGCACAAGAGTTTTAAGTTGCCGTTTTCCAGAACATGAGTAAATAAAAAAAAACCAACCTTTTTCACACGCAGCTAGAGAGACTATTTTGCAAAGCCCTAAGTCAGTTGTTTCATGATCACACAGCTTCTCAGGACCAAAAATCTGGCCCATACTACAGCAAGTTTTATTATCAACATATGTCACTACATCTGGGCAGCAGGTACAGGATGTACCATTATAAAATCATATATTAGAAGAATAAAAATTACTTTTCCCTTTGCTCCTAAAAGTAAAAGAAGGTGGTTCCTAATATATATGCCAAGAATCATAAAGTTACAACTTAATGCAAAGGAGAAGGCTTACCCTGGAATCACTGTCCAGCAAGCACCGAGCTATGATAGTGTCCAGAAAAACTTCATGAGCTGCAATGATGTGATCCAAGTCCTGTGCTTGTTGGACCTTATTCCAGAGTTCATCCCATGAACATTCAAGCACCTGGAGCAATGATACAGGATTGAGCTGTTGTGATTCGCTAGATGACAATCTCTTTGAAACTTAAGACACATAAGACATACAGAACATTAAAAGTGCTTCATTTTCCAAATAAATAATTGTATACCTCGAATGTAATGTAATACTGCATTTGATGAATGAAATGGACCATTTCTGATGCCAGAACGTGACACTGATGCAGCACCCCAGAAAGCTCTGTAAAAAATCCAAAGAGATAGTATGTTAAAGTATGCAAGGACTAGCACAGCCACCAAATCAGCTTGGTAAACTTTTTTTCTACCAAACAAAATACTTCATAACACAGCCACTAATCTTAGATGGTAGCAGCAATACCAGCTGGCACAGAGGAGCAAAGAACATTGCACAACTACCTCCTAGAAAATGTGAGCCAAAGAAGACACCACCTGCGTGCTCAGAGCGCTGAAACAAGCTTTCTCTTGAGAATGTAACAAATGAACAAATGAAACCCGGGCAATGGGAGACAGCTACAGCCTGAAGACCCTCAGGAGAGGGGAATATAATCTGTTAACTGCACCCCAGTATCAAAGGCAAGAGAAACAAAGAATGCAATAAAAAACCACTATTTTCCAGACACTGAACACTGTTTCCCAGTGAAACAAGCGCTTACTTGGGACAGGGAAATGACAGTAAACAACATCCTATATCAGAAAAGCAGAAAGGAAACTTGGTTATTCTGCACAATTCTAGGTATCAGCCTTGTGCACTAAAGCAGACTTGTACAAGAGCTTGTTTCCCAGTGACCTTCTGAGGCCAAGTGTCCCCTCCCACCCACCAAGAGTTCTTAATTATAAAACAATAAATTTGTAAATATTACTATGCCATGAAGAATCATAACTCTCACTTATTTTTTACTGAAGGAAAAAAAAGTCAAGAGTGAGCCAGTACAAATGCTCTAAATATGACTACATATCTCAGCTACATTCTCTAGCTGAGAAATAGGATCAAAAAGTCCCAGTCCCAGAGCCACTAAACTTCAGAGCTTTCCTATTTCTTCTCAAACTTATTTCTCTTCTTAGCCTCTTCTGTTCTTAGCTAAACAAAAGCAAAGGGAATAAGTGAAGGTAAAACTAGTAAATTCAGACTGTGCAGGTATGAGACTTAACAGTTAAGAGACAGCACAAGAAAGAGGGAGACATGGGGTACAAATAGAAAGGCATCAAGAAAGATGAATGGGAAGGAATGAAAAGTTACAGTCTCACAACTGGGCCAGCATAAAGATACTTGTGTTAGTGCAACTTTTCAAGACAGGGACCAAGGATTAAGCAAAACAACAAATAGTAAACTTCCATTTACAATTAGGTTATTTTACCTTCATCATCATCACTATCATCTACCATTAAACAGCCAGTCAAGAGGAGCACAAAAATACAAAATTATTCTGAGCATAATTCAGACTTTTTCCCTCAACACACAGTTTAAAATAAAATGTAGTCATCTAAATCCATTTTACAAGCATGTAATCCATTTGGACACCTCTCACCTGGCATACTTTTCAGAAGCTTTGCATTGCACATGTGTCCTTTCCATATATCAGTAAGAATATACTCCATTCTCTTCGCTCTCCAAAGGAAATTAAATACTCTTAGATAGTGGCTCATGCACTCACGTGTAAATACCTACAAAACAAAGAAAATACCAGTGCAAATTAATAGACATACCATATATCCTGAAGTTCCAAGAATTTCTTCCCAGTCTGTCTTATCTGATCCATGGAGTTTATTGGTAAATAATTGGTAAATATTGAAAAAAAGTTTCCTGGCTATCCCAGTAGTTTTGGAAAGATCCTCCCTTGAGGGCTGAACAGTTGCCTAGCATTCAAGTACACAGAGGACACTGCTGGAAGCATAAAAAGGGGGAAACTAACAAAGCCTCAGCCTCTTTTAAAGCTACATATAAATATTCCTTATGTTGGTCAGACTCACAGTTTGTCCTACTTAAAAATGAGTTCTTTACAGGTTCTTTATAGAGGATAAATACATTCTGAAAAACAGCACAACTACCTATCAAATGCTGCTTCAACAGCATAAATAAGTTCTCCACAAACACATTCTTCATTTCCTTGCAAATTATCCCAAATCAGCATCTACAGACTAGCAATAATGAAAGAATAGGAGCACTCAATATATTAACTACTTGCTAAAAACTCAGCTGGAATAAATACATTACTGATTTTCAGTAATGGTTGTTTCAAATGTAGCTTTTCAGCATTCACAGGTAAGAGCTGAGATTTTTTTCTTCACTGTTGATATAATGGGTGCATCCTAGACACAAAAAATAACATCTCTGATCTCACATTCCAGAACAAGAAATGATTACTTAAATTAAAAAATACTTAGCAATTTAGTTCAGCACTCAAGACATGGTCAGAGCAGCAGTGTGTGACATTACCGTTGCTATTGGCCCATCAACATGATAGTCCAAGCTGAAGACATCCCATCCAGTGTCCCCAGGAGACACCTGTATTAGAAAGATATGCTACTTTCAGTGTATAATCAGAGCATACTAATGCTGAAGACCAACTCTTGCTTACTCCTTCATTCTCAAGGGCCTATGAGCAAACAAGCATTCACATCAACAAGAGATACAAGAGTTTCTTGTTGAAAGAAGCTGATTAAGCAAAAATTGATCAAACCCTTTGATACAAGGATGAGACTCATCTCACACAAATATTGATGCTTGTAATGTCAATGTTTCTCCATTGAACCTAGTAAAGGAAAATAAATGTAAGGTAAAATTTCTTTGGCATCTGAAATCTGAAAGAGACTTATTTCAGATACTACAGTTCATCACTTAAGCCTCACTTCTAGGAATGAAGCTTTCAAAGCTTCAGCATCAGGGCCACCAGCATCAATTTCTGTTAGGCCCCAAATTGTATTGACAACCTTGTATTGTCAATAGCTGTAAACCCACATCTTGAAATACAAATAGACAATAGACTGGGAAAGGGAAAAGAAGAAGCCTTATTAAATGACATTTATTTTATTCAAAATAAACGTCAGTGGAAAGAAAGGGAGGAAATGTATTCATATGCACATATGAAAGTTTTGTTTCCTATAGATACCTGCATGCATACACACACACACAAACAAAGGTATGTTTTAGGTCAGAGTCACCGTGATGCACCAGACCTCCAGAAGTCGAACATCCAACCGCTTGAGAATCTCAGGATTATCGAACTGGGCATTCGTTGCCCTCACTGCTGTTTCCAGGATTCCAGTTAGATTATGCTGATATAAGGTTGTAGCTGGTCGTGCAAGCTCTGGCCTGGTGGTTATGAAACAGTCATAGCACATTACTGATACACACTGCAGCAGCAAATTCAGTAGTAATTGCAGCACACAGCAAAATCCCTTTCTAACAAACATTCAAAACCTCTCATATTGCTCTTTCAGTCTTAACCACGAAGAAAATCAGTGAGCAAAATATTTGTGCAGAGTATGAGCAGAATATGTGTATTCATGTGCAGCTATACTCCTGACACCAGCATGAGGAATAACTTAATCCTCATTTAATGCCAGTAATTTGAAGTTACCAGAATTGCTAGTTTACCTAGTCTGTAATTTGGGTTGCATTCATGTCTAAAATGAGGCAGATTAACTCATTAGCATATCAAACCAATAATTTCACTTCAGCTTTGAGAAACTTACTGATAGCCATCTCACAGGCTCAGAAGTGCTGGCAGAAGCACAGAAACCTACCCCCTCCACATAACTTTAAACTTTCCAAAGAGCTGCAACATTCAACTCTTGTACTATCCCCCTCTCCCTCAGATCAGTACTGGAAAGCCTCTCACTCCTTCTGCCTCAAATGTAATACTGACTCCATAAAACAACCTCATTCTGGTTCACATTAAAAAGCATGGTACTGTAAAACCACCAGCAGACAATGTTGATTTTAATTTACAAACAAGTTAATGAAGGCTCTATTACAAAGCCTGCCTTCTAGACCAAAGAAAAGCTTTGCAGACAATGCTTCTGATTGACTAAGTTTCTTATAAAACACCAGCACAGAGAAGTGAGCTTTCAAATACACTTTAAGAACTGGAATCAGTAGTTGTAGGTGCACCTGAGTGCTTAAAACAGAAGCTGGTGAGGAATCAATCAGATTTTTAAATTTGCATTGAGATTTTTACACAATGTTTTGGACCAAACACCTCCAAAATATAGAGGCCTAGCAATCCCAGCAGTGCTAACCAGTGGCATCAAGAGCAGCAGAACTTTTCTGCTTAAACTTGCTGACAGCAGCAAGGGAAGTGCCAACATCCTCGAGGCTGTCACAGGGCTGGCATAAAGATATTTATATTAGTGCAACTTTTCAAGACTTCATGAAATGGTACTGTATGTACTTCTTACCAAAAAGGAAAAACAAACTTTAAGCCTCAGGGCCAAAGAAATTAAACCCAAAATAGAATTTAAAAGTTAATACTCAAACATTTGATTGAAAAAGGTACTTAGAGAGTCCTCTTCAAAAAGCAAAACAGTTTCTGTGCTGATCACGCACAGAATCATCAGAAATTCAACATAATTACCCTTACTATTGTCTTACTTGAGCAAGTCCATTAAATGCCTGATAAAGTCTCCTTGACCAAGTAACAAGTAGCGCCTCATGGCCTGCATGTGTTCCAACAAATTGTACTTCTTATTGAGAACATCCAGCAGGTATTTGCTGGTTTCAAAATAAGCTGCATCGATTTTCTCTTGAAATGCGTTTTCCAGATCTGTGAACAAATCAGCCGCTAAAAGAAAATAAAAAAAATTAAATTAGTAGTTTTCCAAAACTAAGGCAAACAAGCTTTGGAGTTGAAACACACAAAAAGAAAAACGGCCATTTCTTCTGATCCACTGTGTTATACATTTGCCATAGCCAAAGCAAAAGCAAGTCTAAAGCATCCTACACTTCAACAGTATTAATTTTAATCTGGGCCCAGTTTGTACTTTCCAGTAGAAGCTCATATTATGTCACTTGTAGACAAAAATTTGGGGACTTTTAAGCTTACTGAAATACTGCAGTTTACAAATCAAGTAATTTAAGGAGATTTAAAAGCCCAGAGTTAGGACAAACTTTTATTGGGGGGAATCTAAATCAGAAGGCACTTCTAATATTGTGGGGAAGAATAAATCAAAGAATCAGAATGTTAAACACTCAACAGAATAGAGTTTCCATATATAAGAGAATGGGAAATATGCTTTAATAACCTGTGGTATAGCCAGAAACCATCTTTAATGCATGACAATTTGGAGACAGAAAGTAGAAGCCGAATAAAGTAGTAGGAAGCTTATTTCACTGTTTTCTGCAACTATAAGCTTATCAAAAAAGGGACTCCAGTAAGGCTGTTATGAGGTAGCAAGAACTGTGGCCTCTTCAGGCAACATTGAGCAATACTCCAAATACTCGATTGCCAACTATCATAAGATTCAGACCCTCTTCAGAATTCAAGTATATACTCCCACTTTAGTTACTCAATTAATAAAATGCTTATAAATTGAAGAAATAAGCGGTGGCTCTAATAAAGAAATCACTCTTTAAAAAAGGGAAAACTCAGTGTCTGGTTCAATGGCATTCCTGGAAGTTTCCAAACTATCATTTGGTAACCAGTGAAACTCTCCATAAGACACAAAAAGTGCGAGAGATGCCAAAGAGATGATACTTTTATAATACATTGCTGTGCTCAAAATCCCTGCACTAGAGAAAAGTAACACACATCAAGCTCAGGGATGTGACAATTAATACAGCCTGCAGTAAGTGCAAGTGTCTTTCCTCAAGATGCTGGGAGCCTTACAGGCAAAACAAGAGAGGGAACAAGCCAATCAAGAAAGAGTTACCAGCTAATAGCTTCAGCCACTGGACACAGAGGCTGGGCCTAGAACTGGCTCAAGGCACAGGCAAAGCCAGCAGGCAATTCCCTGGCTTTTCTATGGCCAGCCTACCATGTCAGGCATGCTGGTCCTGTGTCCACTCACACCAGAGTGAACATGACTAAGCTAGTACCTCTGGGACAGTAAAAAGTTGAGACTATCAGTGTATCTCAAGCAGAAAAAGCAGCCTTTCCCCTCTCCTTGGGACTGCTCCCCTTGCCTTGAAGGAAGTGACCTGGCCACAGTCCTTCACCTCAGATTGGAAAGTTCAGTTTTATATATCTAGCTGTAATGCACCACCTCTGCACACACACACACACACCTCTGCACCCACACCCACACCCACACCAGTGCAGGCAAAATGCAGCATTCATGTTTGACATGCAAAACTGCTAAAAAGGTTGTTTACATCAACAAACAAGAGGTCTAGGCACATATTTTGAAAATTGTGCAAAATTCTGTCAGGACACTGAAAAGCCAGAAAGGGATAAAGAAAGGGTCAGACTAAAAGCACTGACAAGCAGGTCCATGAGCTGCTACTGAATGTAGAGTCATTCCTGGTGTCCAGAAGTCCCCAAACTGTGGACAACTACATGTTGGAGCTGAGGTCACTTTAACTGTCTTTTTTACTGTTCCTCTCTCCCAAATGTTACAATTCCCTGCCAGGCAAGATGACCAACTTCTACAGAGTTATGTCAGACTTCTTGTTTTAATACATGTTCAGACAGTTTTCTACACCATGATTACTTCAGCATCAAAAGGAAACTGGGGAAACATCATAGATAACGTGATCGTTCCAAAGCAAATGAAAGAAATAATACAGCCAAACACATGAAATGTTCAGACTAAAAATAAGAAAAAGCATCCAGAACTCAGACTGGCATCCTAACTTTCCATAATCTTAAGTAATTATCTGAAGGGACTGTCAGGATATTGTCAGATGACACAAACAAGCCTGAAAGCAAGCATTTCAAACATCCCTAACATAGAATATTCTTTCAGGATTAAATGGGTAACATGTCCTAAACACAAATGCAGTTTCATGCAAAATTAAAGCAGTGAAATATCATGAGGTTTAGGTTTTAGGCTGCCAGCCATAAGCTCAGCACGCCTTCAGTGCACTGCAAATAGAGTAACATATTTCTGAAACTACACTTCTGTCTCAAACAGTTATTCTCAGGACTTAAGATAATGTATGTGCTTTGAAGCTCTCCCCTACATAATACGAAACCTGTATTTGTGCAGATCCTCCATTCAATCAAGGAGAGAGAGAAATAAGTGCAAATTTAAAGAAATATTGGAAAAGCATGGTCATAAATGCTGTATAAAGTGGTGAAAGTAGTGCAGCCAAAGAATGTTTTTTTCCATATTTCCAGGAGTAGCTGGCAAGATGATTGTTCAAATGCATTTACAGCCCTTATTCACTTAACCCTGAGCCCTCTCTGCACTTTAGGCTTATCTTTGACTAAGCAAGCACTGAACACAGAACAAAAGTCACATTATAAAATGACATATTCTTCCACATGTGAATGGGATTTTAAAATCAGAACATCTTTCAAGGAGGTACTCATGCCAGAAGTCCACACTGTGACGAGTCAATAGTAAAATTAAGCCAAGGTTATCTGGAGGGGAAAAAAACCCAAATCAAACAACCCCACATACACAAGCTTTAAAGTTTATATATGGTGTTATGTTATAAAGTATAAAGATGGATGTTCAACAACAAGAATTTGACAGAAAAGTATTTAGACAATTAGCATCAGAAAACTTAATCCAGTGAACTATATCTTAACAGTTAGACTATCTTTGGTATATAAAACAAGTAATCAAAAGAAGGTATAGTAGCAAAATCCCACTTTCACCAGAAGACAGCAATCTGTCCTTTCTCTGAGATGTAGCAGCATCCTACACATTCTTTGCTTAGTATAAAAAGTCTCCTTGGTTTAGATGTTTACTATTTGCTATCTTTCATCATAACAATGTTAATTTCATTGCAACAAATATGCCACCAAAAAATAACTACAAAATGGTATATAAGGTCACATTCATTAAAACCAAGATCTGTTCTAAATAAAACAAAACAACCTGAAGGAATTCTGATAGTTAAGTTTTGGTTTCATGTTCAACAGCTGGCAACCCCAATTCTAAGTAATCTTCAAAAACAATTTTACTAACCTTCCACACACTTAATTTTTTTTTTACATGTTGGTATAGTGCATTTACAGAAAGGCTAGAAAGGCTTCTGTCCTGTTTTTATGGCTCATTGTCTTATTTACAACTAATTTTTATTTTATTTTAATTTTTCAACCACAAAATTCACTCAGTATTATCATGGAATTGTATGATGGCATGTATTTGATGGGATGTCAAACATACTAAATTCTTATTGCAGCACTCAAGAATATCCTACTCCCATCCCAGGTGAAGGCAGACTGTTTTTTGAATGGTTTCATTCAGAAATTCAGTATATTAACAGTCATCCAGCAAACCTATCAAATAAAAAAATTATACACATGCATCAACATACATCTTTTGTAAAAAAGAAGTATCCACTAAATTATCTATATTTTGGGGCAGATGGGACTTTTGTACTCCTTTCCACCCCACCATCCATGAAGTCAATTTACAGTCTAAACCACATATTGCATGGGAGGCCAGTTCAAAGGGGAGACACTGAATAATATTAATACTGTACCATCTTTTGAAGACTCTGCAGATTTTGCAACAGCAATCATCTTTGTGGATGGAGTTTGATCATGACAAACTTGATGCAAAAAGTTTATGGATTTTCCTATTAGAAGGACCTGCACAAAAAAGGATTTTTTAAAAAGTGATTTGCATATAAGAAAAAAATACAAAACCAAACAAAGAAGCCACCCACAACCACCAGGATAACAAGATATTTTGTCATCCATCTTTCTGTGCTCCTAAATTCACAGTCCCAACCACAGCAGTACTAACATGAAAAGGTTTTAAACACTAATTTCTTTCCCCCCTATTTGAGATCTTCCTAAACAAAGTTTAACAGTTAGAGAATTGAAAGGAGAAACAGTCCTATAGTCTTCCTCAGCAACCAATCCTAAAATTCCTAGGATGATTATTTTTTGTTAAATTTGGCCACTATTTTCTCAATAGAAATCTAAGCAGCAGCACAAGGCAAACAAATCATCAGAAGATGAAATTTTAGATTCATACCTTTTTTGATTGCTCCATTGTAATAAAAGAAGGGATCATTGATTTCCTCAAAGTGTACTTGTCGTGCCATAACCGATCAGTTTTAACTGTAGGATCTGAAGCTACAAAAAACTGAAGATTGAAATAAAATATTAAAAGCAAAAGATGAATGTAAAATCTAACCTACAGTTTCACCTATTATTCCTCCTATTTTAACAGATGCAGAGGAAAAAAAACCCAAAAACCCACAAACCCCAAAAAATGTTGCAATTGATACGGTGATCAAATGCCACACTCTCTCAACTCCACACAAGAGAATCCTCTCATTTGCAAAAAACTAAAACTATTTTAATAGTTTTCTTGAAGTGAATTTTGGATGAATTCTCTCCTCATCCTGTCAAACAAAATACCTGCTTTTTGGACAAGAACTTTTTTCACAGCTTCCAAATAACATTTTCCCCACAAATAGCCAATTGTCTTTGTTCAAAACTGTGTCTATCATATGAAAATTTTAGCTTTCAGTACAACACATCCAACAATAATTTTCAATATTGAGAACACTGTTACGGTGCACATTCAAAGGTTAGAGATAAAAAACTCCATAAAAATTCAAAAAAGACAAAACCCCATATCTGGGGCACACCTGGTAAAAAAGGTCTATTTCAAACTTCTAAAAAAAGATTCATAGACATTTTACACAATGCTGACCTTAAAGATCACCTTTCACTGTCACTTAAATTTTGAACAAAAGGACATTCCAGGAACACAGACAGCATTTTTCACTCTCAAATAAAATTACTCAGATTTGTCTCAGAAGTGCTCAACTAATTTTAAAAAATGATTCTTTAGCTTCTTGGAACAACAAAAAAAAACAACAAAAAACCCAAACTCACCAAAAATACCAAATACAAAAGTCTAATCATTTAAATCTTATTTGAGACAGAAAAGCATTGGGAGAATTTTAAAAAGCATAAAAATATTTCCAAGAAGAAAAAGAACAGTTATGGGAACTTCATGTTACAGAAGTTACAACAGATAACTCTGCAGAGTTTCTATTCTGGAAGCATAAACCTTCTATACAATCAGACAGACTAAATTTATTTATCAATGTTAACAGTACGCAGTCAGAGAAAAATATTCTGAGCTTCATTCTAAATACAAGGCTTGCATTCTAAACAGTTACAAAGAACTCTGCATACATTAACACTGTTACAGTAAGTAAGAAAAGCTATAGACAAATTGTTTTGTCTTCAGAAGCAAGAAACTACTGTCAGTGCACCATTCTGACTCTACTAAACACACACAGGATATGACTCATTGAAGACAATATATACTGCATCATTGCAAACTGCAGATAAATTCATGAAGAATTCATGAAGAGAGTGACATTTCAGGTTGTTATCGCATGTATTGCTTACTCATATGTTATACATTTTCATCACAGTCTACTTTTCAAATTCTCCTCTAAGCTTCTCACACATTATCAAACCCCAAAGCAAAGAGAGATGAAGCATTTACTGTAGCACATACATTACCTCATGGTACGTATCCTCCAGCTCTCCATCATAAATCCAGCGATAGAGGAAGTTCAGTACAGGATGGGATACTAGGCCAAGAATGTGCTGAACCAGAGATCTCATGTAGGGATCTCCTGTCTTAGTATAGGCATGAACTGCTGAGGCTAGTTCACCACCTTTTCTCCCTGTAAGATCATAGGGGAGAGGAACAGAAACATTTGAAGCAAAACCATACGTACCTCATTTAAATTTAGCAGCCATTGATTTTAGCTACCTGTGTGTCACACCAATCTTGCTAAACAGCAATTCTAAAGTGTAGCAAAAGTAGATTTTTTTTTTTGCTAACAGGGAATTCCTAGGTTTTAAGGCATGACCTATTAATCTCACTAAAGCATTAAAAGCAGAGTTCTCTGTCTGCTTTATGGTAGCTTAGAGGAACGCAAATTTCAAGGCATCAGATCACACCCAAAGGTTAATGTTATGCTTCCAGAGAAGCATTAAAGGAGCCTTAGTATGTTTTCCTTCTCTCCTGTACATGACACTCTCAGATATTCTCTGTGCACACACACACACAAACACAGCTTTCCTGTTTCTTGGTCATAGTTGCCCCCATAGCTCCATTAGGTAATATCTCCTGTCTTCTTGCAACTGAAAAGTAAGAAGCTGTCAAGAAAAAAGTTAAAAAATGGATTGAATATTTGGTTTTGCTGCTATGCTGCACAGCTTACAACTTCCTTGCAGCACAGCCCATAGAACTCAAAATTTTCATGAATGTCTTAAAAGTAAAAGCCCACTTCTCAAAAACAAAATTGCTACCAATTCCAATAATAAAGGTAAAACAAGGGTTGTAGCCAAAAAAAAGCTTAAGATCCTCTTTCTAAAGGGCAACAATCTCATAATCTGAAGCACCCTCAGAGAGAAGCATTGGTTACTGGTCAGTTTAGTCAGTTACTGGCCAAAGTTCTGGTCAATTCCAACATGATTCTCCCCAGCACCTTCTTGCTGATTGCCAACAAAATCACATGATATCTGCAGGTTGGCAAAGTTTTGCTGTTTCACATGAATCTGCAGACAAGTTGCAAATGACTCCTCTATGTCATCATACATAGAGGAACAGCATAATACTCATACATAGTGAAGAAACGAAGCCAACCACTTAGTAATATATTAGTAGGGCTTTTTCAGTGTACCATTCTCTGAAAGATGATTGAGTAACTGAAAATAGCATTGAAGAGTACATGCTCAATATTGAATTTTTTGAGCATATTCTAGTTTTTAAAAAGTAAGAAAGCTGAATGTATCAACACAGCACTAAAATTTTTGTCATGCTGTTTAAACTACAAGAGGGAGAATCCTCTGAATTACCTACTTTAAAATTTCTGAAAGAAAAGAAAGTCCAGACAAGCAGTAACATTATTGATACCCACCTCTAGCATGCACAACTACTCAAAGTTATGTAACTTCCCCAGAAATATTTACTTAATGTTCAACATACCTTGACAGTGATCAACAAGTGCTGCGAGGGTCTTTAACCTTATTTTGGGATCGTAAGTCCAGACTAGAAGACGGCGAAGTGTTAAACTGCTCTCAAGTCCCAAATTCACACCCTGATCATCCTCCAGTTGCAACTAAACAAGTTAGAAACAAAGACATGTCAAAGCACAAAACTTAAGTAGAATTCAGGTTTCATAGTTTGTTCTGAAGTCCTTTTTTTACTAATACAGTTGAAATACCCAGTGTTGTACGTTTTGTGATTAAATCACTGGGCCAAAACCTGAGAGTCAATTTTTAGTGGAAACAAGAGAATCAAGCACACGTGAAAGAACAGAGACAGGCAGAAGTGCAATGAGGTAGACAAAGCCCAAAGGTCAAGGAAGTTAAAGACAGCAAGGTAATAGATAGTCACAAAAAGAGAGAAGAGCAAAGGAAAAAATAGCAGAGATCTTGAAAGACAGCAAGATATACTCAAAAAAGAGTAAAAATAATTTATCTAAAGGAAAGGCAGCCTGTAAGAGGTGTAAACTTTTAATTACTGCACACGCAGCTTGTTTTAGTTCAATAAAGGACAAATCCCATTCAGTGTCTCCCTCCAGAAGCAATCAGAACTTAAGTTAGCCTTTTAGTGAGATTAAGGAATTGCTACATTGAAAGAAAAGCACCAAACTTGAAAAGCTACAATAAGAAAACTCTACCATAATGTGACTACCATGAATCTTCCAACACCATGGAAAATAAAAGCCAAATATTCGCATCCAAGGTGCAAATGTAAATCTCATACAAGTACAGGTGGAACAAGCAGGACAAGAACACAACTTAAGAATACAGAAGCAAGTTTCTAGAGCAGCACAAGCAGACAAACTTGGAAGTTTCCTGTATATGACAACCCACTCTGTGCTTTTCCATCTAGTACTTTTTTTAGTCAAATGCAACATACTAGTTAAATTTAAGACTAGTGTCATCCACACTAAGCTCAGCCTTAGAGCCAGTTAAATTCATTTGCTTCCAAATGCTTCGGGGTCCGTGTTTGGGATTTTTCTTTGTTTTTGGAAACTGGCAATGACAACAGATACATGAGCAAAAGCCACCCTTTGACTTCAGGGAAGACATAATACATCTTCATCATGGAACTGCATTTTTAAATGGGCTCACAATGTGAAAACAATCTGCAAGAAAAAGACCAGAGAACCTTATGGAATAGTACACAGTATGCTCAGGATTACTCTTTCAGGGGCAGAAACATGCTCAGGGGAAGCTCTGAAGACCTAATAAAAAGGTATAAAGAGTATAGAAACCATGACAAGATTCTTGTTGTTCTATGCCTGTACTCTCTCTGGAATTGCAGCTAACAACTCCTAAGCTGGCAACCTGTACCATCTCCTGAATCTAAGAATGATGCACAGACTCAATTTCAAGTCAATTTTCTGCATGTGTTCAAAAAGCTGAAAGGTACAGTTTTTTCTCCATTTTGCAGTGTGACCTCCAAGCCTTTCCACCCTTCAAGTCACAAAGAATCTCTCCTCCACTGCTGGATCTCCTTCCTTTCTTTCACACCTCTGGGAAGGAATATTGTCAGGAGTTTCTGAAAATCCAAACGTAACATGACTCTGGGAATCCCTTCAGTTAGGTGCTGAGGGACCTAGATTCCCCAGAAACTCCAGTCTGCTGCATTACAGACCCTCTCTATGAAAATGCATTTCATCAACATACTCAGTACACTCATGAACTCTAACACTGAAGATGAATTTGGCAAGAAACCTGATGAGCAACAAGAACAGCAGTAAAAACCAGACTGGGAAAAATGCGTGTCCAGCTACTGAATGGTTCTGGGAAAGGGGTGACAGGAAAAATGGAAAATGCCGAGGTATTTAATGCCCTTTTTGCCTTGGCAGTTTGGTAAAATTTGCCATTGGGTATACAAGGTGTCAAGATAAGAAGTCTGGAACAAGGAAGACTGAGTAGAGAAGGATCAGGCCAGGGCACACCAAACAAATGGGATATGCTTAAGTCTATGGGACCTGATGGGATGCACTGACAACTGTTGAGGGAAGGAGCTGGCTAATGTCACTGTGAGGCCACTCTCCATTATTTTTGCTACACAGCATTTAGACAAGGTTTCTAACGACTCTGAGAAAGCAAATGTCACTCCTCTAGACAAGAAGGAGGAGCCATAAAACTACACACCAGTGAGACTCACTTCATTCCCTGGGATAGCAACTAATCCTGGAAAACCGTTTCCAAGCTTATGGAGGACAAAAAGCTTTCTCAGGAAAAAAAGCTCAGGGAAAGAAGAAGGAAGAAGGCACATTTGTGGTGATAGAGTTTGTCTTCCCAAGCAAGTGTTAAGTGTCCTGAGGCCCTGCTTGCCAGAAGTGGCTGGACATCTGCCTGCTGATGGAAAGTAGTGAATCAATTCTCTACTTTGCTTTGCTTGCACGCAGAGCTTTTGCTTTCCCTTCTAAACTGTCACCAGATTGATTGACTTGTCTTTTTGTCTCCCTTCTATTTTCTCCCCATTCCTCAAGAGACAGGGGGGAGCAGGAGGCTGTGTGGGTGCCTGGCTGCTGCCCAGGGTCAACCCACCACAAAAGCAAATGCAGTTTGAAAATACATAACCCCAGAACTTTCCTTTCGTTTTCTCCTTACAGGCTTTCCCTCCCTCCATACTCATCTCTTCTTTTGAAAGGTTTGGTAGAACAGGAAAGGTAGACAAAGCTGCATTTCAAAGTAGTAAAATATTTTTCATAGTCAAGAAGCTCTACAAGTTAGAATAAATCAAAGCTTCAGCAAACCAAGAGAGAAAGCATTTTGGACAGAGCAAGAAGTAATTACAAAAGGAATAATGGATAATAACCAGGAAAAAACAAGCAAAAAGTATACAGAACAGGTATTCCAAAAGTCAAGTATATTAAAGAACTGCAAGTGAGTTAAAGGCAACAGATGCTTTGAAACCATTTACAAAAGCCTATGACAAACTATAAATATTTTACTTAAGTTAGAATTTTAAAAGGCAGTTTCATTTAGCTTTAGGTCAATTCTCAGAATAAATTTTTCACCATTAGAAGTACTGAACTCCTTGAAAGCTGCTTAAAAAAAAGCAGGCAGAAGAAAAATGTTTATTTTATTTTAATTTTAGAGACAGCATCTAGATGCACATACCTACAAACATTTGTGGACAAACTGCAAGATTATCAGCACTGAGTTGGTCTATATGCTACAAAACAATAGTAAAAGACTGAAACATCTGCAGAACAGATGTCTTTACTCTCAGAAAACAAAGGGACAAGAAAAATGTACGAACTGCCCCACACAGAAAAGTTGGAACTGTTATTACTAGCTGCTGAATCACGCACTGCTTACAATATACATTGTTTTTTTCTCCCCTCAAGGATGTGTCACATTGTTTGGGATTTAAATGATAAAGATATTATGCAAGATGAAACTGACAAAAAGGATGCAAACCACGGACAGAGACTTAGAAATACACATTGCGTTCCTTGGTTATGTAATACATCAAATATCAGTGAATTCTTAAGAGGAAAATATTCAAGGGTGCATACATTCAAAGACTAAGAAACACACAGTTGAAGAGAAATGTGTTCACTGTCAACAGAAACTGCTGTACATCCTTCACATTCTAACAGAATAGATAGGTGTACCTTTTAGGAGATATTTAGATAATGTAGAACAAAACAATAAAGTTGAATACGTACCACTTAACTTACCTGAGAATGTAAAACAGACAGAAGTCTGTAGTATTCTTTAAGTTCCTGATGTAAGGCTGCACAAAAACTCTGTAAGAGAAAGAGAAGAAAAAATAAGAAAGGAAAAAAAAGGAAAAATAATCAGGAAAACTCTTCCTGGTTTAATCTAGAATAGTTTAAATTCTATCACCACACTTCCAATATAATCAGAAATTTCCTGAAGGGAATCATTCTACAAGCTTCAGCATAAAAGCCAATTCTTAGGGAACTGGCCAAAGTATAAGTGCTTCGCTAAGAGCTACATATACCTTTTCCAAGAATATATATACATTATCAAGTGACCTTGTTTCTGGCTGTCTTAACTATATCAACAGATTAAACTACGACAAGTGTAACTCTTTGAGTAGATGTATCATCTCAGTAATGGCATTAATAATTAGCACAGGGATGTACAAATTATAATATGACCCAGTTGAAGTTTTTTTTTGTTTTAATAATGATGTTAAGCAGCATCGTTACTTGGCAGCATACAGTCAAGTGACAGAGTTTAAATTTCAGGAAGGCCTCTAACAACAGAACACAGAAGGCAACTACCATTATATTTACAGTATAGGCTATATGACATGAACAAGAAAACAATGAAACAATGCTCGAAAAAATACTCCCAGTAAGTGCTGCCAGATCAAGTACTCTAAATTGTTTACCTTTTATCAATTCACAGTTATATATGATTCTTCACTTGACATGGAAGAAATGAACAACAAAAAGTATAGCTTAAAAACAAAATCTGTATAACATGCAAAAGTTAATTCAGGCCTGAACTAAAGCAAAACTCTTCTTTGTAAAACAATTCCAGGCACTTTAGGTTGTTTAAAAGCTACTTTAAGTTGTTTAAAAATCAAGATAAATTTTTAAAACAAATCCTGAAATAATACTTGTTTAGTGATAAGTAGTTTTCCACGTTTTAGGGTCTGGGGGGCATCTTGCTTCACTTTTATAATGGTCTTAACCTAACATACAGCATAAAAAAAAAATGCCTGCAACACATTTTTCAAAACACAATCAAAAATATGGTTCATTAATTTGGGACTAAATTTATCAAAAAGACTAAATTCCCCTAAAAAGTGCTTAAAGATTTTTATTTGTTTGGTTGCTTGGAAGATACTCCCATGCATACACACAAATTCTTCACAACATTGCTAACCAATTCTCAGCTAATGAATTTGATATCTGGTTTAATGTTTTGTTTTTTTTTTTTTTTTTTAAACAGGAAATTTCTGAGAAATTTCCCTTCAAAACCTTTTAAAAATACAGTCGAAAGAATTTGGAAAAAATAAGGAAAACTTCACAAAAAGAACCCAAGAGCTTGAAGTAAAATATTTATTCATTAGACTATGTAAGAGGCAGAAATCATTTCTAGAAGCAGAAGGAGCAAATAAATCTTCTTTCCTGCTAAGCAGCTAAGAAGCCTAGGGAAAAAAAAAAAGTCATTAATCTTGCCATTGTATCCTTTTTAAGGAAAGGAGCTTCCTTTCTTCAACTCAACATTATAAATTACAAAGAAATTTGACATTCATTTTATTCCAGAGGATACTGAAGGGCAAAAAGAAATCCCTTTATGTGTAACTCCACTTTTCATTTCTTCTCACTTGCTTCTCCAGTAAATTTTTGAACCCATTAAAGTGGCACTTGCCAAGACAGAGAGCAGAGCAGTGCCTCCAAGAAAACAATCAAAGGCACTGTTCTGCTCCAAAAGGAAGAACAGTAATCACTGACGTTAATGATTTAGTAGCCAAAAGGATTTAGGAACTAACTGGTCACCAATTTTTTATAGAAGCTTTACAAATTAAAATTCACATGCAGTACGAATTCCTGCATCACAAACCACAGACTTTTGTTTCCCAAACTGTTACAGAAAAACTGGACATTATCCTAGAATTCTGATTTGATCTGCAGCAAAATAATTGAGGAAGGAAACAGAATGCTTGTTCAAGAGAAAAAAATTGAAATGCCCCCAGCTCAACTGGATCTAAATGGGCAAAATGCCCAAGTACAAAGCAAATTATAATTAACTACCAATTATTCTTTTTACCTTCTGACGACAAACAGAACTTAAATACTAATCAGCAAAGGCAAGAAAATATAAAGTGTAATATGTTGTTATATCTCTACTTCTAATGTCCATATCTGACATTTTGTGTGGTAAAAACAGTCACCAGAAACATAATCAAAGAGGTGACAGACATCTTATTCTACAGCTGGTTTAAACAAGGGTTTACACCAGCCTTCATTCACAACATTAAGCAAAAGATGCTTTATAACTCAATATACATTCCTGTGCTAAATTCCTTAATGCACAGTATGCAGCACCTGAAATTCTCAGCTATAAAAGCTATGAAGAACAAGAAGGCATACACTTTGTGCCCAGGTACTGACAGCAAAAGTAGAGTGTAAGTTTTTATTTGTACACTTATATCCTAGAAATATATACAAGTGCTTGCCTCAAGTAAAATTAGCAGCATTAGAGCTACGCAGGTTCAGGTAACTTAACTGCATAGCCTTCTGCACAGGATCTGAAACCTGCATAAGAAAGCCAAGATACTGCACATTTAAATTCACTGAAGAATTAAAGTTCTCCCCTTGCTGTAAACTTAAAGATTAAAGCCAGAGACAGTAAAAATAAGCACAAGCAGGAAGCTACTAGATAAAGAACAAAACTACATCCAGAGATAAAGGGGAGAGTCCAAAGAAAATGCATACACAGTAGCACTACCATATAAAACAAGGAAATCAGCACTGGATCAGTAGAAAAATAATTATTTATATGTAACTAGAAGGGTTACTTAAAATAGGAAACAAAATGGAACAGAATAAAACATTAGTAAAGTAGGAAGCACTACAGTGTCTCTACTGACCTCTTAAGAAAAATTAGATTGAAGGGAGAAGCACTTCAATTTCTTGGCAGATTAGGTGGGATGTTATGGCTAGAGGCAAGGATAACATTTCTGTCGACTCAGAAGGGATAATATCCAGTTTTACAGAGGGAGCAAGTGAGAGGAAACGGGAATGTCTTAGCAGTAAATGTGGTTTTGGGCATTACAGCAGCAGTGAAGTTACTGTAGACTATAAATCATGATGATGAAACCTATAAAAACAAAAATTAGTATTCTTTTGATGCTGTATTCAAAAGAAAGGGCAGAAGATAATGGACTATTTGTATTTTATGTAAGCTATGCAGTACTAACACACGAACATCAACAATAGCTGACAAGAGTGTCTCCTGCACAGGTCACTGACAACAGAATTGATGATTAATTAGTTCAGGGATGACAGCATCCCATTTAAGAAATGTTTTTGTTTATGAGCATGCACAAATAATTTTTAAGTAATTTTTTAAAGAGATTAAGAAAAGGAATTTATGAGAGTTTCCAGTTACAAATAACAGGGCAAATCCTTAAGACCAGTAACAGCAAATATCTTTCCCTTGCCTTCTGACTATGACCAATATCAAATGCAGCATCAACAAAAGGAGTAAATTAAATGATGAATGATCCAAGCTCCAAAGTTTATGCATCATTCTAACACTGCATTTATTCAGTAATTTCTTATTGAAACAAGACCAAATATTGTAGTTACATTGTTTTTTTTAGCTGACCCACCTGTCCCACAAGTCCAAATGCACGATCCAAACTCCTCTGGTCTGTATATTTTCTTATTTTATTATGTAGCCACCCCAACTCCGCAAGTCTACTTGTAGTATCTCGGAGAGACTTGGACAAGCTCACCTACAAAGTTAACAGAAACAACGGTTTGCAATTAAGTCAAATCTGCCGTGCCAGTACTAGTTTCTTCACAAAGGTCCCTCTTTCTCATAAAAAGCAAGTTCAAGAAACAATTGCTTTACATTCTACAGCAGAGAAGGTGCAAAAAAAGCAGACTACCACATAATTAGGATTAAGTTTATACACACATCCATAGAAAAGGTAGCAGCAACAAACTACTGGCAACTTTGGGACCTTTTCTTTCGGAAATCTTAATGTAGCAGTATCCATACAGTCTTTACATTAGGCAATTATGGCAGCAACAAAATAGTCTTCAGAAGAAAGGAAGAAATCTGCAATTTCATATTACAAAGTCAGACTATCTTATCCTGACAATCAGCAAGACTGAAAATATGAGAGTTCTAGTGGAGGTGATAATGACTGAAACTAATGAAAAAGCTTTGACAAGCTAATCAGTTATTGCTACATGTGAAACAAACCTTCAATAGAAAATAAATAATCCAGTTCCTGACTAGGCATCAGGAACACAAACCTGCAGAACCCAACTTCCAAGTTTAAATCCAGCTTTTATAAGTTATTTAATCATATGTCCTTCTGAACTCTTCTAGTATGTGTCTGGTTTTCTTCTAGTATCTCACCAACCTTGCAAGCCTTCCTTAGTCCCAACACCCTATTTAGCTAAACTATTTTCATGTGAATGAGTACATTTCTTCCTCTAACTTACCAACAGATAAGACATTGTTCCTACTTGAGTTTTTCTACATTTCACCATATTACTCGAGAACACTATAATCAAGTATTCAAAAGTATTCAAAAGAATCTGACTGATAAAATAGACCAAGAGGAAGAGATACACTTTTGCCCACAGCAACTGGGCGTATCCCACTCTACAGACAATTTTGACTTTGACAGCCAGTTGGAACAGTCCAACCCAAAGCAAAGAAGTGTTCTAAGAAGTTAAGCTGCCAAAGAACTAGAAATCAATCTCATTCATTAAACCTTTTAGTTAACAGTACAGGCATTCTCCAAGATAACAATTAGTGTCAGAGTGTGCTAGTCACACCAGTGTGGGCTTGAACCAGGCTGCAGCACTTGGTTGTTAAGACCAGAGTTCAGTCCCTAGCCCTCTTGTTTACCCACAGAGGTACAGCTTTAACTTCATTAATAACTTCTGTAGAGTAAATTCCAGCCCAAACAAGCATAATTGGACACAGAAACTCAGCCCCGCAGCTAAAACCAAAGAGATGACATAAGAACTTTTTAGAATTCTGCAAGTACAGAGTATTTGGCAAACACTGAGCACAATACACATCCACTGGAATTAAATGAGGAACAAGCAAAATTGGCTTGGTGTTATTACATCTGTATGTCTTAGATGAAATCAGAAGCTGCTAGCTTATACAGTACTTCATGTCACCACCAGACCTAATATTAAACACTAAGATTAAAAAACATTTCAGCAAGAATAGCAACTTAGAAAATGGGTTTGTGGAAACAAAAACCCAACATCTATGTACAACGAGATTTTTCTTTGTGCAGCTGAGGGAGAACTACATGCTTTGACTACTATTTTGCCTAATGTGCAGTCAGCAGAGCTAGAGGAGGTATAATCTCGGTCCTCTTTGTTCATCAGAAGTTCAATCTGCAGCTCTAGTGAGTCAGATAATCTCATCTTCACTGGGTCCCAGTAGCTCAGTCCAAGTGCCAATAAGGAAGAATGGAAGATGACTGACTTCACAAAAATAACTGAGGACCAAGTTCTCAGGCAAAGATTATTCAGCTGGCTTGTGGTCAGTAATTCAATTCCCTGAATTATAAATTCCAAGTAAAACAGCTTCCAACCTCAAACCAGCCTATTGGATATGAAAGCAACACAGAAAACCAGTGAAACCCACTGCCAATTTCACAATCACAGACTACATTTTCTTCACATTCCTCTAGACAAATATTATGCCATCTTTCTTTTGCTATATATAAATTTATATATGGAATATAATTAACTCAGTGCAGGTGTTAAGGAACTTTGCATCATCTACAGGTAGATGTCAAGAATCTGTTCATTAACAAGATTTAACTTGTTTAACAGGAGTTAAGTTTTTCATTTATTGCTCCATTAAGCAGCCATAAATATCATTGTAAAGTAATGGAGAACAACTATACATTTCACTTTTTGCTACTGTTACAAAGGAAAAAAGGAAATTAGCTCAGGTATCAACAGTAAGACCTGTCTGCCATACTCTTGGCACATGAAATGGCCCAACAGTAATTTCCCCACCATTCAAGGGGTATGCAATATTGCCATAGTAGAAAGTTTTTAATACAAGTAAAAATTGAAAGCATTGTCTTTCCATCTGAACAAGAACATGAAAACCAATTAGCAGAAACTGAACTCTGAAGCTGTACTGTCTAAAGACTGAATGTGAAGATGCTAAAGCAACTAGAGCCTTTTTTGTTCTTTGCCCAGCTGACCCAATCTCATTCTTGGGGTTTTTCTGAATTGCAAATAAGCTTAACATCTCACCACCTTAAAGCAAAGTCTCTCAGGCATCTCCCCTACTCTTTTGTCCCCTATTTGATGTCTCCATTCAAATTCACATCAAGCCTTTCTTCAGTTCTACCACCAGTCCTTTCTTTCTTAGGTAATCTGCATCTGATGACTCATAATTTTAACATCTGGTGGCTAGCCAGCCATTCGACATCTCAAGCTGTTAAATTTAATTCAATAATAATGCAGTCAAATGCCAGCATCTTCTTCATACTAATTCTTATACACTGGTTAGGAGAAATGTTGACAGAAGTCCTCAAATTAAGCCTTAATTTAAGAGTCCTTCTGGATTAAGACTTGGGAGGCTATTCACATCTTGTGAAATGCTACAGTTTCTTTCTGGCACCTAATCTACTCAATCGATTTTCAGCTACTACTGTTGAAACTACTCTCTTGTACTAACAAAAGAACCCCCAAAACCAAAACAAACACCACCAAATAAACAACACCAGCACAAAACAAAACAAAACTGGTAGAGGGAATAAAAACTTGTAATAATATTTTATCTTTTTTACATGTTTCTCATGGCTACTATTTTCCCCCTACATACTTTTCTGCCCACATATGAAATACAAGTCACCATACAGTACCTTTCCCTCCACTTTATAGCAATTTTCAGAATTGCACATTTTGATGTTTTTGCCATCTATTCCCTGGAAGACATATAAAACATCTCTTACAAGATTTGCTTCAGTTATTTCAACAGAACCTGGGAAAGAAAAAAACGAAAAACAAAAAAACAAATATTTAGATTTGTTGAGACAGTTAGTTTTGATTACAACTTTGAAGAGTTATTTAGAAGCATAGCCAAAATTAAAATTTTTTAAAAAAACCTATAAAAACTATAAAGCCTGTGCTTGTTTAGGTCCTCTTACTCTGACACAAAAGCTCAAGATTGCCTTTACCTGCTTCTAATGCTACCTGTGGCTCTCTCAGAGCAGTCAGCTTGCATGGCACAGGACATGTCATATTTTAACCAACACATCAGACAGTTCTTAAACTTGTTATCTCTTCTGATCCAACCACCAGTGCAAGTTCTGAGGCAAGCACCACAGTAACTTTATCTTTCTTTGAACAAGGAGCTGAAGTTGATAAACAGACTTACAGAATAACCTGCTCTACATTCACCTAGGAAAGGCAAAGTTGATCAAGAACAAAGAGGTGTTTGTTTCATAATGGCTTTCAATTACATATGCTGCTGCTCAGTGAGAAGACAGATCAAACCAGACTGCGTAACAGCTATGCAGCTGGAAAACATTCAAGTGTCAATACTGTTTCTGAAGATAAATATATCTTTTATTTAGTAAAGCTTTTGCCATTGTAGCATACAGCTTGCTTCTGGTTCTTATCTCTAGTTAGAGGTTAGATTATGTTAGAGATGTAAGATATTTAAGGATTTAAAGGAAACAAAAGATCAAAAAGGGCACTGTGCAGGCCATTGAAACTATCTCCACCTTTTCTGGGTGAACTATCACCATGTGCTTTTGTAACTTCATTTAAGATTTCAGGAATCAAACCATTTTAACAACTATCCAGAAATCAAAATGATACAACATGCTTCTCCCAATTTAGACAACACTCTAATTCTTGTCAGTTTGCCTCCCCAACAATCCACTTTCCTAGAATAAAACCAAGAAAAATTAAATTCTACTCTTATTTCAGCAAAAGTAACCTTGATTTAAAGATGCCACTTAAAACTCACTCTCCCATAACATAAAGAAAGATATGCCTGAGAGTAGGTTGCCCCTCTTAGTAACTCAGTGAAATGCTGAAAGATGTAAGTGCACATTTCTTCAACTGATAAATAATACAATATGTATTAGTATCAGCCTTTTTATGCTCTGTGTGTAGATGCAATAGTAAGAAAACTTTCAAATAAAAGCAAGCAACTTCAGGAGAAAAAAAATTAATTACAATAATTTCATATTCATAGAAACATAGCTTCTTGACAATACATTTACATATTCTGAATGCAGTCCTACTATTTCTACACCAGCAAGTGACTACATTTAAGACAACTGCCAGTCTTTAAACCCATCCCACATAGGAACCAAAGTCACAGCTGCTGGCTGACTCAACAGAAGAAGTATTACTTTTTATAGCAATCAGTGTAATTAAAAGGCAGAGCTAGATTTTATATATGTTTTTCTCTTTCTTTTTCCTATGCTTTTTTCTGTTGCTGTTGAACCACTAGCAGAGAGAGAGAGTCCAGCTCTTCAGTGTGGCCAAAAAAGGTGTATTTTATTAATAAATTCCAACTTATATAGACTTTCAAAGGTCACCCAGATTGGTCAGTTCAAAACTTCCTCCCAGGCCGATTGGCCAGGCTTGAATGTCCATATCTCGAGAGACCATTCCAAACAACATCCAAACTTTATCTTTGTTTATAAAACACAAGAAGAGAGAAAGAATTGTCATGGGAAAGGTCTGTGCTCGCCACATTTTTCTACTCCATTTTCCATTTTCTTTTCTTGCTATTTTTGTATATATTAACTCTATCACATATATAAAACTCATATTTACATTATATATACACACACACCTTGCATATCAACAGGCTTGTTAATTAGGTTCTAAATGCCAAATGTTGCCCTCAGATACACCAGTACAACTCTTATTAATCTGTAAGTCACACTTTGTACACTGCTACTCAAAGATGCAGAGGCTGGCAGACAGGCTATATTTTAGTTCCTAAATATCCACACTTATTTGTGTAAAAGTTAAAAAACAAACAAACCACAAACAAAAGCCTGCATATCTTATCTTTTTTTTCTAGAGAATAACAGTGCTATGGGATGACATCTGCCATCAGCTCACTTATTCAGACAAGACTGCCACTTTTACAGTAAGAGTTGTAGATCACCCGTTAAACAATTCCTCCTTAGTTACAATAAGGTAAATTCAGAATAGATCCTATAGGCATCAGCCTCCTGTTTACAGGCACTTAATCATGGAAGTAAATTAGCAGTATTAGGAATTTAGGAAGAAATTCTTTACTGTGAGGGCTGATGAGGCACTGGAACAGGCTGCCCAGAGAAGTTGTGGATGCCTCATTCCTAGAAGTGCTCAAATATAGGCTGAATGGCTCTCTGAGCAACCTGTCTAGTGGAAGGTGTCCCTGTCCATGGCAGGGAAGTTTGGAACAAGATGATCTTTAAGGTACCTGCCAACTCAAACCATTCTGGGATTTTACAAGTCTCTATTTATCTACTTTTATTTTATTGACAATATTTTATGTCACTTGCTCTAAATATAACCATCATAAACGGTATGCTAATTTAAAGAAGAAATAAGTTTAAGAGCTCTACATTCCAATTCAGATTTCCAAGTTCCGAGTATTTCAACCAGTTCTATTTACTGAGCTCTCTTTCTGACTCCAGCAGAAGCAGTAGCATCTTCCAATAATCAAAAGAACGATCATTGCTCACATGGCACAATCACTTAACTCTGACAAACACTGGAATGAAGTGGGCCAGATCACAACCAAACTAACCAGTGCAAAAAGAAATTAACAACCAGCCAACTACACTAGTCAAATATACTAGTCTTGCCTATTTGCTTCTAGCCTTCTATCAAGCACATTCTAGAAAAACAGTCTTCAAAAAATCAACATGCTATGATTCCAAAATAATTTGAAAGACAATGGGGGATATAGATAACAATTGTAAAAGACATTATCTTTATCAAATACATCTTTGCTCACCACTTGTATCCCCTTCTCGCCTAGACCTTGGCACACCACGAGAGACAGCATTTGAAAAGCCTTTTGAGGTAGTGCTTTGTAAAGAAGGCTGGTTTGCAGTTAAAGTCCATGCAAGACGTGATCCTAGCTGCTGACGGAGGCAATCTCCAACAACTGGAGCTTGATAGGATTGTCTAAAAGGACAAAAGGAATAAAAATCTTTAAAACCTTTGATTCTATACCCATTACTTGGTGTGGAGTGACGCAAATTTTGAAAAATGTCCCAGGTTTTTCACAGATGTTTCATTTGAGGGGTGCGGGAGTGGGGTGTTTAATAAAGGAACCTTAAAAAAGGGTATAGAACACACAAGCAATTTATTTCTTCCTATAAGCCTACACTTTGAAAAAAACCCCAACCTATTGAAAAGGGAAGTATAAATTTGACATACATGTTTTTATAACAAAGATTAGCTTTGATGAAAAGTGTAATTATGCTTAAACAGGTCAAAAGTAAAGGTAATATAAGAATAATAAATTGTCATACTAGAAAAACCTAAATATTTAAGTTTTGTTATCACCTGAAACTGTAGTTACATGTCAAAGAACTAAAGGAGAATAGAAAAAGAGGAGCAAGTTCACTTTCCAGCTACTCTCTTAGATAGTTTGTATCAAGTGCCTGAGGATTTAATCAAGGAGGCAATATCCATACAATTTCCCTTCCTTTCAAACTTGTCAATTTTTCTCACAACGTCTTAAACGTGAAAAAATGTCACACTGGCCAAGCTCCAGTCATCTGTGACCTTTCTGGTTAGCCAGGACTGATTAAATTATGAAGAGCATCTTAGCAAGCTCTTCTGCCAGGTCCCTCATCACTCTAGGACAAATCCCATCCAGTCCCACACACTTGTGAGCATCTAAGTGGATCAGCAAGTCAGTAACTACTCCCTCCCAGATTACAGTGGGTCCATTCTGCTCCCTGTCCATGTCTACCAGCTCAGGAGGCCAGCTGTCCTGAGAACAACCACTCCCAGTGTTGACGTTCTGTTGTGTTCAGCATTTGTAAGGCCTCAGAACACAACACTGAATTTTGGCTCTTTAGAAGAATGTACACTAGAAAAAAGAAAAAGAGCTGTAAAGGGAAGTTCAGGAGGAGTGAAGCTCACAAAGATTTAATTTGGGTTGTTCAGCTCACAGACTACACAACTAAAGAGCACAGTGAAATTGCTACAAAATGGAACAGTCTGAAAGGTCAGACCAAGAATATGCCAGAAAGAGGGTAGGTTCTGCTGATATTTTTAAGCAAGAAGATATATGAAATAACCTCACTGACATATCTTTCTATATTGTATCAGGATTATATAATGGCTGAGGCTGGAAGGGACCTCTGGAGACCACCTCCTACAACCTTTCTGATCAAAGCAGGATCAGCTAGAGAAGGTTACTTGGTGCATTGCTCAAGTAATGTTTTTAATATTTTCGAGCATGGAGACTACACAACCTCTCTGGGCAACGCACTTCAGTACTTCACAATATGCCCCCCGCCCTTAAACATACATCCCATTTTAAGGCAAGAAGTTGAGGTTTTTCCCTTCTGATTAACTGTGATTCACAGACATACAAATTTTGCAAGTTACCTCTTGCTCTTTCCCTGACCCAAACCAGAATGGCTCAGTCTTCTCTATACCCCTCATCACATTACACAGGTAAGATTCCCTGAGACTTTTCTTTTCCAGGCTGAACAACTCCAGGTCTCACAGCTTCCCCTCATATGCCAGATGCTCCAACCCCTTAAATGGTTTTCAGCTTCCTTCTCCAGACTTCTTCCAGTCTGCCTGTATCTTTTCTTTGTACTGTAACTGCCTAGCCTTCCTTTACTGCTTATGTAGTTGCAGAAATATCTGCTGTTTCCCTTCATGCCACTTGACAGATTAAGCTCTAGGCCAGTTTAGGATTTAATTGCAGTTACTCTGCCCCTGGATGCTCTTTTGCACCTGGCCCTGATTCCATCTTTTGTACACTTTTTTGTATCTGTTTTGTCAGAAGCAACTTGCTCATCCATGCAGACCTCCTGCCACTTTTGCTTGAATTCCTCCTTGCCCATTTCTTTCTTTAGCTTGCAGGAGATGATCCTTGAATATCAAGCAGCTCTCTAGTCTGGCAGTTGAACTAGATGATCATTATGTGTCCCTTCAAAAGGAATTATCCTGTTCTGTTCTCTCCTTAATGCCTCTTTCCGCTGGGGTAGCCTCTCAGGGAATCTTTCCAAGAAGATCCCAGAGAAGCCCCAGTTCTTCTACCCTGCAGTCCAGGGATGGAATACTGCTTTTTACCATCCTTCCTCTTACAGAATCCTGAACTACATCATCTTATCACTACTGCAGTATTTGTATAGTAAAGCATATTAATAACAAAATCCAGTTCTGTCGGCACTAATTATTTCTGTACTATGAATTCAGTAACTCACATCAAATACACTCTACTGAAAAAATATATCAACTCAAAAAAAAAACCTTTGGTCCCCTCTGAAAATGCACCTTGTGATTTTGTTTATATCACAAGTCTTGGGGGTGGGAAGGAAAATTAAGACACAAGAAGATATGATGAAGAATGGACACATTTGGGCAGCCATTTATGGCTTCATATGGTCATGTGCCAGCACCTGATACTCTGAACTGTTCAGATCAGGAACCCAGTTTCTCTGCACCTAAAGTGGAATTTCCAATAGCATACAAAAGTGGAAGGTGGAGGAAAGGGAAAAAAAAAGAAAAAGAAAAAAGGCAGGTCTTCTCCAAACATATCTGAAAGGTGAAATTTACCCTGGAATGAGTGATTGTGGAGTCGGTGTTGGCCCATTTAGGGCATACAGGCTGATGCTGCTGATCCCACTGCTCCCCATGCTGCAGGAACTCTGGGCAGACTGAGCACTGCGGTCCTGGTAATTCAGTGGAAGAGTCTGAGGCCTGGCATAGTAATAAGGGGTTGAGTGAGCATCCCGTGGCAATGCTTGAGCAAAAAGCGTGGCATAACTTGACACCTGAAAAGGATTTGAAAAGGGAGGAATAATTCAAAAATATGTGGGAATTGCTTTAAACCACTTTTTTAGCTAACAGGAGGGCAACATCAAGATCACAAGAAATATCTAAAGACCATGTCTATGCAAAGAAAAATTGCTAATGCTATGACAAAAAACTTTCTTACAGTGAGCAACAGTAAATTGCCCAGCAAAGTTGCCCTGTCATTAGCAATAGCTGCAAAAAGGGCTTTGGTGCTTGCAGAGCTGCAATTGCCTTTTGCTTTCCCTACTCCATTTAAAACTCATTAGCACATGAGCAGACATCACACCACCAAGCAGAACACAAACATAAAAACCATCCATCTAATAGAGTCACAACTTTAGTTGCATGTGTTGGACAGCTCATATTTTTACATTTATGTAGTGTAAGAAAATTACACCAAATAGAGATATTTAAGTCAAGTGTTTTCTTCTGTTCAGCCTCACACACAGATACCATGAAAACAATCTGAGGTATTGGTTAAGCCTGGATAATGATTCTTAAAGACATCTTTAAAATAAGTGACATACATTTATTATTTCTCAGAAGCAACAAAGGTCACCTCACCTACCTTGTTAGACTGTTTACGTGGATCTTCGCTAAGGCTAAGCAGGAGGTAGAGAATTGACCATTTGTTTTTCAAAATGCCCTTCAAAAAAAGATGAAGACAAACATAAGTGAGTTTAACTCTTGACAGAATTCTATTTAATTATTGGACCTCCTAATACATATACGCATAAATAAACTTTCCAGATAAATAAGACTTACTCAGAGCCACATTCCTGAATAAACTGGGAATGTGCAGTGCAGCCTCTGTATTGCTAATTTTAAGAGTTTTCTTCATTGTGTTCAACTCATCAATTCTCACCTGCTCTCAGATCAGCAAGCAGGCTCAATTTAAAATTCAGAGCTACTAAGAATGAGGTTTATATAGAGCTGAACTGTTACCAGCATTCCTACACATTCTCACCACTTAAAACGTCTCAGATGCAGCCATTAATTTAACCTAAATGTGAAGAAGGAAGACTCTTTGTGAAGTTTTAAGCAAGGAACTGTCTTTTCTTCAGTTACCCCTCTACTCTCCTTTACAGGGAGGTCTCAAAAGTGAGGGTTTCAATTTCTATTACTTTCATGCCATTTATCAGAGCTACCAAAATCTTCACAGCATAAGATAGAGACACTGTTAATATGAAACTTGAGGTATACACAATATAGTCTTTAGCTAACAGACACATACAGACTGTTAGAATAAGACTGTCAGCAGTTTTAGATCTCTGGAGAAAGCTTACCAACTTCAGCTAAAGTCCAAGCTACAAACAGAACACATTAAAGTGAAGACAAGTACTAAAATGTTCTATTTTAAACATGCAGGTTCTTGGATATGTTACTCCGTAGTTCTGTGAAACTAACATTTGCACCTAAATTTACCACGGGCATAGAACCTTTTGATGGATATTAAGCTGAGTCAAAGAAACTTATACAAATTCCCTCATAATATTGATCAGGCCACGATCAATACTAATACTAAGCAGTGTTGAATAAAAAGCAAACTTGAATCATATCAAGATTCAACACAGACTCCATCCCTTATGAAGCAACATAATTCAGTGCCATCAAAATTGCAAAAAACACTTTCAAGGTCACTTCAAAGTTTCCCTTTTAAAATATTTTCATTTTCACAATTTTCTAACTTTCCTACCTGCTGCAAATTATGCATTTAGTGTGTATGATTTACACGAAGAACTTTGGACATGGAGCATTCCTTTTCTCAGGACGGAGTCCACTAATGAAACCTACCAAACATTATTATTTAAGAGTAAAAGGAGACATTTTATATTATTATGTACAGCAGAAGTCTATAATCTTCTGATTTGATCTCAAGACCAAGCAAAAAAGTAGACGTATTGTATCTGTTGCAAGTAACTAGTACAGCAACTAATTAACAACTGGCGAAGCAGGAGAAGTGACATGACTACTATTTTACTGGCCAGGATAGAATAAATACAAGTGCTCCAAGAAGTGTGGTTTGCTCACTGGTAGGCTGCCACAGAAACAAGCACTGACCTCCTTTTCTGTTTGGAGTAATAGTTGAAAGAAAGTTAAAACACCTTCATACACTTTTTTTTCCTCCTAGCTGCTTTCAAGAGAATTGTTGGAAGAAGAAAGAGCCTCATTGATTCAGAAAACGTGTATCCCCTGTATACCCTTCCCTATGCTCACAGGAAAATTATATAATTGTACGCCATTAGTAATAAACCTAACAGCAGATTGAATAATTGGTAGTGTGAATTTTAAAGAAGCCATGATACCATTTTGCATACACAAGATGCTAGCAGAGGGAAAAAAAGGTTAAAAGAAGCTTAAGTGTTTGAGGAGGCAGTAAAATACCAGGAGATAGCTCGCATTATGTTCAGAAGACTAACCAAACATAACACAGGCAAGGCATCTTATTTCAAAGATTAGTCATCAGGCTCTGCAGCACTTTGCCTGTCAAATGGTAGCATAAGCTACAGAAACATGTTAGAGGAAGTCTGTATTAACAGTCATCTGCAAATCAGCTCTCTGCTGTACAAACCAGTGCAAATAATACACAAACCCACATGATACTGAAACCAGGAAGACTTACTCAATAACCTGTGCTCAAAACACAAAGTAATGAGTAGGTTCAGTATGGAAGAGGGCAGGTGAACCAAGTTCTGACTAGTCATACTCTCCACAGAATACCTTTTTTGTAATCTTTAGCAATAATCTTAGCATTATCATGTTAAACTCAGGTTTTCTACACACTAACATCTTTCGTCAGAATATCGACATGCAGTATTTGTTGATTAACACTGTGTGTTAGAGCCAAAGTCAGCAAACCTTAACCTTCAACATTAAAAGTCTGGAGCACTTAAAAATTCAGAGGCATGAGAACACTAGATTAGTAAAATCAATATACTCCAAGGCATTTCTGCAAAATAAATGATGAGAAAATTCATCAGTTTTACATGTAAAATTAACACTTTATTTTTACAGAATTCCTTTCTTCAAATGAAGTACCCCTTCATACAACTGGAATAAAATACTAAAAACAAAGCTAGGGTTGAAAGGCATCTCTGAAAGTTGTCTAGTCCAATCCCCCTGCTCAAAGGAGGGTCATCTACAGCAGGCTGCCCATGACTGAGCCCAGACAAGTTTTGACTGCCTCCAAGGAAGGAGACTCCACAACTTTCCTAGGCAAGCTGTTCCAGCATTCAGCCATCATCCCAGAAAAAATACTGTTCATGATCTGAGCACTCTCCAAGACAACTCTTACATCAAAAGGATGCTTATGTGTGCTTTCAGTTTCTTTACTCTTTACACATTTAAACTACCTGTGAACCGAGTTTTCTGTAGAGTTCTGAAAACAAAGCAGCATCTGCTTCCCTTCTTTGTCGCACAACTATTAAAAAAAACCAAAAAACACAGATTAAAATTTTGAAAGAAGTATAACAATCATGTCTTAACACATACTTGTGGTAAATGAGAAAATGCAATCAAGAAAGCTTAATGATGCTGGAATCAGCCCTGAGAATTCTTGCAACAGAAGTGATTCAATGTAAGTATCTGCTTTTCTTAGCTCAATCAAAATATGCACCTTTAAGTAAGTGCCCTTTTGAAATCTAGTCTGCCATTCAGAAAGTTTAGGGACTTAAGGGACTGAAGACACAGCTGAAAGCAGATATGCATTAAAGAGGGTTATAAAAACTACATGTAATTGCTCCAAAACTAGAGTGTAATTGTTTCTATTTTAGGCAACAAAATCAAGAAAAAAAATGTAGTAATGCCTTTTGCTGCAAGTCAGGAAGAACTCCAAGGTCACACAACTTTTATATATTACAACAAGTAATTGTCTCAAATCAATGCCTGTTACAGAAGTATCTTCTCAGTGGAGACACATCTTCAAACTAAGATTTCTTAAAAAGCTATGCTACATCTGAAAGACCCACATTAAAAGAAAAACAAGGCAATAAAAGCATCTGAAGAAACTTCAGTGACACAAAAAATAGCTACTAAATGTTAGAAATGTTAATTAGTATCAATTATCACTGGTAAGTACACTTTGCCAACTAAGTCAGTTTTTGTGTGGTATCTCCAAAATAAATGTAAAGTTAGAAGGATATACATCCAGTCACTTATTACATGACCACTAATATAAGCCTACAAGCTGAAGCTGGAGAAAAGGAAGATAAGGAGACAGTCCTCTTCAGAAAACTGACAACAGGCCCAAAGAATATATGCAGTGCTGCCTACAAGTAGCCAGAGCACGGCAGCAAGTATATATTGTAGATCCCAGCATTTTGGAGTTGTAGCTAGAAGAATTCTAGTGGGCTTATTTGCCTATCAGCAAGTCACAGAAGCTCTGCAATAGCAAAAAGTACACATGGACCTTAAACCAGTTAAAACCACTGATGTCAGTTATCCTAATTCAATCTACCTGAATACTCAAAGCTCAAATATGAAGCTTTAACTTCATTAGCACAATTCAAGTAATTGTTTCTGGACATGCTACTGTGCAGCAGAATCTGCTGAAAGCAGTATCTGACTTTTCAGTAAGAATTAATCACATCCCCTTTGGAGGCACACAGTGCAGCACCTGACTCAGAGCAGCACAGAGCACAATGGAATGGAACTGCAATAGTCATGGTCTGTGATTTTGGTTTTGAGAAGGTAGTTGCAGAAAACTTGTAGAGAAACCGAAGGGGCAAGAAATAATCAGGTAAGTCACAAACCATTCCATCAATTCCCAGGATGCTCATTCAGCAAGCTTCACACAGGTGCTGATGAAGTTAATTGCACCAAGGTATAATATACTAAAGTGCACATCTCAAAAATATCAGTCTTTCAGTCCTTTAAAAAGAACCATGAATTCATAAATTCTGGCTAGTATTAAGGTGAAAGGAGTGTTGTATTAATTGTTCTTTGTCTTCATATTGGCTAAGATATAAAGCAGCAAGGAAAGTCTAAGATGAGTATTCAGAAAAATCTAAGCTGTGAATACAAATAGCCACTCAGGAATATTCACTAGGAAATTAATGGAATTTACACCATGAGATTTTCAGAAAGTAACCATTAATAATAGATTAGATAACTATCTGTGAGACAGAGTTGTCCCCTTTACAGAGAAATAACCTAATTAACTTCATAAAGAGCTTTGTATTTGTAAGAAAGGAACAAGATGCACTTACGTTCTTTCTTGATTTTCTCTGCTACAAGAAATTCATCACGCTCAACAGTGGGAGCAAAATTGCTTCCAATAACTCTCACTGCATACTGAAACTGTTGTGCTGCATCAGCTGAAAGATAAAGAAAACTTTTCAGTTAAGGAGAATGCTAAAGTTCTATTAAAACTAATTTTAAAAAGGGTGACATGAGATTACATTGCTATGTCTGAAAATAGCATAAACATATCTAGCTTACATCTGATAATGTGCTGCAACCCTTAGACACACTTTTAACCAGAGGGCAGTAAAGTCCAGTTTATCCAGTTGAGCACAGTATTAATGCTACACTTCAAACACTCACCTGTACACACTCCACAAATAACTGCACCAAAATTTGTGAATAAGCCTTTCCCATTCTGTGCTGAAAGAGACACTTAGGTCTATGCAGTTATTAGAGAGCATCTGCACACTTAGCTAGCTCTACCCATCGCCACAGCCAGAAGTGCTGTGGGACTTGGCACACAATTCAGCTCATGCACCACAGCAATAGAGTCATGTTCACCACCTACCCAAGTATCTTCACTTGGACATCCACAACAGTTGTTTTACCAGTTTGCATCTCGGTTTTAGGTTTGGTTTTGTTTATAAAACAGTTTGCACGATTTCACCCTTTGGTTCAAAGCCAGCTCAGAGATATCAGCATCACATCCCAATGCATAATGTGGACACTAACAGAGAGGTCACAAATCAGTAACCTCCCTCCACTGCTTCTTCCTCATGCAATAATTCTATTTTTAATATTGCTATTGAACAGCAGTTTTAGTGCAAGTACCTTATTTCAGGGAAAACTAACAGTCTGGTGACACCAAGATAGGGCCAGGTCAGTATTAATGCCTCTATACTACAGTCGTATTCCCATGTATTGACCTGAAAATCAAACAATAAGCCTACAGACCTGTCAAGTCCCCTTAAAGAACGTCAGACATTTTTATTCCTTATCTACATAACACAAGGAAAAAGGTACATAAGAAAATACCCAAGTGTGTTTGTCAGGTATATGAATCTTTCTAGTTCAGGAAAGAAAACCCATCTAAGCAATTCTGCATATTGGCTGTTCTGTGGATAACAATTATGTGTGCAAATGCATCAGAGCCTTGTGTGTTTTATTTAGCCAGTTGAGCATTCAGCTTTCAGGGAGAACTGCCGAGTAATGCAGCAAAGGTTTGGCCAAGGAAAAACCACGGATGCTGGTCAGGACACATATGTACAAAAGGAACAGAAAAATGAAATAAGGTAAAGGACCATTAGAAGGAAAAATATTTTAAGCATTTATCATGTCTTAAATAATATTTACAATTGAGAAAAAATTGCCTGGGAGATACTAAGAGTTAATTATTGATTAAATGCATTAAAGTCTCCAAAAATTTATGGATAGAAGTTGGAAATTTGAAAAACATAAGGTACAAGATTTTCTTTGAATGCTATACATTCTTTTTGAACGTACATTTTATACTGTCTTGTACTATAAATGTCACCCACTGGTCCTACTCTACCAAAATACAGCTGTACAACTGTAGAACAGCAAGCATTAACCAATTCACACAAGGAAGTACCTCACATCATCAGGAAAACAGTCTGCTCAGACAAAATCATTAACATTTAACAGTATTTGACAATATTGGCCTACAGAAGGAGCAAGAGTATTGTTCTACTGTCAGAGAAGAAAATGCCAATATCCAGACTACTGTACGGTCACAAATCTCTATGACTTAATTGCCTCCTCTACTGTTAGACTAAGCAACCTTTCAATTGCAATAAGCCTTTGAAAATACAAATATAATAATTTAATAGTCCAGCTATTGATGAACCAGGTGTGAAGGGTTAAGTATAAGGAAGCATTTCTGCGTAATTCTTATGTTTAATGCAGGACATTACAGAACTCAAGATTTCAAAAAGTATTCTGCATGGTCAATTAAAGTCAAATACTGGCACTAAGTTATCCCAAACAACATATGTTCCATTAATTCCTCAACTGCATCCTTGGCAGCAGATAGGGAAGGGGCAAGCTTTCCCCACAATGGGGAAGTTCTAAGGAAGATCTATTACCTTCTGTAACAACCTTCTATTTCAACACCAACCATAGCAAGACTAGCTAAAGCACTGAAACGTAGTATAGTCTCTTCCATACCGCCCTAACAAGGCATCTGAGAAATACATCTAGTTGAAAGACTATGATTCCATCCAACAAATTCTGCTTTTTAAACCTGTTACACTACCAACAACATGGAACAAAGTTATCTGCTCTTTATACATTGCTGATTTGCACCAGCAATTAAACAGCTCTGTAGCAAAACTGTTTTTCTATTTTATTTAATTCAGATTTTCATAAAATAAATGTAAAGTTAGAAGCTTCTCTTTTACAAACAAAATTCCCTGCTGTGGGTGTTTCTTCAGCAGATTATTTCTCATGAATCCGTAAAATAACTTCAGTACCTAAAGTGATTAGATATAACTTAATACAAATATGTGTCAGTACAGTAAAAATTCACATAGCTTGTAACTAATAAGCACATTTAATTGCTTCCCTCCTCAAAGAATCATCCTTACAACAGTTGACATACTTAAAATATACAGCCATCTATCTGAACATCCTTCATCAGAAAATGATTACAACATGACTGTTACATAACAGGAAGCTCAATATATCTGATGCAGCTGTCTGAGAGCTAAAGGGGGCAAAACAACATTGATCATGACTTGATTTCCAGAGGTCTGATGGGAGAACAGAATGCAAATAGAGACAGCCACTTCTCCTCAGACTATATCCCTTAAGTAATACACACACAATCATACTGATAAGCAGCGATGCAGCTCAACAGAGAACTAGCACCTGTGAATCCCAAAAAAAGAAAATTAAAAACTGTCTCCTTAGAGCAAAGCAATCCATCAATCATTCAAAGATCTATACTCCACAAAGCCATTCAAACATTCCTACACACAATGCAGTATTAGAACTGAACTACTTCAAAAGGCAGATAACAGCATTTTAAAGCTGAAGAAAATACAAGAGTATCACATGAAATAAAAATAGAAGCAATGTACAGAAAGACTCTGGTTGTAAAGAAAACAAGGAGAAATAGAACTAAAGATTAAATTTAAACGAGAAGTTCAAGAGACAAAGAGATAACTGGCCAAGGTACTTCCAAGAAGCCAGTATTTCAGAAGACACACTGAAACTCAGCAAGACTTTTGCTATAAAGCTTCTAACATTACCTATAATTTCAAGGAAGTGAACTGAAATTCACTTTATACTCTTACCCATTTATTTAAACAAGGTGGGTTATAGGTCAATTAAATTTCCAAAAGGGGGCAGAGGAAAGTCCTGAAAAACCTAAGTAGTAATTGAAACTGTTTTTCCACATATTAATGTATCATGATCGTGAGAAACCTTGCTTCTTGAAAGAAGACATTTGGTTATTTAAATAGATCTATAAATTATTTCTAAACTACAGGACCATGCAAAAGAAAGCTTAGCTAAATCAAACAGTAATCACTTTCTTCCCTGAAAGACTTCAAAGATTAGCAAACTCTCTCCGCTCTCTTTTTCCAGTCAGCTGTCTGTCATCCCAGGCAACTATTTTCCTCAAACACAAATACAAAATTATTGCAAAACAATTACACTCTAAACTGCAATCAGTACTGTAGGAGTGGCACTGACAAGGTAAAACTTATTACTGCAAATTACTCAGATACAAATGAGGCCAAAAACATCTGCGGAAGAAAAAAAAAAAACACCCAAACAACAAACTTCTTTCCTGTAACAAACTGTTTGCAAAATGCCTAATGTGCTACTATTGCAAAACTAAGCTTGGAAGGAAAGGTATAGAACTTTTCAGCTTCTCACATATACCATGAACACATAATATATTTTATCATATTTGTCAAGACTGTAATGCTGCTGTATCTCCTCTGTTTTACTAATATCAGAAGTTGTATATCACTGTGAAGTATTACCTGGGGAAAAAAGTAATTGCATTAACATATAATGATAAACTAGAACAGCAGTCTCAAATGCCATTAGCATTACTATTTTGTTCTTGAAGAGAATCTACGTGCATTGTGAGCACAACTGCTTGCTCCTGTAGAAAACACTGGGTTTGAAAAGTGCAACTTTAGGACCAGCCTGGGTTGAGGCTATCCCAGACATGACTGCAGACTGGTAGAACTCACTGAGAGCAGCCTTGCAGAGGAGGACTTGGGAGTTCTCATGGATGAAAAGCTGGACATGAGCCAGCTCACAGCCCAGAAGGCCCAAACTCATCCTGGACTGCATCAAAAGAGGAGTGGCCAGCAGGTCAAGGGAGGTGATTCTCTCCTTTACTGTGACCTCGTGAGACCCCACCTGCAGTGCTGCATACAGCTCTGGGGTGCCCAGCACAGGAAAGATGTGGACCTGTTAAGAGCAGGTCCACAAGAGGCCATCAAGATGGTCAGAGGGCTGGAGCACCTCTCCTGTGAAGCCAGGCTGGGAGAGCTGGGGTTGTTCAGCCTGGAGAAGAAAAGGCTCTGGGCAGAGACATTGTTGTGGCCTTTTAGTACCTAAAGGGGGTTATAAAAAAGAGGGAGATCAACTTTTTACACAGATAGATAGTAACAGGACAAGGGGGAACGATTTTAAAATAAAAGAGGAGACATCTAGACAACATGCTAGGAAGAAATTCTTCACAGTGAGGGTGTTGAGACACTACAGCACATTGCCAAGAGAAGTTGTGGATGTCCTATCTTGGAAGGGCTCAAGGCGACATTGGACGGGTTTGGAGCAACCTGGTCTAGTGGAAAGGGTGTCCCATCCCATGGCAGAAAGGCTGGAACTAGATGACCTTCAAGGTACCTTCAAAGTGAAGCCTATGATTCTAAGACATATTCCTGAAAAAAATTAATTTTACATAAGTCTTCTGATTTAGTCAACTATCTTAAACTTCTCTTCTGTTAATACAAATTTTTAGTTCAAGCATTTTAAATTTATTGTTAATTAACTGTTTTTCTAGACTCCTTTTCCACAAAGGAAAATAAACCAACAAAAGCACAAAATAAAGTCCAAGCCACACACACTCCCATATCTTTCCTTACTTAGATGTTGTCCACAAACTTTAAAGCACAGCACAGGAAACACTACTATTCCTCAATTCTGTTAACGTGGCTGGCTCTTTGTGCATTGTTAGTAAACAGATTTATTTGAGGACTGTCCCAACTCTGTCACAATCTTTTCAGAACTTTGCCTCACTGTGAATTTTTGCCTCTTTTGTCAACTCACATCTGCTCTGTTATTAGCATAGGTAAAACTCCCTCTGTATCACCTTTTGAATGAACTCTATGCTTTCCCCCCTCATGAAATTTTAACCTCTGTTCCAATAATTCAGTTCAAAAAACTCAAATCAAATAGCAATAACAAAACTGCCACTGACACTCTGGAGATTAAATTGAGGACACAGTATGGACTTCTGGTAACAAACTGCTCCCCAAAGATTGAAATACCACTTTTCTTTCTAGAGCATGCAGATCTCAACTAGTACTTTGGCACACAAAAATCTCTTTGGGATTCAAAGCCAAATAGATTTAGCTAGAATATTTACAGCAATACCATTTGTTTCCATTGGAGGCACTAAGAGTTCCGAGAGCTGACCACTTTGTCTACAGCGTCCAAGATTACCATGATGTTTGCGAAAGACCACTAAAAACAAGTTTTATGTCAGAAGGACTAAAATCACTGTCCTAAGAGAGGCATGTAACCTTGTATAACTGCTGGAGTCTACAAACATAGGGGAAGAAAAAATATTATAGAAATTACTGCACAGGTAGGCAAGCTTCCTGCAAGATCAGGTTTAAGTATGAAAGTGAGATGGATAGCCTGGAAAAACATAGAAGATTGATAATACAAAGCTGGTACAGTAGCCCTTAGACACTATGAGGACCTGTGAAAGAGGTCAGCAACAGCTCCAACTGCAGGTGTAGAGACCCCCAACAAACCACAGTGGCTGACTGCAGACACACTGCACCATGGAAAGCTTTAGGCTTCATCTTGAGGACTGCCTAGAGCATAGTAGCAGAGAGCTTTCAAACCTTAGTTCTGGAAAAAAAAATTTTAGGAAGATAATTAAAAAAACAACAACAAAAACCAACTAAATAGTTCTTCCACATAACTCAGCAGAACTTGTAATGAATTTTTCAGAGGCAGAGCTGTTTGCAAAAAAAGCAAAAAAATCCCAGTAACTAGGCCTATGCATCTGAACTGATTCTGGAAACAAGTCAAGCCATCTACTTAGGGGATGATCCCTAAAGGGGGAAGAGAGAGAAGAAGGCTCCACCACTGAGAGCCTGAAGTCACATTCCATCAAACCACAAATTCATTTCAACATAAATCTTTAACAAGCAGAGAAGGTGGAAGCCTTCTAAGGCCATCATGGGCAGAAGCAAAAAAATGCTTGACGAGGGCTTATGGAAAACTTCAGGAATGGGACTGCACAATGTAGACATGGAAAGAGTAATTCCACCTTAACCTTAAGTGCACAATTATCATACAGACATTACATAAACAGAACCCTCCAGCTCCTCCTGAAGCCATAGCTTCCTCACAAACATAACACACAAGTGCTGAGAAGGAACAAAGGGAGAAGAAAAATTCTGAAGGACAATCTGAGGGAATGTACAGGCAGGAACAACCATTAAATCATCAAACCTCAATTCCTTTATTATTTACCCATTAAACTTCACCCAATTACATCAGTACCTTGTACTTCACATTCACAGCAGGTTAACTACACTAACGGTTTAAGATGGATGTTTTCAGCTTGTTTTAAATTGTTAGTAGAAATTTCTCTATTAAATTTAAAGATCTCTTAAGTGTCCAAGGTTTTTGCCCCTAAACTCTGTAAAATTAACTGAACATCATAAATTACTTTCCAAAGACTAAACTGGTAGCACTTGTAAAGTCTGCCTCCAAAAAGAGAATGTGTATATACAAAGCAGCCTAACTTCACCATGCACAAGGAGCAGAGAAGCTGCATACACACAACTAACCACACACTAATACCTCACTTCAAACTTTACCTGTGCTGAAAGGAACAAGAATTACAAGCTTGAAAACCATCAAAATGCTACATTACCTGTTTGATGGGTTCCTTACCACCTAGGGATACATGCATCAGCACAAAGGATGATAGTACTAACAAAATTCCTTTACTGTCTTTAAGTTTTCCTTGGACACAGACATCAGGGGGTGAGGGGGAACAACCACCACACACACTTTTCATGACATACTCTCACAGATCTTTTTGCTTTATCAGTCTCTATACAATGGAAATCAATAGCTGACCTAACACATGTACTACTGTTGACTGCCTCAAGGGAAGTCCTATGTTAGAAGGGTGAGGTTTCAGCACTAGCATCCCTCATAGCACAGGAATAAAGAGCAGGGTAAGAATGGGCTTCCCATCTGTCACGTACATAAAACCATGGGTGATAAATGTGGCAGACAACCCGCTTTTATTTTTTTAAGCTGTCACTTCAAAGAAGTCCTCATATAACCTTAAAGTGGGCAGACAAGCAGGCTACAGATTGCATGCAGGAACTTACTGTAATTCTGCCCAAAATTTCCATTTTCATTAGTCAAAGAAAGAAGGGATTTTATTTACATTATTAGAATCCCAACATGGGTTCAACACTAATTAAAAAAAACAAAAGCCAGTTCTCTTGCATGTTTTTGCACATATTGCTCTCAAATAAAATTATTATTCCAGTCAGGAGATACAGAGATGTATCTAAACTATGACTTCAAAAAGAAGCTGGATCCTAAGCTACTAGAAGTGAGCCATCTCACCTCAATACTCATACTTCATTTGCTAAACAGAGGTTTCCATTTCTGTTCTCATGCTCTAACTTTTTGAAGTATTACACACCTAGATAACACCAAGAAACAAGCTTAGATAGAGCTTAGATTGCATTCCTGTTCAATGCTAAGAAGAAAGAGTCATGAAGAAAACAGGACCAGGCAATATAGAAATAATGTCTTCAAAAAGACATCCACTATTCCCGTAACGCAAGACAATCTATTTTCCATTTATAATTAATTTTTGGAAGTAGAATTAGCACAATAATTTGAGATTTATGGCAGCAAATGTTTGAAGTACTCTTAAGCAAGAACATATACAAACTGTATCAGAAAAAAGTTTTCAAATAATGTTAAAAGCAAGAAACAGCTTTAAAAGCATAGCTATAAGAGCACCTTAGAATTGCAGGCTGATGTGAAGCACCCTTCAAAATACAGTTAAAGGAATTGCTAAAACAAACGTGGTTACAGAAGAACACAAGAGGCATTAAACAGTTTAGAAGCTACTGCTGACTTGGTGGAGATACAGGAAGAGTAGAAACTTGCCATATCCTGCTAAAATCCATCATCATGAATTCCTGTCACAGGAATACTACAGATTCTGTTTAAAAAATAAATTTATTACTTTGCAGAAGACTTAAAAATGCAATGAAAAAGGAAAATATTTTGAAAAACAAAACACAGCAACCAACAGCTGTTGATCATAGAATTACTGCAGTTGAAAAAGACCCTTAAGATCTTAGGGTTATACGGAGTGTTTTCTGTGAAGGAGTCCCTACTCAACAGTCCAGTGAAGACAAAGATTCCAATTTCCTTCCAATTCTACCGAGGTTCTCAGACCAATCACAGAATCACAAAGTGGTTGGGCTGGAAGAGACCTTCAAAGATCATCTCATCCACTTCCCCGACATGGTCAGGGACATCTTTCACTAGATCAGGTTGCTCAAAGCCCCATCCAATCTGGTCTTGAACACTTTCAGATATGGGGCATTCACAATACCTCTGGGCAACCTGTTCCAGTGCCTCATAACCCTCACACCAAAAATTTCTTCCTTGTGTCCAATCTAAACATATCCTGTAACTGTTTAAAGCCATTAACACTTGTTCTGTCAATTCAGGCCTTGGCAAAAAGTGTCTTTCTTATAAGCCCTCTCTAAGCACCAAAAGGCCACGATGACATCTCTGAGCAGAGCTTTCTCCATGCTCAACAACCACAAATCTCTCAGGCTTGCTTTTCAGGAGAGGTGCTCCATCCCTCTCACCATTTTCACGACCCTACTCTGGACCTGCTCTAACACAGCCATGTCTTTTTAGTACTGAGGGCCCCAGAGCTGAACACAGTACTGCACCTGGGGTCTCACAAGAGCAGAGCAGTGAGGGGAGAATCACCTCTCCCTCCCTGCTGTCCATGCTTCTTTTTATGGAGCTCAGGATACAGTTGGCTCTCTGGGATGCACATTGCTGTCTCATGCCCAATTTTTCATCCACCCCCCAGGTCCTTCCCTGCAGGGCTGCCCTCAATCCACTCATCCCCCACTCTCTACAGATACTGGGGTTTGCTCAGACCTGGGTGCAGAACCCTGGAGTTCACATAGGCCCACTCTTCAAGGCTGTCAAGGTCCCTCTGTGTGGCACTCCTTTCCCTCCAGCACATCAGCTGCACTGCTCAGCTTGGTGTCATCTGCAAACCTTCCAAAGGCACACTCAAGCTCACTGTCTACGCTATAAATAAAGATACTGATGATCATCAATCCCAATACAGACCTCTGAGGGACACCACTTGCTACTGATCTTCATTTTGGCTTTAAGACACTGACTACAACTCTTTGGATGTGGCCATGCTGCCAGTTCCAGGTCCTTATTCACCAAACAGTTCATCCATTAAACCCGTATCTGTCCAACTGAGTGACAAAGATAGGGTCTGAGACCACAACATGCTGTCTGCAATAGAGGGAAAGAAAGTTTGAGAGACAGACAACACATATCTGTACCTTGTTACTCACTTTCTAGATTTCTAAGACAGCAATAATTCACAGGTAGGCCACATTTTAGTAGTTTTTTACAACAGGTCAATGCTCAAAAGTTTTAGTTACTGTCCTGGAAATATCTAAAGGGGCTTGTCAGAAGAGAGGCGCATGGAGAAAGAAAAGACTTGATATAAAAGACTTGACAGCCATTACTAATAAGGGAGAACGTCAGCTCTCATACAAGAAAACAAACGCAATAAAAGCCTTTGCATCAGTGTGTCTAGTGAGCAATGCTTATAAACAGAGCAACTTAAAAAGGAGACTCAGCAGATGCACGCCTTCCTTTCCACCCCTCCGACTGCTTACTAAAAACAGTCTTTGCCTTGCCTGCAAGGGAGAAACTTATGCAAACAGGCGAGAGATTCATTCCCCTGCTGGAGACTCGCAGCAGCATCAAGACAGCGAGGACCTGTAGCGGACCCGGCGCGCCTCAAGGGCTCCACTCGAGCCGGCACCGGCGGGAGGAGGAGGTTCCTCAACGGGTACAGAGCCCCCTTTCGCCCACACACCCCGGCACGGTGCCCCGCTCCCCGAAGAGGAGAAGGCCTTCCAGAGCCGGCCGAACGCTCCGAGGGAGCCGGAGAAGGACGGCACGAAGCCGCCTCCAGCCGCTGGGCTCCGGCTGACGGGGCCGCTGCCGTACCCGGCCGGCACCCAGCACCGCCCGGGCCGCAAACCCCGGCCCCGAGGCCGCCGAGGGTCCCCGCCGAGGGTCAAGGGGGCCGGT
>VZRM01000217.1:315073-353690 GCA_013397955.1 Grantiella picta | reverse complement strand
AGCAGAGGCTCTGCAGCAGAACGTTGGGGGATTTTTGGTCCGGAGTCGCCATCGCCGCGCGGGAGGCAGGAGGCGGCGCGGGGGCCGGGAGCGGGTGGCACGGCCGGAGCGGGGCCGGATGGCACAGGGGAGGGGGGAGGCGAGGACGCGCCGCCCGGTCGGCAGCGCAGGGACCCGGCGACACCTCCCGCTCCCGCCGCCGCCTAGGGCGCCATTTTAACGGCACCCGCCGAAAGCAGCAGCGGCGGCCGCACGCCCACCATGCCCCGCGCGGCGGTTCCCGNCGCGCGGCGGTTCCGGGGCAGGCCCCGCCCCGGCGGTGTGTGGTGAGGGGACATTGCCGGCGTGCGGCGCCTTCCGGGCTGAAAACACCGCCCAGCTGCCCCTCCGAGCCTCTGAAGTCACATCCCAGCAAAGCACAGACTCGCTTCAACACAGAGCTTCTAACAAGCCCTGGAGGTGAGGCCTTCTCAGGCCATCACGGGCGGGGGCGAAAAAGCAATTGATGCAGAGTTTACGGAGGACTTCAGGCGTGGGGTTGCAGAATGTAGACACGGATGCAGCGTAATACTGCTGCCAGAAGAGGTTCTTTCGCCCAGTGTGCGAGAGGCCAATCCACACACAGAGTCGAGGTATTTGATTTATTTGCAGTTCTGCGCAGAAGGGTGCTGGGGGGCAGACCCACAAAGCCAGCACAATAACTATCAAAACATTTTTAATATTAACACATTTTAGCAAACAAGGGAATTAGCGTTTTTTGGCTACAAGTTATGCAGTTCTCTTAATAATTAGTGTTCTGTTTTCTATTAATGATTCCCAGTTACACAAATTGTTTAAGATGGATGTTTTCACTGTCTTGTCAGGAATTTTTACTAGACGTTTCCCTACTGAATTTAAAGATCTCTTAGGTATGTAAGGGTTTTGCCCCGGAACACTGTAGAAGTAATTGAACACCGTGAATTACTGACGGGGAGAGCAGGTTCACTTATTCCCCCTCAGAGAAGAACAAGCCCTGGGGTGGCTGCGCTGCCTGTGACTTGCTGCCTTGGGGATCAAGGCACATTGGTGGCTTTTCCACACAAGGTGGTTAAAAATCATGGCAGGTCTGGAAAAATGTGTGAAGATCCTCGGCCCATGTCTCCATGCTGCGCATCTGGGTGTCGGGACACCATGCGGAGGTCGTGGGCTCAGGCTGCTGGACAGTGTGGGGAGCAGGGACAGCAGGGACAGCTGGCCTGTGCTGCTCCCCATGACCTGCTCCTCAGGCTTGTCACCCCCAGCACAGACACTGATGTTACAAGATGTCTGTCTTCCATCCCTTTGGCAAATTCATGCTGTGTCCAGCCCAAAATACGTACTTAGGAAATAATTACTGCCCTTATGTTTCTGGAGTCCTGTGTAACCTGTAAGAGGTGATTTGAAATGCTGCAGCAGCAGCCAGGTGTGTTTGTACACTGCTGGCTGTGAACAAATTCATTCCTGCTGTGCAACACCTGTCTTTCTGGCAGCCCCTATTGGTTTCATTGTCTCCATGCAGCCACAGTCTTGTGTGTTTGCTTTCTGTGGGCAGGTACATGTGTCCTTTCATTATGGGAACATTGTAGATGTAAACATCAGCTCATTGCTAGCACTACTGCTAGAAACAAATCACAGTGGCGAGCTGAGAACTGAAACACATTAAGGCTGTATGGGGTTTTATTGCTTGGAATATTTTAGTAGAAACCTTCATAGTCTCATCACTCACACTGTAACTCTTCAGTTCTAAGTAATACATTCTTGAGATTCTTTTGAGAAGTAAGATAGGACCCAAAATTAATAAGTTTACCAGAACTTTATCCCATGTAAATAAGGGTTGTAAGCTTCATTTCAAATAATTCTGAAGTAAAGACTTCAAACATGGTGTGACTTTTTTTTTTTGTACTGAGCAGCAGAAGAATCTCTGTTCCATTTTCTGCCCAAAGCAAACACAGTCGTGCTGCAAAGAGCTGGTGACTCACCACTGCTGCTAGTCATTTCAGATTTAGATTCCACTGTGGAAGGTGTTAATCTATCAAGCAGCAAATATGGTTGCTTACATGAGACAAAAAATAACTTTGGCAATTATATCTGGAAGTGGCGCTCCTTTATAAAACCTTTACATTCCAAGGGAATCCAGTCACTCATAAATATCCTGTTACTGCTTTTAAGTGGATAATACTAATTCTTTCTGGTCACAGTAGTCATTTTAACTAAGGCAATTGTGTCGCTGGTCTGAAATCAGAACACATTACGGAGCACCACAATGAGAACATGCCATTTAAATGGGCTCACTTGTGCCTCCTGCAAGCACAAGTACAAATACAAACCTAAGCTTTTCAACTTCAGTACAACCACATCCTATGTTACGCTTCTGAAGTAGTGTAGTAGCCAACCATTCTGTTATGTTACTGAGAATGTATTCTCTCATTTCTAGCCTCTTTTTGCTAAGGAAATGAGGCTTAATGCAATTATTCCTTATGTGAGAGCCTCCTTGTAACTGCTGGATCTCATCACCAATTTTAAACAAATACAGCAGAGGGATAGAGTTCTTAAGGATATTTCTAAAATTTAATAGAATTCAGCAGCTGAGTGTACTGAGGCCTAAGTCAGTGCCCCCTTGAAAAGAAAGGTAAGGAGAACTTACTTCTCCCTACTGTATTTGCCCTTAGCAAACCAGCTGATCAGTGTGCACACCTTGGACAGGTAAGCACATATTCTAGCTCCGAGCCACCTATAGTACCAGCTCTTCTTGCCCAGACTGAGGAATGGATGATTTAAGAACTGAAGGTGTAAGGGACAGAGAACTCTGGAAATAATGTGGAAAGTAGCCTGAAAGAGACAAAAGGGATGGAAAATAGAGGGAAACTAAGTTTCACTAGTTTCACTCCTCAGAGGTCTCCTTGCTTTTTTGTTAATGGAAAGAATGAATCTGCAGTCCGGTTTAGAAATGCTAATTCTGATAAGACAGGTTGCTAGCCACATGCAGCTTATTGTGGTTTTACGAACTCCAGTAGAGCTGTGATTGCTTAAATCGGCTTAAAAAATCTCATTAAAAATGAGAATGAAAAAATAGAAACTATTTTCTTACTGTATAACCATAAGGTTAGTTCGCCTTGCTGCTTGTTCTCTCAGCACTGAACAATTTAAAAAAGTAATTGCTGCTCAGATTTTTCACAGTACAGAAAGTTCATCACTTAGCAGACTTAAATGTTTGCTTTTAAAACTATGACAGTGTCTTAGAAGAAAATCTGCTCATCCATAGAAGGTTAAAGGGACTTGTGTTAAGATCTGCTACTTAAAGGTCATATTTCGATAGTAAATAGCTTTATAACAAAAGAACATGCAATGAGATCCAGCGGGAAGTGGAAGCTGAAGCTTGCCAAGATAAGGCTAGAAACAAATGACAGTTTTAATTCAGTAAGGATATTCAGTCACTAGAGATGTTTAAAAGCATGACACTTTGTCCATATCTGAAACAATATAAATCAGCCTTCTGTTACAGGCCTAGTGACCAGATATGAACTGACACAGGAGCTCCTGAGTTGTGTTTACATTCTGCAGAAGATCAGTCTGGAGGGTGTCATTGTCCCCTTTAGTCTTAAATTGTCTAAATCCAACCAATAAAACTAAGAAAAAAATCCTTACTAAAAAACTAAGGGTTAATTGTGCTGGTTTTGTGAACTCTTCTTTGGTTATGTCTGCAGGGCACAATACCTTAGATAGCTCTAGCTGTTCGTGGGGTACACCAAAAGCAGTAGGGAGCCATGCTAACGCCTCCAGCATTTCACTGTGCTGGACAGACTTTTTTATGTCTTATGTAGCCAATGTTAAGAATCACAGTGGCTGGAAGTAGGGACAGATACTGTCTGTACCTTAGTTAGCATATGGCAGCCCTGGAAGTACAGCAGCTGGGTCTCTTCTGGCTCCAGCGCCATGTGGCTTCTGTCCCTAAGCATATATTTTCCACATAGGCAACCTCATAATGGCCTGGAGCCCTGAGTCTGCAGCATTAAAAGGTTATTAAACATATCTAATTTTTGAAAGGCCATATGTTTTAAGATGATGTTCTGTGACTCGGTTTCAGATAGATGTCCCTGTGCACAAGAGGGGTTCAGGTGAAGAGAAAGTTTGATCCAGTTTAACCCTCCTGCTTCTGTGCTGGTTCTGCATCGCCACTTATTTGTTGTGACTTTCATAATATTACTACCACATCTCCATTTTCAAACTCTTCCCTTCAGCTGTTCCTCTGTTTTCTGAGGAACTTAAAGTATATTCCATAATGCCATATACTTATAAAAAGTCTACTGAATTGGTGTTAGTATATCAAGAAAGAAACCTGTGTTTCCCAGTACTTAAATTCCAGAAACTATGATTTAAGGTATATAAGAGCAAAACTAAGGACATTTTAACTTCTTTTATTTGGGATTTTTATTAAATATTTACAATAAAATAACAGTTTTAGATCACAGAATCACAGAATGGGTCAGGATGGAAGGGAGCACAGTGGGTCAACTGGTCCAACCTCCCTGCTCAAGCAGGGTCATCCTAGATCACATTGCCCAGGATGGTGTCCAGATAATTCTCCAATATCTCCAGTGTGGAAGACTCCACAACCTCCCCAGACAACCTGTTCCAGTGCATGGTGACCCACACAGTAAAGAAGTTCTTCCTTACGTTGAGATGGAACTTCCATTTTCTGCCCATTGCCTCTTGTCCTGTTGCTTGGCACCACTGAGCAGAGCCTGGTCCATCCTCTTGGCACCCTGCTTCAGATACTGGTAGACATTGACACAGTCCCCTCTCAGCTGTCTCTTCTTGAGGCTGAACATGCCCAGCTCCCTCAGCTTTTCCTCGTAAGAGAGATACTCCAGTCCCTCAATCATCTTTGTAGCCCTCCACTGTGCCTGCTCCAGGAGTTCCATGTGTCTCTAGTTCTGAGGAGCCCAGAACTGGGTGTGTCCAGTTCTCCAGCACTCCAGATGTGCCTCCCTAGGGCTGAGTAGAGGGGCAGGATCTAGATTAATAACATTAACTATCTAGATGAATAATACTAGCTATCCTATAAACTGGAAGTAGTACTGATGTTTTGTATCTCAGAACAGTTGCATTTTTCTGTTGGTGCCTTGGTTGAGAGGTTTCATTTTTTCTAGTACTCTTTAGTCATAAACAGAATTTCTTTCCAACAGGAAGACACACAGACAGATACACATTGAAGCCCACTCCACATTAGATGCTATTGATCACACAGGGGTGGACACCATTACACATCTTTCTAAATAAGTGTAGCTGCAGCCAGCAAACAGTGATTACAACAAGCTCAGTAAAACTGCCTGACATTTTTAGTTCCTGTGCTGTCCATCATTATCACAGTCTCATTACATATATGGAATTGCAGTTAAAAAAAATCTCATCAAATCATATTCTGCCAGCAAGTGATTCCATGAAAATATTTTGCAAGAACACTTCTGTTTTGTCAAAACTCCCTAAAATACTGTCCAAATATTTTTTAAAGTTAAAGCAACTTTGAGACAACTTTTTAATTTTAAAAAGCAGAGCAGTAGTTTTGGAAGGGGGCCTGGAACAAAGCCCTGTAAGAAAACTGAGTTAGTATTTCTAAATATGTTTCATTTTGAACAGAACATCAGCTTTTCAATAGGAGCTTTGACCATATCTGGCTTTGGTATTTTAGAGCAAAGACTTTTTATCTTTATCATCCCTAGCCAAAGGTGTGTGTGTGGAAACTATCAAAATAAGACACTGAACAAAAAAAAAAGGTGTGTAACAAACCAAAATCATAAAAGATGTGCTAACATATTTGCAAGGAATTTATTTCTATAATGTGATAATATCACTAGGCAAACATAACGCATTAAATGCAGCATAAGTCAATAATAAAGCTCTATAAAGCACTGTGATACTGTGCAAGCAGGAATGACAAAATAATTGGAGGGGGTTGGTTGGTTGGTTGGTTGGTTGGTTGATTGGGTTTTTTTGGTGGTATTGTTTTATCTAATTTCCCTATAAAGCAATAAAGTCAGGGTTGGGGTTCTTAAAGTACTGTTTTAAGAACCTTACTTTGTTTGCTCATTTTCCCAGGCACATATTTCTCATTCCAGTAGCAACTCTCATGTCTATGGGAGCTGAAAGCTTCAAGGTCAAGGTTTGGGTTTTTCCTTACATCACAGGGAAGAAGAGACAGCAACCAGTAGGCAAAGGAAGAACCAATTCTCCCCATGCTTTTGTTTTAAATGTCAAAAATATTAATGCACTGATAAGCAAATGTCATCTTGTGATTGTGCTTGAGCTAGCTGTATTTAGGCAGTTTCCTGACAGTGTACTCTTTAAGGGGTCAGTCTGAAGATTTCACTCTGTAATGCTTTTTAGAGTGTTTATTGATTTTTCTGCTCTTCTCTCAGTGTTTGGAGAGTTTATCCTGATGCTCATTTTTTCCTTTCCAATGAGCTAGTCAAGAAAATGATGTACTAGCTGTGTCCCTAGCTGTGTTAAATGTGTAGGGTAAACAGTTTTAAAAATAGAAGTAAACATTTTAATTTTCTTTCCTGCAGGTTTATTTTGAGTATAGCAATTAGTCTCTTCGTCACAATGTGTACCATGCTTCCAGACAAAAATGACTGTCAGGATAATGATATCCCCTGCAGAATATGTCTGGGGCTTCATCTTCCTACAAATATTGGAAGAAAAATTGCTATGCACTTTAATGAACTCTACGTATTTGTGAAGCTGATTATCCATCTCCTAAAGTCCACTTCATACCAGCTTGAGCATTTTCCATTACAATTCTTGAAGATTACTGACTTCATTCACACTATTAGGAGGAATCTGTGTATATTACTATATATTTGTAAGGAAAAACATCAACAAACTTCAATCCATAGCCTTCTTTAAAAATTAAGAACAATTCCTAGTGTTCCTGCCTGCCACATTCTAGCCTGATGGTTATCGTCCCATGTATCTACATTAGTGAATATGGCATTTTTCTCTGTTTCCTGCATTAAACTATTGAATAATTTTTCTATGTCTGGTTAAAAAACTACCCTACTTGATTAGGTTAAGAGGTGCAATAAATAGGTCTAAACAAGTGACTTTTAAAGCTTTAATTTATAAAGGAGTGTAGGAATACATGCCCCTAGGGCTGTTAAAACATTGGTGGATTTTGATCCCAGATGCTCAGATTAGAGGAAGCTGTGGAATTTCCAAGTGCAGTTTATTATTACCAGTGTTGAATTGCTAGGGGGAATAGAGGGACAAAAGGAGCAGCACTGGAGCTGCAAAGATTTGCCAATTCTTAGGTGTGTGCTTTAGGAAGGGAAACACATTTGGTTCCTACATGCAGGAGCATTTCGTTGTCCTGAGGCAGTGTATTTTTCATGTAGGTAACTTCTTACGCATTACACTATCCAAAGATTTACTAAGTATAATATCTGGTAGATTAGGAACTAATCTCAACACTTCCTCCCCTCTGAAAATCTGTAGCAGTTAAAAGCATATTCCAGGAGATTCAGGCTTCCAGAGACAGATATAAATACGCATGAGAGATACAATCAGGTAGTAACTGGAGCCTTTGAGAATGAGGTTTGTTGACTCTGTTTCTTGGGTTTCCTCTGTGTGATTAGATCAGCTCTAAACTGAGAGTCTCTGTAGCCATATCCTGTGTTGCCATTTATAATAAGTCAGATAACACCTTCCATCTCAGGATGTCTGTCGCTGCAAATATATTTTTAGTATTCTCTGAGGCAGAAAAGGGTTATAATCCCCATTTTATACAGAATAAAATATGGAAATTTAAACAGGCACAGATGAAGCATTTTGCCCAAGGTTATATAGGAAAAATCTGCCCAGTTCAGGAATATAACCCAGATATTCTCTTCTTCTTATATGGAACCATCACTCCTTCCTACTTAGAATGCTCTCAGTGTTTTCAAATGCTGCAATTATCCTTTGACTGCTTTCTATTTAAAGACATAGATATATACTCAGCACATCTCTAGAAGGCACAACAGCAGCATATATTTGTTTGTTCAGGTTTCTCAAACCTCCCGAAGAAAGTAGTCATTGCTACCTTTCTAGGGCCAATATGAAGTTAAAAGTCAGAAAACCCCCTTATCCTCAGTATAAGAAAACTAGTAAACACTATATTCCAGATAATTTAGAAATAATAGTTTTTCTCATGAAGGTTGGAATTGACTGGATTATGATTGCAGTTATCACTATTGCATAATGAAAGGGAGACTATAATAACAGTGGCATAATCTTTGTGTAAAAGTCTTCTAATAATCTTGTTTAGTAATATGTTTTTTCCCAAATGAGTTGCTGGCAATCTGAAGAAATGAAATTTCCCTTCCGTTGTTTCTGATTTCTTACAGAACTGCATGGTGAGGATTATTGGCCTGCTTTATAGGGGCACTATGAGACAACCAAATATGTGATCAAATGAGCAAACAAAGCAGAGTCCAGGCCAGGAAACTGTGCAGGTTCATTTCATTTCCCAGTCACTTCCTCTGCTGGACAGAAAAACAACACAAACCAGACAGAGCTGTTTATCAAACCATTAAGATGGAAAACATCACACTGAGTCATTCCAACACAGTCTGCATCACTGAATGGAGAAAGAATTTCAGCAAAAACATTATACAAGCTAATGCTTGAAAAAATCAGTGTTAGACAAAAATTGTAAGTTTTCCTCAATTGTGTGATATAATGTGAGGTATCTAAATTCAGTTATGGGCACCTTTGTATTCCAGATGCCTAGTTATATTTGCCTAAGAGAAAAGGAGTCATGTTTACTGTGGGCGGACTTCACAATATCTGAAACTGTTGGGAAAAATAGAAAGCCTGTGACTGTGTAATTATAGATGGTGCATGTGAGGCAGGAGTACTGCCACACATTCAACTTCAGCTCAGGGTTCTCAATTTCCATTTGCTCTTACTGTGTAAGACCCTATGTTACTAGGAGCTGCAGCCATTCTTTAACAAAGACAATAAAACACCACCGCTACATTTATCTAGCTCATACTTACTACTTGTGTTGCACTGGTCCCTAGTCTTTAAAAGGTTAGGTAAATAGGAGAGAATACATTTCCTCCTGATGTACCATAGTATGACAGCCTTCCCTGTGCTGTGCGTCGGCATTTGCTGCAGCACTGCTGTAGAGCTCACTGCTGGCAGACCTGAGAATGCTGCTTACTTGGGGGTGCCGGTGGGCCCCCACATACTGCCTACCTCTACATGAACAGAGGGGCATAGGGAGGATCAAGGCTTGTTGCAGTGTGGGGTTGGGAAACTTGGAGGCTTATGTTTGTCAGAAGTGACTCTGGGTGTTGTATGTCAATGTAGTTCTAATTCCAGATGACAGACTCCACATATCTTCATGTAAAATTAATGTAATAGGGGAACTATCTATGTTATTAAGTACTGGCTCAGCTAATCCATTTTGTGCATCTGGTAATCATAAATTTTCTCTCATTTTAGTCCCCTATTTCATTTTAAGGATAAATTACTTATTGTTTGGAAAGGGGAAAAGTTGTCTAGAGAAAGTTAACATTTTTAAACCTACAACTCTCAGCTGAACATTATGGAAAGAGCAAATAATCAGCAAACTCTAGATTTCTGATAAAACCAAGTTGGTCTTCTGGAATGTAATTTAATTTTAAAAATGAGGTCATTTGGCTGCATAAGAACAACTTATAGACTGGAGAGATCTCTCCCAGTGAGCTCCCCAGGTTATATTTCTATCTGTGTTAGCTTCAGAAGATGCAGCTGAACAACTGCAACCTGAGAACACAAGAGTACCACAGCAGAAATGAGACAAGTAAAACACAAATGCTGAGACATGACATTTAATAAAACAAGCACCAGAATCTGAATCTAATATTCTGCTGCTGTGAAGAACAGAACAACACTAAAACAAGTCAGAGCTCAAGTTTGATCTCACAGAGTCCTTTTTTTCACATGGCATCTTATCGGTAAGCTGTGTTATAAACCTGCTGCTGCTGCTATTCAGCATGAAAACAGTAATGCTGGTAGTGTTGCTTTTAGTTTTGTTATAGGGAGAATGGCATAAGAACATGTAAGGAGGTTTATTTGAAATATCCAACTGAAGTTATCAGTCCGGCAGACCATCCTTTTGGATCTTAAAAAGACTTACACGCAAAAGATCAGAGAGCTTTATGAAAAAGGAGCGTTCGCAATCCATCCCCTTGCCCGGAGCCGACGGCAGGTGTCACTGCAGAAGGCACAGAAGATGCAGTCGCTGTTCCAAAGCCGCGCTCAAGTGCCCCGCCGGGCTCCTTCCTCTGCCGCAGCCTGGCCGCGGCGCGGTGGCTCTGCCCTGCGGCGGCCGTCATCAGCTACCTTATCAGCTAATTGCAGTGATGCCTGCATACCAGCAGAAAACGAAGAGAAGAGCACGTACCCCGTAGTTAATAAAGGGTGTACGTATCTATGATAGTCTTATTTGAATGCAGACTGCAGCCCTCACTTGGGAAAAGAGGGCAGCTCAGTTTTGCCTTGCTGTCCCAGGGTACATTAACTGTTAAACATAGATTGCTGGTTTGTGCCCGCTGTCTGAGACTGCTATTGTTTGTGCACACTGTAGAGGCAGTCCAGACTTGCCCAGAAACCAACTTAACTTCCCTGTGCACACCCCAAGGCATGGGCTCTTCTCAAAGCTTTTCCACTTCTGCTCAGGCAAATGCCACAGGCACAGTTCAGTTCTGCAGGCTCACACTTAATTATCTCAGCTGTTAAAGAAAATGTGTGGTGCAGCAGAGAGATGCCTTTCTTTCCTTTTTACTATTGGTCATTTAAAGGAGGAATAAATGTCATCCCCTCATGACTGGCCCAGAAGCTAAGTCCTTTTCTCACAGCCAGCAAAGCTAGCCAGACAGAGCAGACTGAGGTCCAGGGAAAGTTCCATGAGACTGAGACTGCTTCAAAGGCTGGAGAAGAGTATATTGGAAGGAGGAAGGATCCTCCACCTGTACAGCTTGCTTATGGTTCCGCATTACCCAGTCGCACCAGCCAAACCACTGCTTTTAAGGCAAAAGACAGATTTTGGGACAATCACTAAACACACCACCACCTGGGGACAAGGGGCATAGGAACATAATAAAACAGGTCGTTATACAAAGTGTCCTACTCTCAGTGTCTCTGTAAATAAGCACAGAGATCACAGGAGGTACAGCTGCTAAGATTCAAAACAGCTCAGATCTAGTTTTTGTACTGTTAGTGCCCCTCCACACTATCAGAGTAACAGGAGGTGATGATATCCCTCTTCACATCTATTCATCCAAAACCTCCCCAGCCTTCTGAGCAAAATCTCTGAGTTACAAAATATCAGACTAAATGCTTCATAAATTAATATGTGACTAGTAAGCTTTCTTGCACCAGAAGAGTGTGGTTTTGAGCTGTTCTGTGACTCTCACTCTTGGGGCACTAGCCTCCCACATTTCTGAGCGTTTGCGTTGACAGACTGCTGTTGGACCACACGTGCTCTGCATGCCCTTGTGTTCTTCTCCCTGAAGGCATTAAATATGGAGCAGCCCCATCTGCCATTCCGTTCTTTTGCCATGTATACTGCAGAATAACAGGACTCTCTAGCAGTGGGGGAGGAAAACAGGTTGTGAAAATTGAACAAACACAAAAATAAATTTTGTAGAATTAAAATTTGTTCAAAATCCAACAAATTGGCAGGACTTTTTCAGCAGGTATATGAGATTTCAGCGCTTGATACCAATGCTGGTCGAGAGAGAGTAACATTCAGAATTTAAGTATTAAGAGGATGTTCAGCTTCAGACGCTGAAAAAGGATTGCAGAAGTTGGATCTAACTAAAAAAACAGAGAAATGTACACCTACATCTCTTTTCTCAGATGCCTGATGAAATGACTTGCTGCTTAAACTGGGTTGATCCCTTGAGTCCATCAACCTGTCGTGTCCTAGTCCTTTGGGGAGCTGCAGAGGAGCTACAGATAATCGATTTTTTTTTTCTCCTAGATAAACAAATTCCACAAGTGCATGAGAGGACATGGCCCTGTCAAGCATGCCAAAGGAACTACGTCAAATCAAAAACGCACAGTGTCACCCTTGGAAGAACAAGAGGAAGTGTGCAGGACACTTGCTTTTACTGCTGTGGTGCATGAGAGCTTGAGACTGAGACGATGACCTTTGGGACACCCTGCAAGATTCAACTGCTTGCCCAGCTCTTTTCTGCAGGTGTGAGGAAGGGTCATATGATTTATTGCATATGTTTTGTTGAAGTTGGTGATTTTTTGGTGTGTGTTGTTCACTCGCAGGATGAAATGGGTCTATGAAAACTCAAAGTGTATCAGTGGTTTCAGAGGATAAGTTCCATCTTGTCATTTATTTTTTTTTTCTGAAGATAAAAACCAGAAGTGCATTTTATAATTTTGGGCTGTTCTTCAAAATTTTTTTTCTGTTTTATGTCTTTTTGTACATGCTTCTCAGAAACATGAGTAAACTTATGGAAAAATCTTGATAATATATTGGAATGTAATTGGTTAGATCATATCTAAATAATTATATTTATGTTTTTACTAACAATAAAAATGATTTTAAATAAAAAATAGAGAATTCAGTTGGCTGTTACTACTTACACTAATCTGTAAGTATTCAAAAGTGGCCATAAATTGCAAAAAAGTTATAAAGCTTAATACAAATAAAGAAATTAGCACAATTAATCTAACATTAAAATGCATTATTTATGATACACTATATTTTTCCTATTTGAAAGTATATCATCCAGTCAAGAAGCAAAATACATAGCTTAGATGATTAGTTATATGTACCAGAGAATGCGTATCGAGCTATAGAGTGAAAGAATATCTGAAGCCTGTTTGGTAGGGAAATAAAAAACAAATACTAAACAATGTCTTTGATATTACAGCAAGATGATCAGGAGCTCATTACAGGAATGCACGAAACAACAGTTAGCTTCATTAACTCTACAATAGAGAAAACCAACGTTAATTTTGGATAGATATTTTTCACCATTATTCACCCAACCAGATCATGCATTTTTGAAGGCACAAGCAGATTTAACTTGAACATTTCAAACAGAATTAAATGTAGATGTCACTTAAAGAGTCCTTAAAACATCTTACGTCAGTATGACTGAGATCAATTTTAGGTACAGCTGTCAGCTAAATAAAGGAAACAAAGTTATTGACAGTTTGCAGTTCATCAAGTTCGTTTTCTGTTGACTTTGTTGTCATGTGTGCATGATTGCTGCTTCTCTTTTCCAGAACAGGACTGTTCTGTTCCAACATCTTTTGTGCTCTTAAGATGCCATCGTAGAGCTTCAGTATTTGTTCCAGTAAACAGATTCCTCCAGCTCAATAACAGTTTTCTCTTGGTTTGTTTGATGAGGCCGAGGTCAGGAAACAAAAGGATTTTGTTCTCCCGATACTGGATATTGCATTGCTAGAGTTGCTTTCAGCAGTCTATCCTGTTCTCCTATTTCAAACTTAGATGAAATAAAAATGCTCCCACTGCCGTTCACAGTCACATTCGCCTTCACTGGTATTCTACAGCACTTTTCCCCATAAAATATGTTCTTCCCCAATATCACTTTCCAAAAGTTCAGTATGAGTTTTAATAATATATGAAACAGTATCTATCTGGCCTGTACTAGAGGGGAAGCAAAGGTTGTGCACAACTCTGGACCTTGTTTGGTTTTCAGTTGCTTCCTCCCTTTTGTTAGTGACACACATTTCACAGAGGAATACAGACACCTCAGACACCTTCTCCACCTGCAGCCCATTAAATTTTAAAGGCACTTTTAGGCTCTTTACTTCCCCTTATCATGGTAATACAAGCACTCAGGAAAGAAGTAGAACAGACAGATAGGGGGAGAAACTATTTACCTATCTTGCTATAATCTGCCCACATTCAGTGGTATCTGAACTCAGAGCTCCACAGTATGGGCACATGCTTCTGATACAGCCCAGAGCATACCATGGAGAGGCCCCAGGATGTACTTGGTATCTTACTCTCTGTGATGCCTGGCTTGCCAAGTGCTCTTTAAAAATAATGTATTCAGAATCAAATATTTTAATACCTTGAGTCTTTACCAAAGATAAAGAAAAGCCTGTTAGGATAGATAGAACCAGACTTTCACCACAGTGATGCACAAAATTAAATCTATAATAATTTTAAACAACATTTTAATGGTATTTCCTATACTTAAATGACATAGCTTAACGCTAACTGAGAAAAACACAAGAACACAGTGAAAGGCAGCACCACCAACTGAAGTATTTGTACTTTTAATTTTTTAAACATTTGACAATAAATAACAATCACAACGTAATACATAGTTTCTCTTCACAAATACCATCTTTTCCCATTACAGTCTGACAATGGATCGCTGTGCTGTCTGCTGCAAGTAATCATTTAGTATATTCTTTTATCAGCTGATTGCAAGCAAACCCTCCCTTAAAATTCTTGACAAGAATTCTGGCCAAAGAAGCCTCTGTAGCAATAATGTCAGGTTAGCTCTGTGCTAAGAGAGCTGTGCAGAATATGCATTGCATGCATTGAGAAGCCGCCATGTGCACACCAGTAGAGTTCTCAGAGATGTGTGGCTGTTCTGTCTCTAGACAGCACAGGACTTATCCCAGGGAGCTTCAGCAGCAGCTCTCCCCCTTCCCACAGGCCAAGCACTGCTCACATCCCAAAGCTGAGGACTCTTGACTGCAAATTTCCTTTACATTCAACAAGCCTGCTATATATCTGGACAATCTGCTGTGTGTATGTTTCCACTGCAATGTTCTGTTGACCATGATGTGATTGTGACAAAACAAATTTAAATGAATAGTTATTTATTTTCGCTAATACATGTTTTTGCATGGACTTTTCATGACAAAACAGATTCATAATCTTATGTTCCCCTGCAGGCAAAGACTTTCTGGCTGAAAAATATCTCTGGCTTCCAATTGGAGAAGCAAGCAGAAAAGAGAGGAACATTTTAATTCCTTTTTGTAAAATACTGTGTCCTTGTGTTAGTCTTGAAATCTGCAAGGTAGTTGGAGAATATGTCCTTTTAGACATTCATCATCTTCTCTATCACAAGATTTATGGTCTCTCTCCTTAATCTCTACAACTGAGGTACGTTAATCTTTCAAATACATCAGTATATAAAAGTGTGGATTGATTCATAATTTAATTTCTCAGAAATCAAAAAGCACAACAGCCTTTTGTCTTTCCCAACCCTTTCTTTTGACATGCATGCTAACCCATAGCATTAATGTCTCAGTATTCAACATCACTAGAAATGTATTTCTTCTCGTGCCAATTTTTAGACTCTAGTGCTGAATAACATAGGTGAAATGTTATTTTAAGGTCTGAAATTTTCATGTTCTGAACAGCAGTTGGGTGCGTGCATGAGAAGAAGAAAAAAAACTGACTGGTAAAAATACGGTTGCCGGTAAAAGTTCAGGATGGAATTATTTCTTCAGTTTCTCCCTCTAAAAATAGGAATACATTTTTCTCGGTATTTATTATTTTATTATTTTAACTATTTGTGTATACTTGTTATATTTCACTAATAGGAAAAGTAGGCAAGAATATGGACAAAGAATTAAAAGACCTTTAATTAGAGGTCATTGACAGACCAGTTTTGATGACTCAGACATAAGATGAGCAAGTTTATTTACTGCTAGGACAAGCTTCTCATCTGATTCACATCGTCAACAGCCCTCTTTAAAAAGTCCTTGGCCATTTTCCTGGGAATGTACAACAGCTGCCACAAAGACTCTAGCTACATACCACACAAGCTGATTTTAACATTTGATGGCACTGGGATTCTACCTCATGTTGTTTCATAGTCTACATTTAATCCTGAATCAACTCCGCATATTTCAGCATAGTTTTTATCCCTTATGTAAAGGATGGACATGGGTCTTTTTGTTTGATTAAAATTCTGCTGTGACCTAGTCCTCTTGAAAGGAATACCTCTTAAGATACACAAGCGTCCTGGAGTCTCCACTTGCATTCCTGTCCTTACAGATGTTTGTCTTCTGTGGCTTGGAACTTGCTGCTCACTGACAGCCCTGATTAGGGGCTGGTAGAACAACACCACAGTTACTGCAAGGACAGTGAAAATGCTTGCAAAACTGATTCTTAATTATATGCTTGCATTTTCTGGGAATTCTTTAGAAAATAACCTTGGAGCAAGATATCCAGCATTGTGAAAACAACAACACACAATGTCAACCACATGCAAGTGTATTTCTGGGATTCCTACAAACCGCTTAGCTGGTAAACTACATTCCTGCTTTTATTTTGTCAGAGCTAAGACAAGATTGGGTGAAGTCCCATTAGGCTTTAATTGAAAATTAAAAGTGTTTTGAGTAAATCAAGGCATGGCTATGGATAGGCTTTAACTGTCATGAAATGTTGTACAGGTATTTTTTTTTCACCATCATGATGAAGGCTGAAGAAATGTACTTCATGATGAACACTGAAAATACTAATGGGGTAGGCTGTGAGAAGAAGAGATCTAAAAGTCCTTTAGCCCATCCCAATAAATCTACCTCTGACAGATATGAACAGACAATCTCTAACTTAAAGAATTAATAAAGCAAGCTGTAAAAATGCTTGTGTGTTTATAACATGCCTGCTTGCATCTGCAAACTGAGTAAAGTCAAATGATGATTCAAACTGCCAACAGAAGAACCTTTGCTTAAGTCTCATTTTGAAATACATCTGAAAACAGTCAGTACCAGTTAGGATTTCTTAACTGCCAAGGGTGACAGGTATCTATTATTGATGGAAAAGATGAGCTCTAGCAGAGCCATCTCTTAAGATGGAAACACTGATCCACATCCTGCTAATTTAGAATGAGAATTGCTCATACAAAATGAAAATGTCCTGCTCCAAATTCTAGAAGTCTGAACCTAATAAAAAAGATATTGCAATAAATTAATTTTGAACATCTTCCCATGACTATTATGATAGGATTTTGAAAGAACATATATCTATCCTATATATTTTGAAAGATGAAATACTAAATCCTCTTCTGAAATATGTATTCCTTCCGATGCATGTCTTGGCCACATGAACACACCCACACTACTTTAGGGCAGTTACATTACTCAGAAATACTTATCTCAGTCTAAAAATGCTCAGAACAAAGCCTATCAGTGAGAATAACTGTATTTTATTAGTAGAATCTAGAGAAAAATGTAATGCATCTTACACAGTTCTTCTATTATTAATCTAGCAGTGGTTTTCATTTTCTGTCTTAAAATGTAAGCTAACAATAATTCTTAAATTTAGAATATTTTAGTATTGTAATTCATCAAGGTTAACTTAGCTCAACACCAGAGCAATTCCACTTTCTGAATGACCTTATTTAACATCACTGTAAATGTGGTGAAAGAAATTGTCAACTCAGCACAGATGACTTGTAAGACAAGGTGGAAATTCCTCAAAGGACCAGGTTGTTCTTTTCCACTAAAGGAAGAATCCTGTCATGGGAGTCAGTACCTGCAGGAGTTTCCCCAGGTTAGATACCTTATACCTTTTTCTGAAGGAATAGCACTACTGCAAGTTCTAGTTCTCAGCTTCCACAGGAGTCTGTGGAACCCTAGGGGGATTTTATAAGAGCTGTATGTCTTCTTGTTGTTCTTCTACTCCTACCTAGAAATACAGTTAAAAGTACCTGCTGTCCACTATAGATATCTGCATAACTGCATGCTTTAAAAACTTTCCAGTGTGGAAAATCTATCAAAGGAAAAAAATACAGCATATGGCAATTTTATGGACCAGTCTCCACTCTGTACCAGGAGAAACATTCTATTTTTCCTCTAAAACCATATTCTAATGATAAAAAGTTTAGCCAAATACAGATCAATTCAAGGAGTTAATTTGGACTTTGAAAAACTATATTTAATCACTTGTGCAAATCTTGTCCAGTTAGTCCTTCATAGTGTCTTGAGATTCAGTTCTTTATCTGGGATCTAATTGTCAATAAACAAGTAGCACATCCATATTTCAAAGAAGAAAATCCACATATTCAATATACAGGATTGTTTGACAGTCTTACAATTCTATATCAGCAAACTGAATGCACATCACTGAATTTATTGAACTGAAATAAAGGTGACCATAGGTGTTACTGTGGTAACTCTTGCACCTAAATGTTCTAACATAGAGTGAAAACCCTTTCTGGCCCAGTTACCACAGAAAGTCAACATTTCTTGCATAGGGCTTCTGATCCTGAAAAGTGCTATCTGACTGCTCAAATTATGTTAATCCGATTTATTAATGTACTAAACAGAGAAAATGTAAGAGGTGAAAAGAAAACCATATGTGAATACAAAATTAATAGCAGCATTAGTGGTGGTTGTCACTAGTAGCAGGTGTTAAATGGTTTTAAGCAGAGCTATGTCTTGAACATTTAATTGAATTTCTCCTCCACATTATATTTATAATTTCCTATTCACCTTCACACAAAGGCATTGCAAAGGTCAGTTGAGATGCTTCTGTGACATGAGGTGTATAGAACAGGTATGCTATTATAACTCTAGCATGATTTGTGTTCAACTTTAAATCAAGATTGCAATGACTTAGACTGAAATGACATGTTGATATAGCCCTGAAGTACATGGTTTAGTCATGAACTTGGCAGTGCTGAGCTAATGGTTGAAATCGATGAACATTTTAAGTGTCTTTTCCAACCTAAAACATTCTATGACTCTGTGACTTGATTACAGTTAGTAGCATTCCAGGGTAGCACAGTCCTACCTCTAAGAGTTAAAAGGATTTACAGAAATTTTCTTGGATTTTGTTACTGTTTAAGATGATCAAGATTGGAGGAGTTTCTCAGTGCAAAGAAATAAAAGTTGCCCTGGGATGTCATGCAGGTGCACTAACTCACAGCATAAGTAGAATGCCTAAAATAAGGGAATAACTTGAAGTGGCTTAAACCAATTTTATGTATGTGATATACAAATATCTAGATCATCAATCTGTATGACTGTATGAAGCTCAATGATATACAACATATATCTGTATGATACACAGGTAAACAAAATTTATATTGGGCAAAAGGCTAAAGTGGCAAATATCAGCTGAAGCAACAGGCAATACACTGACATTTAGCATAATTTTAAATGCAAGATAAAAAAATTCTCCTTAAAAGACAGTTAAAGCAGAGCAAATATTTGAAAGTCTGCTCTATACAGTAGTCTCCTTTAAAGGCTTGAATGGATATTCATATGGATTAGAATTAAAAATGAGTACCCAGTTAAAATTGTCAGTTGTCATTGCATCATTATATAAAATTAATTAGCAGGCTCCATTAGTTTCACCATTTTAGTATAGCTTTCAGAGTTCCTAGATTTTTTAACTGCCAGAGATGTCTATAGAATATTATTCGCTAGGCAGCTGCGTATGAGCTGTAGTGAGCGGAATAAAAACTTACATAATTTTATTAAAGTAAAAAAATGGATTATTTTTGTTGCCTTTGCATTTTGTGTTGTCTTTTCAATGAGTACAACAAGTTTAAAAAAATATATCCAAGAAAAGAAAACATTTCTCATGGATGAGAAATTCAGTGTTTTTATCTTACTAAAAACAATATTCCAAATAACTGTGCTTGTTTGTCCTTAAAAAACCCCACCATTCTCTCAAATGTCAGCATATATTCGAAAGTACAGGACTGACCTGACTCTATGGAATAATTATATTTGATATTAGATACAAAACTAGTTGACATTACATAACAGTAGATGTGATTATTTCCTACTCTATTACATAAAACATATTATATATTTTTAAATTTAATACTTTTTAAATATTAGGAAAATAATCTTAGCCATCTGAAACATGGTTGGTTTTAGCCTTTGCAATGGCCCAGCTTACACATTCCAATAGCAACAATATAAATGTTCTCTATTAAAAAAACACAATTAATGTAGAAGATAAAATCAAGATGCCTTGGTCTAAGACTCTTTGGCAATTCCTTATTATGCATATTATAGAGCTTCTATCACATGAAACTGATTTTTAATACAATCTCCAGTGATCTAAATATCTATTGACTTTTGAAGTAAATAGAGAAGTCAATGCCAATAGCATGAAGTTACTTTGAAAATGGATTTAACCTATACTTACCCTGGAGGTTTATACCCGTTTCAGATTCAGCTTCTTCTGAAGTAATGCCAAGAATGTAAATATGATAGACTTGGTCTTCTAATATCAGCCAGGCAAGCAACCCAGGAAGTAACAGATTTTTACATATTCCATATGTATTTCTCTTCTGTAACTGAAGACAGGGAATGACATGTTCCTAGTGCTAAGTGAAGATGGCATTTTCTCCCATACCAAAATCTGTTAGACTTGGTTGTGAGAGCAGGGATGCATTTCTGTAAAGGTGCAGAAGGGGAAAAAAAGGGATATTATGGGAGGTTTAAAAGCAATAGTTTTCACTCTCAGTAATTATGGCATCAATAACATTAGTCTCAACATCAATATCATTAAATGTATTGTGATCAAAGAATGTTGGCCTGAAAAGCTCTGACAAAGATTACATTTATTGCATAGAGGATGCTGAGACAGGTTCACATGAACAAAGTGTTGTTGTCAGGGGCAATTATTCACAGCTGGTGGCTTGCAGTAGCTCTCATGTTGAATGTTAAATTTTGGTAAGAGGATAGTGGAGGAGAAAGAGGAAAAAAAGCTGCAGAGGGATGGCAGATCCTCTGATGAGCACCCTCCCCTGGGCAGCTGGTACCAAAACCGTCCTGCCTTCCCTGCATTCCCGGGGGATGCCCTGGGTGACCTCGGGACCTGCCCCAGGCCCTGTCACATTTGTTGTTCCTGTGGACAATGCTGTCAGCGCTGGTTAGGGCATGCAGGAAGTGCTCTGTGCTGACTGTTCTGTGCAGTCCCTCATGGGTCTCCTCGGGTCAGCCAGACAGTACAGCTGAGGGGGGAGATGGGAGCAGGAAGGGTCAGTCTGGGCCGCTGCTGGTCACTCCCCAGGAGAACGACCGCCACAGCAGTGACTTTGCTGGGATGAGGCTATGGGAATAACAGCAGGAGAACAACCATGTTGTTCTCATGCTGGGGCCAGCAAGGGAAAAGGACCGAGGCTGTGGAACAGCCTGGGAGGGGCCAAAGGGAGACGCTTAGCAATTGAAAGGGGAAGGTACCCAAGGTGTCGTGCAACACTGGGGAACATAGATAATGTAAAATAACAATCTGTCTCCACATTGCTGCACACTCTTAAACGTTTTGTATGTCTGCCTTACATGATATATACAAATAAAACTTCACAAAACACCTATGTCATCCTTGACTGCACTGAATTCACACATTCCATCACAGTCATTTTTCCATACCCCTCCAAACCTAAGTCAGAGGCATACCCTCTTTCTGTCTACCTGTGCTACAACCAGCATACAACATGTTGCCTGTTTTTGGTAGACTGAGCAAATTTAGCACCTTTATTCAGAGGCACAAAGTCCATGTAACACCCCTCTGTCTCTTCTTTTGTGACATGTCAGTGCTCCTTAACGGCAGAATTCAAAATTATTTCTGCTTCAATGAAAACAGGTGTAAAGAGTTAACAGCCAGTTCAAATTTATTTTTATATCTCATAGAAGTGTTTTAAATTAATGTACTTCAGAAAAGTAAAAAATAATCATGAGACACTTCAAGATGGATTATTTAGGTGTAAAACATTAGCCTAAGATTTGGCATGCCCCAGTTTGTTTATGTTCTGCCTCAAAGACTTCCTATATAACCTGTAATAATTCATGTAGAGACAAAAGCCCAAAGGAGTTCAGTACCTGACTGCCATGGGATCTGGTCCGAATCACACTGTTTATCCTATAGGACGGAGGGTGGGATAACAGCCAGAATAGTCCCTGACAGAGTTTTGTTCCTTTATCTGCCTCACTCAGTAGCTGGTCCATGACCCCCTTGATCAAAGGGTGAGGCTGCCTGAGCTCCAGCTTCCTGCAGATCCCAGTTGTCTGTGCCACATGTGATGCAGGTCACTGCAGCTTCCACACCAGTCACACACTCCTTGGCTGACAAGGCTGTTCTCCATCAGCCACAGGACACACCGAAGAAGGGCTGTTGCTAAACACTGTCATGGACTCAGCCAGGATGCAGAGATTCCAGCACATCCAGCTGCACTTGGGGTTACATAGCACTTGGGGTTCCCCCAGTAGGTGTCTACAGTGGAAATGTCTGCATATAGAAAGATGTCTACAGGGAATCACATCTGGTGATCTGAAAGCCTCGCTGAGCTCCCTGCCTGTGGTAGTTAGGTCTTCATTGATTAAAGCAGGAGTTCCCATTGTTTAGGTGAAAATTCTTACAGTGCAGACACTGTAGCTTAAGTCAAATAGCACTCCTTGATTTCATGCTATGGTGTACACTTGAATTTGGAAAGTCTGAACTAAAATCAAGACATTAAAACATACATGAAATACACCACTGATGTGTGTTCTCAGTTTCCTTTGGCAAGCAAGGAGAAAAGTACTTCTGCCTCACAGTGCTGTTTTATGACAAGAAAGACAAAATATATTACAGGCAAAGGTTTAAAAAAAAAGTGTACTATTAAACTTCCTCTTTGTAGATAAAAGGGACAAATATTTTAGGAAGGCATTGAAATTTCTAGTGTATTTTCTTAGTTCTTGCATGTTATGTAAAAATTTATATAATGCAGATTTGGATGAAAACTATTGGTTACCATTTATCAATTTTTCCAGTAAGAGCCTATTCTTAGGCAGCTACAATGCAGCCTAATATTACAGAATCACAGAGTCACAGAATGGGTCAGGTTGGAAGGGACCACAGTGGGTCATCTGGTCCAATCTCCCTGCTCGAGCAGTGTCATCCAAGAGCACATGGCACAGAATTGCATCCAGACACCTCTTTAATCCGTGAGGAAGACTCCACAACCTCCGTGGACAGCCTGTTCCAGTGCATGTAAAGAAGTTCTTCCTCATGTTCACGTGGAATTTCCTGTGCATCATTTTCTGCCCATTGCCTCCTGTCCTATTGCTTGGCAGCACAGAGAAGAGCCTGGTCCATCCTCTTGACACTCTCCCTTCAAATACTGACAGACAGTGACAAAGGCCCCTCTCAGTCGCCTCTTTTCAAGGCTGAAAACTTCTGGTGCTCCTCTTGGCACTGCTAGGAGAGAAAAAGCTAAGCAGTCTAGCCAATTTCAATGTATTCTTGATAGTTTTTTTAGTATGATACCCTGTTTTAATGCTGGTTAAACCTTTATTTAAGTCCTTTAGCCCATGTTCTTGTAATGAAATACTGAAGAGAAAGCACTTTTTTGTTTATTGCTTTCTTGCCTAATGCCGACTGCAAGACACTGAGGTTTAGCATTTAAGGTTTTAGGATTTAATGTTTTAAGGTCTCACTTTGTTAGAAATTTAGTGCTGTTTCACTCCTCAAACTGTTCTACTTGTAAATCCAAATGACAAGAGTATGATACAAGTGGTTTGCTCAAGACAATGTCTATTAAAAAATTGAAAATCTTGTTAGTCTAGAGGAAACACTAAGCAAAATACACCTATTCTGAGGTCCATATCACTTGAAGAGGTGGTTAAAAATTCAGATATTCTATTACACAGAAATATTTGTCTTACTTCCCTGGGTCTTTCTCTTGATGGGCTATCAATTTTAAAAAACAGTCTCCAAGGGAACTTTCAGACTCAGTATTCAGATTCCCTAAGACATCTAGTATCAACCAAAGGAAAAAGCCTATGGTCTATAGTATCCAAAGACCCTTCTATCCCAGTCCTTTATACGCTGAATAGTTTTGAAGATGAATTGTAAGAGACTTCCTCACCATATCAAAGATGGCAATCAAAGATTCTTCAGAATTTCACTAATGCAGTGTTGACTAAGAGATATCATGTGGGTGAGGAAAAAGATGTCTGGATCTTTTTTCACTTTTAGCACTGTTTCTTTTGCAGTTTTGCCCACATCTCTACTTGGGGTCCTCTCTGCCCTTCTGTAAGTTCTAGACAAATTTCCCAATTTCCCTTCAATAAATTCAAAGGTTTTAGGGTCCCTTTTGATCTTGCCAGCACCTGGCTGAGCATAAAAGAAAAGCATCCACTAATGCTTTGGATCCTAATTTGCATGTCAGCTATTTTGGCTTGACATATCAGGCAGTATCAAGCTCACTCTGCCTTTGAAGCAAGAGTGTTTGATTTTCTTTCATAGTTTAGCTTGATATGAACTGACAGATTAAACTTAGCCACAGAAGGGCAATGGCTAGGATATAAATGTATTAGACCTCCTCTGCTTTGTGGAGTGTCTAGTCTGATTGGCTTTAAAAATTCTTTCAAGTGGGGCCTTACTTGAATTAATGTGCAGAGCAGTTTCTGGTGTCCTTATGTCTTATGTTGGAACTTTGCTGGAAATAGCAGTTCTTGGTCCTGCTTGTTCAGGCAATCATTTACAGAATTCCTCTTTTCTGAATTGCCTGTAAGGGAGTAAGAGAACAGATCAAGGAAAAGAGACTCTGGCTCTCTCAAGTACTAGGATAATTACAGCTCTGACCTCTCCTGATTACCTGTAGCCATCACTGGCTGCAGTCCATAATTTTCCCTCTCTGTCTAAGCTTCAGGCTGCTGTTCCCATGCTCAATCTCAGTGATTTCAGCCTCTCTAATACATATCTCATTCCTCTAGTTCCCTTTTCTCTGGATGATAACACAGCAGTGCACATCATCTTCAGCATTTATAAGTAATGGAGCATGGTGGGCAAGGAAGTATGTAAAAGAAACAGATTTTAAACTACTTGAGATTTTGCACAGGTCATAGGTATTTTCCCATGTGGGGATCCTTCTGGTCTACATATTTTCTACCTTTCAGACCCACCTCCTGCTCTGTCTGGACAACATAACCAGCTTTCTTAGCACATAAACCAATTACCTCCCTATCAATGGAGACCAACAAGGCAATGGAAGAGCATTAACCCACAATGAGGTTAGTGATTGCATTAGTAGCTTTCTTGGTTTTATTTATTTAAACTACACATATTTAGTTATATTAAAGAATACTTGTTAAATTGTTACTTATTTCAGCCAAACTGCAAAGAGACATAGAAATGTCATGAAATTCCATGCAGGGATTGTTGCCCTGACATTCTTGAAGAGTTTCTGTCCTTACGACGTAAATAGAAACCTGGTAAACATACACCAGCTGAGAGAGGAATGATGTGGAGAAGTCACAGAAGTTTAAATTACAGAAAACAGCCCCAGAGAAAACCTCAATAGTATGCAGAGCAGTGAAGAGACCCTCATTTTGCTGGCACTACCAGCATATTTTTAAATCAGTTTCACTAAACTGTAGTTTGAGTGAACAGACAGACATTTCTGAACTAAATTCAATGATCTAATTTTAGTCAAACACAGCTGATACACATGAAACACAACCAAAATTTGTGGGTTTGGTACATCTGGACTCATGGACTCGACATGAAACATTACAAAATGAGTTACCTTGAAGAAAATGGTCCCTTAACAATCACAGAATCATAGAATCATTTAGGTTGGAAAATACCCTTAAGATCATTGAGTCCAATCATTAACCCAGCACTGCCAACTCCACCACTAAACTGTGTCCCAAGTGCCACATCTGTGAGTATTTTGAACACCCTGGGCAGACTGTTCCAATGTTTGGCAAACCTTTCAGTTTTTTAGGAATTTTTTTAATGTCCCATCTAAACCTCCCCTGGCTCAACTTGAGGCCATTTCCTCTTGTCCTGTCACTGGTTGCCTGTGAGAAGAGGCCAATGCTCACCTGACTAGAGCCCTCTTTCAGGTGGTTGTAGAGAATGATGGAGGTCCCTGCTGAGCCTCCTCTTCTCCAGGCTGAACACCCCCAGCTCCCTCAGCTGCTCCTCACAGAACTTGTGCTCTAGACCTTCACCAGCTCTGCTGCCCTTCTCTGGACACTCTCCAGGACCTCAATGTCTTTCTTGTTGTGAGTGGCCCAAAACTGAACTGAGGATTTGAGGTGTGACCTCACCAGTGCCGAGGACAGAGCGTCAATCACTGCCCTGGTCCTGCTGGCCACACTATTGCTCATACAGGCCAGGATGCCACTCACCTTCTTGGCCATCTGGGCACTGCTGGTTCAAGTTCAGCTGCTGTCACCTGCACCCCCAGGTCCTTTTCCCACTGGGGAACACCACTGGTGTCTCACCACCAGCTGGATATGCCTCTATTCACCACTGCTCTCTGGGCCTGGACATACAGCCACGTTTTAACCTGGTTTTAAACAATTAAACACCAGGTTTTAAGTCTCTATTGAACCTAAATATCTAAGATATTAAAGATCACAGGGTATGTGAAAGTTGCAGCTATGTACTTACTTTGAAATCTGCAGAAACAGTAGGAGTAAAACTAGATGCAAATATATCTCAATGTAATATGATCACTGATGGACAAACTAAGATGAACAGAAATAGACATTTTCTACATAGGAAATTTCGCATAGAGAAAGGAAAAGATCTGTTCTTTACATTTATACATTTACTATGTTCTTTTGTAGAGCAACTACATTTTAAATGTATTTATTCTTGAAAATAATTGTTTTTATGATTGCTTTCTCTAATATCTAAAATCTGCTGTGATCCTTAGGTTTTCATGCAGGAAAGGACCTCAGATAAAATGGCAGATAAAACCTCATCATAATGAAGGTCAGTTCAGAGGTTGAAAAAAACGTGTATAATCCTAATCCTTCTGTCTTCTTCAGGAAGACTGATCACCTTCACTCCTCAGAGAACAAGTTCTTTTCAGCTGTTTGTATCTCTAGCTCCAGTCACTGGCAAGACCTTGGTAGCATATGGAAGCAAAGTAAAAACTTGTAAAAGTAATAAAATTTTGTTTGTCTCTTAACTGTGTGCTATAATATTCTTACCAGACAGGCAATTTGCTATATGACTGCTTATCATTACACCTGTCTGTTCTAGGCAGAAGTAGTGTATTCATTCTGGATGGTAGCATTTTCTGGTGATCTTTCTGCACTGGCACCACCATGAAGAACTAGTAAAATTCCATCAGTATTTCTTGAATATGATCATAGAACTGAATCTTTCCTTATTTATTTTCCCCAATATATAGATTTATTTTGGCCTCTTCCTTTCACATGAGAATCTTCACAACTTTAGTATCAGATTTTCTAGCATAATCAATCTTGACAGCATCCTATAAATCTTATTACCACAAAGAATAATTTTTCCAGGTGAAGTGCCTACTAGATGCCAGAAGACTGTTCTTCCCTTCTTACAGTTTCCTTCCATCAAAGATTTACATTTGGTAAGTGATTCTGTAAGTCTGGCCTAAAGTTTCATTGAGCTTGCATTCCTGGCTCTGTAATGCTTCTAAGGGCTGTGGTATCAAACTAACAGCATCCTAGAAAGTCACTCCATTCCTCTGTCTACTGTGGAGATACATTTTTGTTTATAATCCTTTTTCACAAACAGGACCAAAATGGCGTTTTAAGGCATTTCTGTGGTCTCCTTTCATGTTGCCTAACATTCCAGATTAATTGGTGATACAAAAGATGACTTTTACTGGACAGATTTAGAGAAATCAAGCCCTTTTGACACATCTGATTGCCCCTACCTAACATGTCTCCTCCCATTTCAGTTTACCACCATAGTTTAGGACAGTCTAAGAATTTGTTCACCTGTTGAACAGAAGCTAAAAAATAATTAGCACAGTGTTTGGTACATTCTGCAGCTTCTACAGCTGGGATCCCCTACCTCTCCCTTGTCAGGTTGGTGCTGAATCCTGCCCTGAAGCAGATCATAACAAAAGTAATTTGAGTGTGACAGACATCAAATTATGATATTGTTGATGCCTACCTATCAGAAATAACACATGTTCAAGGTTCTAAATATGAAATATAAGTGGAAAAAAGCATTATTATGCTGCTTTACAGATATTTGCCCCTTACCAGTAAACCAATGCTAAGTAGCTGAAGTCTGCAGGGACACACTTCCTGTTTGCAATGAAGTGCTGTGCAGTTCCAGGCTGGTTTGATTTTTAAGATATAAATGTCAAGGGCACAGAAACTCAAGCATGATAAATTGATTGCCTCACATGTGCCTGCGTCAGATGTATGAACAATCCACTCAGGTCTGAGGGGAAAACATGCCAAATTTTCCAGCTTTTAATAAAAGCCTTGGCAGCCTGTCAGCATAGGAAGAGTAACACTTAAGCTTATTGAAAAAGGAAAGGATATTTCATCAGAAGGCACTTTTTTCACCTTAGTCATGGAGGGAAGCTCATTGTCTTCACCTTTTCCTGACAAACATAACAGGCCACATAAAAAAGAGACATGTTAAGCTTTGTCAGTAGTGACTGAAGCACATCGAAACTGTGTACAGTGCAGGACATTATGCAGAGCCATATCATTATATCACAAAAGGAGGAAAATTGCTGGGCAAAAAGGATGCGGTTATGTTCTTCTCAGCAAAAATAATACCTAAGTAAAAGCTGCAATAAGTAGTATCTATTTCAAGTAAATATGTTTATGTATTTGGAGTAAGAGCATCTTTGAAAGTGCTCCTTGTAATGGAAGTAGGGTGGTCTCACTGTCTGCTCTTTCCTGGTTTTCCACCAATTAATATAAAATTAAAATCCAGGCATCTAGATTAGGCTTTTTAGTGCATTTTTAAAACATTATATACATATGCAGCACCTCAGTACTTCTTTGGGCCTTTGAACACAATGATAGTTTTATTACTAAGTGTTCTTTTCTTGCATTATTCACTAAAGTGATTTTGTAACATTTTGTTTATGTGATGAACACAAGAATAAACCAAGCCAATACTCGTATTTCAAGCAGTTTCCAATTTCATGCAGGAAAAATGCCCAACTGTGCTTCCACTGTAAAATAAAGTGTTTTTCAAAAAAAATCCCATCAGAGTACTTCACTGATTCTTGTTGAAGTCAAATTACCTGTCTGCTTTCTGTATAAATGCAGCTAAATATATCCTAATACCAGCAGATGCGCAATCGTGAGATAAAATTTTGTTTGTTTGCTTTTAAAATTTTTCTGAGTGTAACACAGTATTCCCACAGCCTTCTTTTGCTCGCTGGGTATGAGACTGAATAGAAAGTCTATGACTTAACAAATGCTTTTATTATCCAGGGTTTCAGTGCCATTAAGAGCTTTTCTAAAGACTACAGAGCTGTAATGGGGCCATCCAAATTCTCTTTAGGCTCACTAGCATAAAGCATACTGGCAGCAGCCTACTCATGGAACTCAGACAACATATGCCGCTTCTTGACTAAAATTAGCTTTTATGTCCCATAACTGTAACACTTAAGGGATATGTAATACACTGTAGTAATACAGTTTCAGCTTCTGTATTCCAATTCTTTTTTCGGTAGCAAGTTCGTCTCTACAAAGAGTGTAATTCATTTGTCTATGCATTGCATCATTCTCTATATGTGCCACATGTACAAATATGAAATGCATCAGCCACTGGGTTATGCCAAGATTTTGTATCACTCTGTGTGTTTGAGTGTGTGTATACAGTGACTAGTACTAAAGGGCCTCACTGTAATCATGCTCTTAAACAGAAAAAAGGAGTTTGCATGCATGTGGCTATATATACATCTATAAATAATGATGTCAGGAATTAATTGATAAGAGCTACCAAATACCCATCCCACCTTTGTTCTATCTAGTATCTTCCCCTCATCCTTCTTCTCTCTGGCTAGCAGTTGTCCAAGACTTGGTGAAATTTTTTCATAAGACTTTTTCTGCCTTCACTGTCACCACCCCTCAAGCTCAAAGCAGCTCTACAGAAATCCTGGAAGCCATTCAGATCGATTCAGTGTGATGATCATTAGGAGCAAATTCATCTGTTACCCACATGCCAGTCCACCGACGTCAATGGGACTACACAGTAGCAAGCAAAGATGGGAAGGCAGCCTAAGGGCTAAGTATTTCAAGGAAGGAATCCCTGACTCATGACCTTAATGCATGGAAGCCTTCATAAATCACTTATCCCTCTACTGGGTTCTTCTCTTAATATCTTGCCTTTGATGATTAACCTGAGCCACCTTCTCTTTCCAAAGGGGGAGGAAGGGCACAGCAGGGAAGAGTGGAAAAAGCTAACATTTCCCTTATTCCCCTCTCTAAGCAATATGGAAAACTAAGGCAAAAATTTGAAACTCCTCTTTGCTCATGTGCTTCTCAGTATAGAGGAGGCAAAGTAGTTGGTAATTGTAGAACTCAATTTCAACAGCACTATGAAAACATGAACAAGCCCTCCCACATCCAGCTATAAATCAATACCCATTATAGGACTCATTCTGCCAGGATGATTAGTTCTAGAAATGTCACACAGGCACATGCACTCCCTGGTTCAGATGCATCAGGGCAGGTCTGTGCCACTCAGGACAGAATTCCTACTTTACGTGGTTTTGAATCACAGCTCCATCACAATGTATAGGCAATTTCAGCTACATTCATCTTTCTGCAGTTACACTGAAGATCATTTGTAATTACTGCCTAATTTTAGCCAGTAAACTGCCAGCAAACAATTATTTTAGGAAGCAAAGGAAAGCGGCATACTCAAAAAGTATGATAGTTTTTATTCTCTTCTTTCACCTGGGGATGTTAAAGCACTAGCTGTAGCAGATACCAACCATGCACTTGTCACAGCTTGGCCCTTCCTTTCCAGCACCAGTCAGCTTTGCAGAAGCTGTAGCATCAAAATGGGGCAAATCAACAGCACCCTTAACTGTCTTTAAATCAGTCAATACTGAATGGCTGCTGCAGGACTGCCCTAGTAGACATGTCTATTAATTGAGGACCAAATAGTGTTGGTGGCACTCAATCATAGTATTTACCTTACTATCAGATACAACCCTCTTAAATGATTTCTGGTAGTATTATCCACCTCCACAGTAAGTTCACTACTGTTAAACATCAGTTCCCCATTACTAATTCCCAGCTAAGGATATTTTTCTGTCCCACATTTCTGGATACTAGAAGGTCAAACCCCCTGTTAGCACCTTCTGCCCGAGTCCAGCAGAGATTTTCACCTGTTGACAGGGTGGTAACTGATGTCCCCCTACTCCAGCAAACAGGCTTCTCAGGTCAGGAAGAGCTTCGGTTTGCCTAACCAGAACTTAGGACCAGTTACAGCTTCCTCAGAATAAGCCACCTCAGTCTGCACAGACTTAACATCCCAGGAAAGATTGCTGCTTTGCAAACTACAGTCTCTTGATAAACTCTTTCCCTCACCAGGCTTCTCATCCTGTGTAGATGTTGATTCCCTTTCCTTCCTACTCAGCTGTGAGTCAGATGGGCTTCCTTTCAGAACTGAAGTTTGGGAAGTATCAGGACAAGGCATGGATGCCATCACTACCATTTATTAATCCTTTCCTATTTAGAACACAATCCTCATGCCCATTGCATGAAATAAAGACACAGAAAAAAATAAACTTCCAGTACAGCAAAAGCACACACAGTTTCTGTGAGCAAGCTACTTTAATAGTTACACAAATGTACCTCCACACTCTCAGCAAGCTACACAAATTTTGTCGTGCTTATAAAATTTGTGCAGACCAAAACTATATTTGCCAATTTATACATCTGTCCATAGAGAACACCAGCTTCTCTACCAGTCTGGCTCCCCTTCCCACTCTCCTCTAGAGGTTTTAAATGTGTGGAATGTTAAAGGATAATATGGAATTGAAACTTCTGTAATTATATATAATATAAAGATATTTTACAAGATAATAGGCTGTGCACTAGAAAGGAAAGATAAGACAATGAAAATGCTAATATAATTTTTTATTTCTGCTCTTTTATGCAGCTAATTTATATCTTTATAAGTCCTTCTGTAAAGATGTAAAGGTTTGTGATAATATGTCTGTCAGGAGGAAACATTCTTCCTGGAATTATTGCCTACTTAACTAAAGCAATTTTTCTTAATATACAAATGTCAATTGGAACAAACTTGTAACAGCAACTTCATTAAAATTACAGGCAAACTCTTACAAGAAAAAAAAAAGCAATGGCTGTGGCCATTACACTTTTCACAGCAAGTGACGTGATGGAATTGAATGTTGTCATGGTTGAAAGCTTCAGGGATCTCACACACTTCACTGAATCCATCTACAAAATGCTAAGTCTCACCATGTTCCCTCACAGCAAGATTCCCAGTCCACAAAATGCTCATCATGCCCAGCCTCTGCAGTGTTCAAGGAGATGAGACAGACACAGCTGCAGTAAGGAAAAACATAGCAACGTCTTAAAGAGCTACTTTTCAATCGAGTAAGCTGCGACCATAAAAGCAGTTTTGATACTTGCTACAAGCAGATGAAAAAACCATGCATAGACCTTTAATCCTGAAAACAGGGCCAAAAGTTATGTTGAAAATATATATTGGAATACTGGGGTTTTTTGCTGATCTGAGAGGAAATGCTGATGCTTTTTGGACAATGGAAATGAAAGAAGTGCAGTCTGTGTCACTGTCACCTGGGATCTACCTACAGGAAAAAAAATGGCCCATAGCCAACCTACTTCCATCCCTACTGCCTGTGGGGGGTCATCAGGAAGGGGTGTGAAGGGGTGAAGAAAGGACTCTATTTTGGACACTCTCCTTCAGACCCTACTGTGTCCACTCCCAGCCCGTGAGCATGCAGCTTCCAAGGATAATATAGAGGGAAGGGAAGTGAGAACGATGCAAAGGGCAGTGGGACAAGTCAGGCTGTCCTAGACTGCAGCGCTGTGTCCCTTTCTTAGGCATTTGTCCTCCAGCTAGCTGTAACTTTCAAACTGGAAAATCTGATGGCTGCATCACTGCATCATTATTATCTAAGTGAAAGGTTCATTTTAGTAGTGTTTATTATTTCTGGTACTTTATGTATTGATTTGTAGTTACTCATTCTTCCTAAATAAACAGTTATAAAAGAAATTGAACACAGTCAGGAGAAAAAGCAGATATTCTTGAGAAACCTGAACCATAGCTTTTTTGAAGCCCAGAATGCTGATACTGCTATATTTAGTGCCTTATTTGGTGGGAAAGAGCAAACCACTAAAAGATTTCTTCCAGCTTCGATTGAATGCTACATCAAAACAAAAGTAATTTTACAGATGATATTAAAGTAGCCAGAAAGTGATATCCCTATTATTTACTATCTTTTTGGAGGACCAGCTGCTTGATTTTATGGCTATAAAGTATTGTCAAAAAGTAATTTCCTAACCTGGAAATGTGTTATGATGAATACTAGTTGTACTAACTAGTCCATCTGGTTACTACCATGGAATATGACAGGAATTTTCACGCACTTTTCAAAAGATTATCTCTTTTTTCCTGATACTTGGGGGAAAAAAAAGTAGCCTCAAGACATGCAATTCATTTGGAATTTGACAGTCTCATACTGTAGAACTACTACACAGTTAGACAGTCTGATTAGAAATATGTAAAAGCAGAAAAAAATGTATATAAAGGTGGGAAAAAGACCTGTGATGTGCTACCAAAAACAAAACAGCAAAATAATGTTCTTGTCCCTTTAAGATACCAAAAATAAACCACAATACTTTGCTCATCTAGATCCTGATGCTGCACTCAGCTCTAAAGTCACAGGAGTCTGACTGTGGGGAGTTCTCTGCCGGATCGAAGCACTGAGGTGTAAAATAGAGACATAAGGCAGGACTAACATTAATGCAAATCCAAAGTGAAGAGAACACAAAGTTCACAAAGCAGCAAGGACAGAATATTATTCACAATACCCATAGATTCCAGCACTTTCCTTTCTCCTGTTTATTTGCTGAGAGTTTGTATCTTTTTTCTCTTTGACTGTGCATGGCTGCCACTAATGAAGTTTGTCACTATTCCAACAACAAATATCTCTGGAGGTACTCGTGTGTGGTGTTTGAATGAGAAAGCAGGTGAGTGAACAAGGAAGTAAATGGAGAATCACATTAGTAACCATAGCAGGCAACAGCATTTCATCCCAGGAGAAGCCTCCTCTGGTGGAGGTTGGGCTTCCTCTAAATGAGTTTCATACACTGTTTCACGGTCGTGGGGCAAGTCTTCCAAATGGTCCATGTGACTGTTCTATGTCACTAGTAAGACCTTCCTGACTGCTGTGCCTTTCCTGATGAAGAGGATTACTTTGCAGCAGCCAGGGACTGGATCTCTTGCATCAGGTAAAGCACATAAACCAATCTTGGTTGCAATTGCAGTTGACTGCCGGAGTTGGCAGAAGATGTCACCCAAATTATTTTAACTGATGTACATTTGTTTGATTGCATCTGTTTAGAAGCCATACTCCGTTCTTTTAGAGGATTTTGTTAAAAAAACTATTTAACAAAGGTCACCTTTGTTAGCAAGGATGTGGGAATTTCATGTTGTCATAATGACAGTGCATTTAGCTTTTGACTATCAGAGAAGCTATGCATTATTGCCAGAGGTTAGAAACAGATAGGTCAAAGAGTCAGAAATGTGTCTCTTTTTCACATACATATTTTCTCAAAAAAAACCCAAACAGGTCTACACAAAGAAAGTCAAGCAAGAGTGAAGTGATCATCAGTGTCCAATGTTTTTTCAGTCTCCCTCTGTCCTTTGGGCTACTCTACTTAAATCACACTCAGAATGGTTTAATGCTGGTCATTTTACTTGCTTTGTCTTTACCTTCAATTTGTTATCTGTCCTGGGCAGGTAAGTTCTCAGAGTACCACAGTAACTGATATTTATATTATTCTTCAAATGAAGTACATCTGTCACAAACCCCAGGCAGTGAAATATTTTTAATATAAAGCAGACTTCAGAATTATTGTTGGTATCTCTTTTCACAATCAATATTCAGAAGGATCTGAGAAAATAAAATTTCAATAGAACAAAACACAAACATCTGTTCCACAGAGGGAATAATTTCTCTTATTAGTACAGATTAACAAGTTTAAATATATGGTGATTCAAGAATGAGAAGTTGTTCTTTTCATTAACTTTTCAGAAATATAATAGATGGAGAGACACAATTAGGGTGTGATATCATTACAGGGGAAAAGCCAGGAACAAGGCAGGATAAGTAATTTCACTCAAAGCACATACCAGTTTCTCAAGCAGATAAGCTGCACACAATTAATGGCCTTTCAATCTCTGCCATTTCCCATTCCTCACACTATTCTCACATATGCCTGAGTCAACTCTTATCACCTACATATAGTTTTTTCAAGAAGTATTTGGTAACTTTGGCCTGAACTACTAGAGGTACATAGTCACTACCATAATAGAAAGCAGGATCCTAAACAGATGTTAAATTAAAATCTGGAACAAAAATCCTCTGTCGTCTACCATGTTATCCATTTATACTGTATCACCAGTGTGCCTGTGAGAACTGTGGCACTTTATTGGAGCCCAGCTTTAAATCCTGCCTTCCCACCTTCCAGAATCACAGTGGATTAAACTGCAAAATATCTATTACTGCCTCAAGAAGAGAATTCAGCATACAGTGAGCTGCTGCCCTTGAACCTGCCTCTCAACATTTTCAATGCAGTTATGAAATGGAGTAACTTAATAAGGGTTGCAAAGTAACAGAAGATGCAGCTGTACATAAGAAAAGTAAATCTTTTGCACACTAGCATATTCACTTTGGTTTCTAATGCTATTTAAACAATGACAGTGATGCTTCAAGAAGAGCTGTACTGATATAGTAAGCAAATCAGAAGGGGTGCGAGAGTCTGTGATAATAGTAAGATCTAGAGAATGTGGTAATTCAGCTGGGCTAGTAGGAGTGGGCTGAAAGGCCAGTAATGGATCACAAGGAATCATTGAGTAGGAACAGGAAGGAGAAACAGAGAGCAATTTAGAATTTAGCATTTAATATTTAGAATCTAGCAATTTAGTATTTAGAAAATACAGCATACAGGTAATTTTAGGAATTATTACAATGAGAAATGAGAAGTGAAATAACTGTGATGGCACATTCAAATACAAAGACGATTAGTTTAATAAATTGCTTAAAACTGTAACATTGCATAATAGGCAGAACAGATCCATGACCAATATGATCAAGGCTCCTCTTTTGGCTTGACTGCTAAGTCACAACGTGACCTTTAGCAGGTCATTTTAGGATAGATCCAATAAAGGACTCAGGCACCTTAAGCCTGACTTGGGCAGATTTGCGGTACCTAAGTATGACCTCAACACCCTCCTCAGTTGCACACTGACCCTGGAGAAGCTTGTCACTCCAAAAAGTCAAATATATGTGCTGTGCAGTCCTCCCTGTACAAACACAGCTCAGTCAGCAAGAGAGTCCTGTGTTAACTTTCAGTGTCGTACCAGTGCTCTCTTCTGGGTTAGGTGTCCTTTTTGTGGAAATTTGGGCACAAAGGACTTATGTAGGCTGGGATTTCACCTCAGTGTGTGCTGAGAATCCAGCCCGTTTCTCTCCTTCTCCTGGCAGTGTAGGGAAGGGCAGAAAAACGGCGCAGCTTTGCTTGAGTAGTAGCCTGGAAATGGCTGTATCTGAGCACGTGTGTGTCCTCTGCGCTGGACTGAGTGAGTGAGGACAGGAGCCTTGGGCCCCTTTTCACCTCAGGGAATGCAGCCAACCTACACCTGTGAGTGGGTTCCAAGCACTGGAGGAAAATGTTTCCTGCAGCCCCATCTTGGTTACCTAAGCTTAGGAGACAGCAAGGAGTTCAGAAATATCTCCATGATGTTCATGCTCAGAACTGAACTGTTGTTAACTGTTCCCAGCTCACCAGGTGAACTTCCCTCCCTTCAGAGATGCTCCATGAAATGCACTAAGTAATGTGGGCATCACACACAGGGACACTTAATGAAGTGAAAAAATATATTGTGGCATTTCGATGAAAGAAATTACCAAAAATATTAAAAGAAAGAATACTTTAGAAAGCAACTGTCCGCCTAACTTGAAAATTTGCTTTCATTCCAAATCCAGGTACGAAGCAATGCAATTAAAAATATTGGATTGATTAAATGGTACTGTTTGAATAAAAGCAGAATAACTTGTAAAATAGTACAAAATATGAATATTCCATAGGTTCTTTGAAATTGGAATAGCTAGACAGAGAAGTATGCTAAAATTCAATGGAAACAATTTACTGTTTCAGATTTGCAATCTCTATTTTGAAACTATCACTTTATATTCATAAATGAAGTTCTTCTGTACTTTTTGGATAATGAACTAGTTTCCTAAAGACTGATGACATGCACACATATCAATATGTAACTATACATGTAAATAAACAGAAAATAAAGTATATTTGTGTTAACTCATGCAGAAATGCTAATTTTGAGAAAAATTCCTGTTGTTTCATGGATCTTTTAATTATTTTCATCTTTCCCTTTCAGTGATGATTTCTTAAAACTGAAATACAAGTACAGAAACCCACGTGCTAGAAATGTTAGGTCTGTAAATAGGAGCATGAAAATGGGAGGAGCTGCAAAATGAATATAAATTATTAGTCGTAACCAAGATGAAAACTGGGGTTTAGATTAACGTCACTTTAGAGTTTGAACAGCCACATTATCTTGACCACAGTGCACTTAGTGTGCATTAAATTAAACATTTTGCAATCTAACCAGCAATAAAAACTGCTGAATGTATATAATGCACCTACATTAAAGGTGACCTGTAAAGAAACAGTCATATGTCCTTTCTCTTAGTATTTAGGTAATGATCTCAAATAGTGCAATTTCTATTTTTTCCATGTGTTTGTTGTATTAGAAATGTGTGCATTCTTTGTGGTAGAATATTTGATAGTGTCCAGAGAACTACGTAATTGTGACAAAACAAAAACCAAAATAAGAAAAAAATTGCATTGTTTTAGCCGTGAACTAGGCAATAAAAGACAGATTATGTGATTGCTGCTAAAGAAGGAAATAGATTTTCATAAGCATAAAATCCTGATCTTGTTAAAATCGACTCATTTACTAAAAAAGATTGAATTTTTTAAAATTAGTAAATTCCAATTAATTTTTGAGAAAGTATTTGTTTTAGAGCCTTCATTTTATATGAAGTTGTACACAGTAATACACACGTTATCTGAGACTACCTAGAAGATTCCTGCAAACTTGAGCAAGTTTTCTGGTATGAATGGCATGAAAAAAAAACAGCTGCAGAAACCAAAGGGATTAACACCTAAAAGGTGTTCTCTCAGGCACTTAAAAAAAATTGAACAATCACATGCTTCTCCTTCTCTTCGTGCGCGTTTTTTGCCGAGTTCTGCTTATCCCTTTACCTATCACCAAGTAATTTCTACTGTTTGCGGACTTAGCAGGGGCGTGATGCTTGGGTTTGTCACTGCACAGAGGTTTCTTTATCCGTTCCTCCACAAGCGGGTCCGGTCCCACTTGTCCGCGCCGGCCTCCCGCCGCGCTGCGCCCCAGCGCTGCCGCTCCTCGGCCGCCGAACCGGAGCGGGGTTCGCCTCCAGCAGCACAGCCCGGACCCGCCGGGCGGTACCGGCGGCACTATCGCAGTCCGGGCGGGAGCGGGCACGCCGGGCTCCGCCGGACCGGCACGGCGGGCAGCGTCCCGTCGCTGCGGGCGGCCGCGGGAGGC
>VZRM01000217.1:229190-311886 GCA_013397955.1 Grantiella picta | reverse complement strand
GGTGTCGTGCGCTCCCCGCAGCCCGCCCGCCCCAAGGGACTGTCCTTCGCTCAACCGCAGCGGCTTGACCTAAGTTCAGCGCGCTTGTAATTTACACTGTGCTGCCGTACGTAGTTGGCAGGGCAGATAAAACCTCTAGTTTTTTTTTTTTTCCCCGGTATGTTAGTTTTTGGTTTATTTTTTTCCCTTTCTTCTCGTTACATTGTTTCAGTCAAGCGGCGTTTTGTGGAATTGTCCCAGTTAGGTATACTGACGAATGGTCGGGACGGTCCCAAGTTTTTGTAGGTGTGCGTAGTGAGATTCAAACACGCCAGACTTGAGAGTGCTCCGGGCAAAGAGGGCTGATGTCGCTTGTTGGTCAGCATGGGAAAACCCACCCGCGCCGCCCCAGAGAGCAGCTCGGCAGCGTATTAGAGTGGGTCCAAGAGTGGGCCAAGGTGCGTCAGTGAGTGCGACTCCAGTTCCATGGAACCCCTAACAAATGCTCAGGATAATGGCTTAAGTAGATTAGCAGAATGCCTGTAAGTGTGGGGTTGTGCAATATGCAAGGCATGGGGAGCCAGGGAATGGTAAATTTCTGCTTTTGGGTATAGAAGTATTTTTTAAAACATAGGGAGAGATATTTGGAATTTTCAAATACAAATTGTTCCTATGCATGAAGTACTTCTGCCTTGGTCAGAGCACTCAGATTTTCTCACACTAAATACACTTAGTTTTGTGTGTGCCAAGAGTTGTGTCCACCTAATATAAGCTGAAGTCTGTCCTTTTGAAGTATAAACAAAGAAAAGTAGCAGAGGTGAACAATGACTGTATTTTTTCTTCTGGTTTACAAATGACTATATGTGGGATGAGGAGAGAGTGGAGAGGTGTGTTGAAAGCAGCTGTGTGTATATGGATCTTTAGAAAGTGGTCCTAAGGGAAGGAAGAGAATACTCAAAAAAATGTGTAGTAACAATAATAACAAGGTATAAGAGAAGCAGTGGTCTCTATGGATATAGAGACACCAGATGAGTTATGCTGAGGTCTGTTTGGAAGCAGGAGGATTACTTTGGGTATAGAGATCTGTCAGTGCTGATCTAAGTGTTGGATTTAGTTTAAGATTTCTTTTTTTGTGTGTGCTCACATTTGGAGCCTGTACAAAGAGTGTGTTCATTGCGCACAGAGCAAGTACACTGTTAAATCTCTTCTGCATAACATTGTTGCTAACCTTTTCCAAAGTAGGCTTAAGCATCAGCTATGAAGGAAATGGGCTTGAGAGCAGCTGCAGTAAATATCTGGGAGATGACAGTATGTTGAAAGTAAGGGGCTTGAGCTTTTAAGTTGTGGACTGTCACCTCCCTCCTGCCTGTGCTGCTTATGAGACTAATGCAGCAGTCTTAAAGATACGTGAAACATTATTATATCCCAAATGAAGAAGAGTTGCTATTTCCTAGGTCACACTACTTTCTGTATTGTGTGGATGCCGATAGGCTATGTCTAGGTAGTTGCCTAGGTTGGTTCATGCTGCCTTGTATATTTTCACCTGTTGCTTCTTCTTTTGCATTCCCTCTGTGTCTTAACTTTGAAACCTTTATTCCACAGAGAGGTAATTTTGAGGAAAAGGTGCTGTAAGTACATTTGTGTTCATTTAGGTAAGACCTTTAAGGTCTGGCAACCTGATGTTCGTGTTGTGTCTTTTTTTATCTTTTCCTTTTTTTGTATCTCCATGGTTCAACTACTTCTGTACATCTACAGCAGTGAAAACGAAAAGTAGTAGTTTGAATGCTGGGCCTGAAACTCACTGCTGTGCATGAGTAGCAGATGTACATGTCAGAGGTATCACTCAGAATTGCTCAGCAAAGCCCTGAATGCACCAGCCAGGCACACAGATGTAGATGTGCTTGCCACTTTCCAAACTGCTTTTTGACCAGGGAGACTAGACAGTGACTCTTCTGTGGGAGAGCTGGAGTGGATAGTTCCATCTTGTGTTTATTCCAAAGTAAGCTCAAGCTTGGGTTTATTTAAAATCTGTACAAAAACTTTTGCATGATGAAGGTCTTAGGACTGTGAATTTTTGTTCTGCAAGTCTCCTGGACTTGTTCAGCTGCAGTTCCATCCTGGAGAAGGCTGGTCTCTGGATTATGCTGAGGACCTTGGCTTACGCATCTTGTGATATTGGGTTAGCTGGGAGCTCTTACAGTACAATCTTGGGAAAACAAACAGTTGTGATGTGATGTACTAATGGAGACTTTTAATGGGATGGTTTCTGACAGTTCCATGCTATTTTTTTTCTTTCTTGGTCCCCTCTGTTGTAGGACATAAAGGCATAAGTTAAATACCAGAGGTTTTGTTGTGATTGTGAAGATCCCTCCCATTCCTCTTTCTCTTATTGTACAGTTGGTGTTCTGAAGCAGTGCAAAATAAGTGCACATATTCCCAAGGCCCTATAGAAGAATAGCAGTAACTGGATGCTGTCAGCTCCCTGGTTGCCATTTTCAAATATTTGTCTGCTGTTTTACCTGCCATAAGTGTCCTTTTTATGTCTTCCATGCATTGAAGTTTAGTGATACAGGTTGAATAAAATACATGTTCAGCATGCTAGTCATACTGTATTTCATATCTCTTCACCAAGAGATGGTGTAGTCTCTTAGAAGGACAGAGGGAATTGTCTTTTTCTTAGAAAATTTTTAAATTGACATTTTTTTGTTCTGCCTCTTTAGATCGTTCTGCAAATTTTGGGTTTTTTTCACTTCACCTCTTCCTTCCTGTAACCATTACTGCAGTTATACACAATTCACGGGACTGATGGAGAAAAAAAACCCTTTTTTATAAAAAGATGTTTGTTTCACTGCAGTACAGCTGACATGAAGTTCAGTGTGGTTTTGTGATCCTTCAAGCTTATTTAAAGCATTGTAATTTTTCTTATTTGTGTCTAATGTGGTTATTCTGTATATTTTACTGCTTTAAAATGCATATGTGCTATATTAGAGAAATCTTTAAGTCACAAAATAGAAACACTGTTATATACAGCTTTTCTCCTACATGGAATCATACGAACTGAGTAAGTCTTCTATATTAAGATAAATAAGATAAATTTTGACACCAAAACTTATTATTGTCCAAATAGTGGAAATAATGGCTGTGTGTGGGTAGTATGAGCATTACCTTGGGAGTACTATATTTTGTGTCACATACTGTATAAAAATATAACCTTTTTTCTGGCTGTTGCTTTTGCATCAGATGGTATGCTTCTGTCTTCTCCTTGGATTCCCCAGAGGATGTGTGCTAGCCCAGGGAGGGCAGCTGCACAGCCAGAGAATACAGAATTAGCATGGGCTATCCTGTAAGTGCCATGCAGAACCTGCTGTGTGCTTAGTAACAAGAGAAACTTCTTAGCTTAGTGTAAAGCTGTACACTATTTAGGGAGAAAAAAACAAGCATACAATGGCAATTAAAACTGCCTCCATACAGGATCAGCTTCTGTTTAATAGTTACATTATTTGGGACACTGTGTGCAGCTGCTTTAGTTTTCTCTGATAACTTATCTTTTGCTGGTATTAGGACTTCTGAAGTGTGCCCTCCTAACAGTAAAAAGTTGGTTAATAATGTTTAAACAAGTTTTGGTGACATCTTTCACAAACTGAACACTTTCCTTAATAAAACATGTGCATATGGCTTTTGTATATTCATGGCAGCTGTTTATGGCTGAACATGGATTTAGATATTCCTGAATATCCTTGATTTGATTGTATCTGGGCAATCTGGGAAGTTGGTGCTCTTCAGCATATGCTTGTTTGGACAGTAAAGGGTGGCTAAACATCTTGCAGCTTATGGCGACTGTCTGTTCTGTATTTTTAAGACAGCTGGCCCTCATCACTAAACGTTCCTGCCCAGGTTGATGGCTTTGGGTTGTGCAGTAAATGCTGCTGGGTCAGAGGTCTGTATTACTGAGGAGTTTTGCCCGTATTATGTAGTATATTTAGAGATCTTGCTACTTTACTGCTTCTCTTTCAGGCTCTACTGTTCCTTCAGGGTTACAAATCTGGATCCTAAGTATTTGTTACCTGTGTAAATGTCTCTAAATGCATATAGTAGCAGGTAAGATGTGTTTCCAGAAGGAACAGTGATTTACTACAGCTTTGGTCTCTGGAGACCTGCTGGCCTATTAGTTGTGCAGGTATTTCTGAAATATCTCTTTTTTGGGAGGTTGGAATAAATTTAGTTTACAAATGGATGCTCTATTTTTCACTTTTGTAGAAGTGGGTCAACTTTAATCGTAGTTTGAGAAGACGTTTGACTAGCCTAACCAGGAAGTTATATTAGGGATTTTTAGCAAGTTCTTAAATAAGTTTCATGATAGCCTGTGGCTTTTGGACATTGAACTTTCGTTGTTTTTGATTGGCACTATAATTCTAAAACTGTTTTCTAATTAGATTTCCTAAATATTTTACTTGTGTATGTAGTTTTAGTAGACATAAAATAATATTGAACTTGAGTTTATTTATTTATCTAACTTTGATGCAATAGAGGTTGATAACTCCTCTGCCCTGAAAGTTGGTGAAATTGTAAGCCTTGATGCTTTATAGTTATTTGTGTCTTATAGGACAATCCATTTGGCAAGTGTTTCAGATGACCTCTTGGTTTTAATCTAAATTTAGTTAATTCATTTGAGGGTGCTTGGTATTTGCTTTTGCTTTGAATTTATTCAGCCTTCTTTGCACTATTGCAGATGAGTATTAAACTGGTGCCATCTATGTTTCTTAGTCAAGGTTCCTGTTAACATAAACAGTTTTCTTCCTAGTCAAGTAAGTTAAAAGCGTTGTGTTTTGTTTTTGTTTTTAATTTCAGGGGTATAATTTGACAAAATCTTCAGGTGTTTTAAATGCATATGAACACATTTATAGGACAGATTTTGTCTGCTAGCTGTGTTGAGTGTACAAAAGATGCTGTCTCCAGGAGCTGTATATGTATTCATGGGTCAGCAATTAGTAACTTGCAGCTCTTAAGGGCTGGTGTGTACTCCATTTTTGTTATCTCTTGTGCAAGTCTGTGTGTCACAATGTTTTTTTTGAAACTTGAGATACTTCCCATCTCTCGGCTCTGCTTCACTGCAGGTACCAGTTGTTCCTGCTTTGGAAGGTTTGACAGAAGGCATCAAACAGCAAAAGTAACTTTTAAATTCCTGTTTCCCCAAGCACCATTGCTTTGTTATTCACCTAATTGCCTTTATCTCTTATTTTTTTTTGGGGGGTGGGTATCTGTGTGGAGTTATTTTAAAAAGGCAAAGCTTGAAAGCATAACTTAGAAGTTAATTCTATTGAATGTGGCTGACAGAATTTGGCACTCCTGCAAAGCTAACCCTTCATACTGGTAGAGAGTCTTGTTTGTTCTCATTTATAATGTACTCTTCACATATTTCAGTATTATCTGATGCTTAAAAAAAACCCCAGATACTCTCCCTTCTCCCATCAATTATTTATTGCTGAAGGGCAATAAGCATGGAGAATTGCGTGGGCTCTGTTTTTTCCCCTCCCCCTACTCCATCAATCAGCTAATTTACACAAGAAAAACATTATTTCCTTTTTCTTTTGAGAATAAATAAAAATAGGACATTGCGTATGTAAAACAGTTCACTTACAGGAAGTCAGCGTACATATTACATGCTGGTTGCTATTGACTACAAAATATTGCTCATCTGCACTCATCAGATGCTCTGTGATAGTAGAAAACATTGTGTTTGGAGCATCTAAATTGTAGAACTGTTTCAGTGACTTAAAATAGACCAAGAAGTTTTAATCGTTTTTTAGCATCAAAAATTCTGAGATGAGAACTGTACAGTCGCTTTTGTCTCTTGATAATATGTTGTTTGATTTAAAAAAAAAAAGTTTAACATTGTTCTGTTTTTATGTGTTTTCTCAAGCACCACAGAGTATCAGTTCTGCAAGCAGGAAGTCTTTTGAAAATTATTTTTGGGAATGGAATAGGATAAAGTACAACAGCACATTTATAGCTTAACATCTCTGATCACCATTTCTCATTGATTTTTTTCTTCTGTCATACAGTAGTGGTTGAAACAAGATAAGTGACAAGATGGAATGGGATTTTCTAATGAGTCTGCATTTTAAACCCCCAACACATAGGAAACTGTAATCGGGCTGACAAGTAAAGCATTCCACAAATACCATAGCTGGCTACTGTTTGTGGTGTTGAGATGGGCATAATAAAACTTACTCCATCTAAGTAGGTTTAAGTGTGACTAGAAACCCGTGGTGGTTTCTGAGGTGCTCCAACGGGATTTACTGTGGGATGCCTTCTGCATGTCATGTGCAGGTGTGTCAGGGAGCAGAAACAAGAGAAAACTGTGTCACAGAGACAACTGAGCAGATGTTTTAGAACCTGTTATGCAACTGGATTCAACTTCACTGAGGTTTTTTTTTGTTTGGTTTTTTGTTGGGCTTTTTTTTTTGTTTTAGCAAAATAGCCTGCCTCTCCTCCTGTAAGTCTTTTAGTCAGATTATATTTTTTGCAGAATAATTCTGCTTATTCTAGTGGCTTACTGTTACACAGGATAATGTATTATTTTTATTTGTATAATTGTTGAGGGACATTTCAGCTGAAGTTCATCCTGAGTGAAGCAAAATGAGACTGGAATGCTATTATCTTCTCTGCTGTAATTGCCATGGCAACAGCTGCAGGTAGACAAGGCAAACCAGGGATTCTTTTTCTATATCATATGTATACAAGCTGTTTTTCTTCCCTCTCAGTAATGACTCTGACAAGCCTGTGGCACAAACAGGCTCTTGAGTCGTCATGAAGTGTTTTGCTTGTTTTTTTTTTTCTTAATTTAACTTTGATTTTAATTTTGAAAGTATTGAGTGTTTATGATACTACATTAAAAATGCACTCTTTTCATGAAGAAACTGGCAGCCTAGCTTGGATTGTTCTAGGAGACTGATGAGATGTACCAGTGGCTTGGGAGTTTGTTTGGAAGATCACAGAAGACCACAGGCTTATAACTCACCTAGATGTCTTTGCACATCTGAGTGTTAATTTCTCTGTGCATTCATATTTTCTTGGGACATTAATGAGAATGCTGTTCACCTTTTCCATAGAGAGAAACTGTAGGGGTATTTTAATGCTTCCAGGTAACAAAATTACTGTGTCACAGGAAGAAAACTGGGTGTGAGCACAAGCCTATAATGACTCTGTTTTGGGGTTGTTTCTTTTCTTGTTACTTAAGTGTTCTGCATTGCTTCTCCTGATACCTCCTATTTCTCTCTTCATTTCTCCATCTGCATACATTCAAATGCATTCATGTGCAGATGGGTGCACGTGTACTTCCTTAAATTGCATGCTATTCATTTAGCAACATCAAGAATTATGCCAAGATTTACCAATGATCCAGATGTATATTGGTACTAAAAAAAAAAAAGAGGGTCTTCATCTGAGCTCTCTTCTGGTTACTGAGATTACTGTGGAAGTGTTTTCTGGTATGCTACTTATTTACATCATCGTGGTTGTTACTAGAAGCATAGAAGCTTAAGAATTCGGAGATTTCATAGACATTTTTCCATTTATTTTGCTTTTCCCTGTAAACTAATTTCCCTTTTTGAAATAGGAGAATGTGTTTCCTTCATTAATCATTGAACTCATTTAGATACAGGGCAGGGTGAGGGGGGAATAGTGTTTCTTTTTCCTGGTGACACTCGCTAATCTCTTAGCTTCAGTCAAAAGAGGATTTCATCTAACCTATTTTGAATAGAGGATTAAGGACAATTAGGCTCTTCCTCTACTTCACCATTAAGATGGGATGTTGTGAAATCCTCTGAAAAGAACATCTGCTGATGTGCCATTAAAAGTTTTGCGAAATTGATGTTAATAATCAAAATAGTTGTATGCAGAAAAAAATTTTGTGTGTGAAGTACTTGTCTGGAGATAATTGCATGGATGAACTGGGGGAGGGAAGGAATACTGAACGGTTTGCCCAGTAGTTTTTTGGCTCCAATGCTTCTAATTCACACTGTGGAGTAGACATGCAGATGAACCGAAATGGATTTCTTGTGATCTGAATTGCATTAGCAACTTGCAGTTCATGCTTAGTGTTTTACATAGTTCTTCACTTCTTTTCAAAGTCCTATTAATGAGTTGTTTGCACAAATTATTGCAAACAGAAGGGCAAACACTATCCATTATCCTTGCTTGTTTAACTGTTTTATGCTACTTCTATTCATTATAAGTGGTGTCTCTTGAGATGAATCCAAATCAGCAGTGGCATTTGATGGCTAACATGAAACTGCTCTACTTGTCTAGAGGTCATTAGAAAATAAAGCTGGAAAATGCTGCTGTTATTGGAACATGCATGATTTGCATAAGACAGTATAATGATTATTGTGAAGGAAAAATGACTGTGTGTATTTTGGAGAAGTTTGGCTTCTGAATTCGTCCTGTAAATGATAGAAGTAATTGCCTTCCATGAAGCATGGATAGTATGCTGGGAAGCTACAAAGAAGGCAGTGAGTAACACTTGCCTCTGAGAAATTGCTCTTGCAGTATTAATTTCGTTACTAGCAGTTGTAGGTAGGTTACTGAAATGCACAGTTTCTTTAGGTTTGTTTCCTACAGAACATGAGAGAGCCAAATCTAATCCGATTTTTGGGATGGTAATACATCTGAAGAAGTGTCCAGAAAAAGCTGAAGCCTATTTCCTTCATCTTATTCTTGAGGTAACTTGGAGCTGAATAAACTGTAATTTCCCAGGCTGGCATTATCCACGGTACTGAGTGAGTGGAGTGTTTGGCTCTGGGATCCCAAAGCTCACTTTGAGGAGAGCTGTGTTCTGTTAAAATGTATCTGGTGGCTTGGGTTTGAGGCTACAGTAACAGAGGGCATGCCAAAAACTGGATGAGTTTTGGGAATGTGGAGGAAATGTTGGAGAATTTGGTATCTGCTTATTCAGTGATTAGTTTTTCAGAGGGAGAAGACATTATTTAAAATTTAGCTCCATGAAAGTTCTTAAAAAACAGCCTGCCATATAATCTTACTATAAAAATATGCCTGAGTAGAAACACACTCTTTTATTATGTGAAATACAATATGTATGAAAGAGGCTACTGTAAATGTAGGCTTAAAACAGTTTATTGACTGAGTCATAGCTAAAAAAATAAATTTTTATGCTGATTAGCAGAAGTATAATATATGTAAGTTCAGGCTAGACATTTTGCTTTGGTTGAAAAGACTCCTTACACTCTAAGCAGATTTTGATAGATTAATGTTAGTCCATTAGTTTAATACTCAACATTTTTTTGGTAAACATAGAATACACTGACATGCTGTTGATGTTTATTGGCGTTGTGTGTGTGTTACAGAACAGCTGTAACTCCTTTTATTAAATTCTGTAGTTCCTTTTTGTTTGATTTTTTTTTTCCAATGGAATTACATTAACAGTAAGCATGATGTTAAGAATTACCTTAATCTTTCATATTCTAGTCTCCTCACCGAAGTATGAACTCTGAAAGTTTAATTCTGATAAAAACTTTCTGCTCACCTATTCTAAGAAAAAATAATTTAAAAAAATTCAAAGATTTCTCAGGTAGCCTCAAGTATTAAAAACATTATCAAGTTAATGTTTAAAATCCGGTATTTAGAGTTTTAAAATGTCTTACACTGTTTCTTTTTAAAGAATATTTAGTATTTTTATCCTTTTTTACTAGAAATTTTTAAAAGATTTTCAGTTCCTGACTACATGAAACAAGCAGTTTTCAGGGTTCTAAACAAATCCCCTTTATTTTTGATTTTAAGCTCTTTGTGTATTGTTGGTACAACACATACATAGCTAGTTGAACGTATGGCTGGTAATTAATATCATAGTGGGGAGGATGGGGGCAGGTGGGTTAAAGCTAAGCTAAGAATTTTGTTCCATGACAATTATTGAGCACAATTACACAGTTCTTTCACCTTATAAGTTCAAAAAAGAAAAAAAAAAAAGCACAAAACTAACCCACAAGGTTATTGTAACTTCACCTGCAAATGCTGTGGTGTTGTTAATCTCTTGAACAATGTTAACTGACTGCTTGCTATTTCAAGTCAAGTGACCAGATGGCCTAATTTGGTAGGAGGTGCTTGTGTATTGGCACTAAGAGGGAAGAAATGAAAACTGGAAAAAAGCTCTTTCCTTAGCCCAGAGCTGCATGATTACTTTAAGCTGATTCATGAATATGAATATGTTGACTTCTTGATGCTGTAAGCTCTTCTCTGACATAAGGAGGTTATGTTTCCATACTCGTTGGCTGTAATGACATAGAAGCAGTGGGAAAGCTTCACATGCTTTTGTGAAGCAGTGCACAGTGAACACAGGCAGGTAAAAGACGTATTTAGAAAGGGCAATATGGATTGTAGTTTTGCATCTCCTGCCTCTTTCAGCCCAGGAGGTCTCAAATTTGAAAAGCTTATCTTTTTTTTCTTAAAGGGAAGGTTCTTAAGCCTCTGACTTACTTCCTAAGAAGTGAAGAGGTTACCTTGAGCATTTTTACTCTTTTGGTGATATTTGCTGTAACTCATTTAAAGAGCTTTTATGGCAGCATATATGTAAAACAAGTTTCTTGAAAGACAACTGGAGGCTAGATTTCTGCTGGGCATGTGGAATTAAAATATTCGTTTGCTATTTTCTTGCAAACTCTAAGGTATTTTAAGATTAAAATAATAATGCTTTTACACAGGCATTTGCTTTATTAAATGTTAAAAATGGTGACAAAAGCCAAACAAAATTTTCTTGAGTTATGGTAATAGTTGAGTTACTGAGACAACTGCGAATACTTGCAGACCTTTAAGGCTAGTAAGACAGTGGGATTGGCTTTTGTTGCCTTTTCCCTCTGCGTGCAGTCAGACCACTTAATTTTGCTTATAATGACTACTTCTTGCTGCAGAATAGCAGCTGCTCAGTTATGTGGCTTTTAGCTGATCTTGGACAGTATTATGATGGAGGGAGAAAGTGCTACTGCACTGTCAAATTCATAGTTATGTCTCGGAGATGTGTAGTGGAAAAGGAAAAAAGTGGTCTTTCCAGCCCCATGGACTTGAGCACAGGGAGCTTCCTGCCTGGTGCCAGGCAGTTGGGTCACTACAGGAGAGAAAAGGCATGTCTGTGGTGTTGCAGCTGGCTGCAGGCAGCTGCATCTTGTCACTTCTTCCTTGAACCGCTCTAAGGTGTGATCTGGACTTCCCTTCAGTTTCCCATAGTACATAGAAAAGACCAAAGCAGAAGTGTTAAGTGGGCTGAGGCAGTGGCATATAGCTCCTGTAGTCTTGGAAGAGCTGTCAGAAGAGCCTCTGGCTGTACAGACAGGTTTGTACTTTCTTTTCTGTTTGGGATGTGCTGCTGATTTGTTCACAGAGACATCTGTTTCACTTTGCTGAGTGACAAACAATCGGGCAGTGACTATGTGTGGGTGCATTCCTGGAGAGGCTGCTCTGATCCTCTGGCTTGGAAGCTGAAATGGGTGAAGCAGTAGCAAGTTTCGCTGTGAGGGAAAGAGTGCTGCCAAGTGCCAGAGTTCTAGGTGGTGCTTCTAACTGGAATGAAGTGATATCCCAGAGTGCTGGCTGATGAGTCAGGGGCTGATTTGGCAAGATGCTGACATGCATGGAACACTGCCTTGCTTTGTGAGTAGCATCTGGCATCAGAAAAGAAGTAATTGGGAGAGGGGTGGGAGTTAACAGTTCGTGTAAATGTCAAGAAGCTTGATGATTTATGGAATGAGAAGTATGTGGGGGACTACATACTGGAGGGAATGTTACTTAAAAATAAACCAACCAGGAAATAACTCCACCTTTTTCTCCCCAAACTAACCCTGTGATGTGCATGCTCTTGCAGCACTTGTGTCATATGGCTTGCCCTTCCTTAAGTGCAGTCAGAACGTAATGATATGGGGGGCAATGGAACAACCCTTTTATGCCTAATGTTTCCTCCTGTGTTTATGAAAACATGTTTTATAGAAATAAAGACACCAGTGCAGGAATACTTCAAGATTGTGAAAGTCTATAGCACAGGTAGCTGGTGGGAGACTGGTATCTTTGGTTTAGTGTGAAAACCAGCGTTAAATGCTTAAAAATCAAGGTTTCCTTTGCATGAAGACAAGGTGTACATGATCTGTTTCACTAATGATGTTTGGAATCAATTAATTCTGAAAATAGTAACTTAAACTGAGCATTTCTAAAACAAGCAACAAAAAATATTTGTTAATATCAGACTAGTCTGGAAAAGCTTCATGGTTTTTATCTCTGTTTGCGTACAAAGTCACCAGATTATCTGGAGAAATCCCTTCTAACCTGAACAGGTCTAATTCTGAAATGAGAACTAGTGACTTCTGCTTAATGTTAATTTAAAGGATAAAATAGTCTTGCCTCTTTTGCAGCCATCTTGGTTTTCATATCTGAGCCTGCAGCAGTAATAAGACATCCTAGTTTAAAACAGGCTCTGTGGCTAAAGCTGCATAATGCTTCCAAGTGATAACCCAGAGATTCCACAGCACTAATTACTCTGTGGGGTGCATTTTTTCCTTTGTGCTTTAAGATTGTCACAACAGAGGTTCACAACAACCTCCCTGTGTTCATCTGCTCAGTAAAAACTACTGTAGGTGGAACAGAGGCTTTAGTAGCTGTGAACCTGACCAGGTTAAAGTATTTCTCCTGGTTCCTGTTCTTCCAGTTAAAGAAAAATTGCAGTCAACCTATACATGTTCATTATCATCATTCCTTACTCTAACTCATGTACCTATTTCAAAACCTTTTTCCATCAAAAAATGGATTTTTCTCAAACTAGTGAGTAATTTGTTGAACTATCTGATTCATGTTGTTTAATTCAGATGTTCATAATATCTAGGGAAGTCCTAGCCTGGAAGAGGATGGAAGTGAGTAGCTAGGTGGGGATGGAGCTGTGGGTGGGAAACTCTTTGAGAGCTACATGACTATAACTTACATTGGAAGCTGCTGTTGTGGGTGACCCGAGAGGCTGGAAAAGAAAAGCTACTAGACTTTAATTAGTAACAAATAGTGTGAAAATGCTTGTGCCCTTGAGACTTAAGCTGGCCTGTCTCAGCTTTCATGACAAGATTGTCACCATGGAGCACTGATGGGTGCATGTGGTCTGAGGAGTTACTCTGGAGCTCCATTTAGGTGCTGAAACTACATGTGTTTACTTGGGGGAGTGTGGGAATGGCAAAAAGAAGATAGAAAATACCATCAACCCTAGACGTTGTAAACAGAGTTACTTATTCAATGCCATTAATACAGAAGAATTACTGGATCATGGTAATGGGCAAGTAACAGTAAGCAGTTCTTGAAAGACTTCTTACTGGGTTAAGAGCTGACAAGTTTTGGAAAGGATCTCAGGCCTTAAGTTGAGAAAAAGGTGGTGAAGAATATTTGTCTGTTAGGGAATAAAATATGAAGGTAAAACTTCCTTGATCTCAGTGTACTTGACTTAAGTTTTCTTAAAATAATTTGGGGCATGTTAATGCAATGGGTTTCTATGTCTGTTTTAAAATATCAAATAGAGAATGGTGAAAGAATATGCCATAGAAGAGTGGGAGTCCTTGTCTGAAAGAGAAGCTTGAATACTTGATATCATGTGCTTGGAGTCATGTGCTGTAATGTGTCCTCCTGTGGTTTCTGAGCTGGTGGCTGAGGGAGAGCGAGCTATAAATACTTCTCTGTTCTCCACTTATGTGGTCAGTTGAAGCTTGATCGAACTTTTATTTAAAACTTGACCACTAAACCAGCAAATTAAGCCAGCTTTCCTGCTTCTGATTTCAGTTTACTCTTAAAAAAAAAAAGCAAAGTGAATCTACTTGCTCCTGCTTAAGTGTTTTAAATTGGGATGTACTTTTAAGAGGCATGCTCTAAAAGAGGATCTGGAAGTTTTGAGAGACTATTCCAGGAGGAAGATTTTCTTCCTCTCTTTGACGTAGACCTCTGAGGAATTAATGATACTCCTTTTGTACTGGGGCTCAGCCTTTCCATTCATTTACATAAAACAGTCTTTGCTAAAAATGTTTGTTTTTATTAGCAAATGTGTTAAAACATCTGGTCTTATTTTACACTGTTCATGGATATTTCCATTAGCCTTTAAAATACTGGCGACATTTTTGAAAAGGCTTAATTCTGAGCTTGAGCTCAAAATAGATACCAGAAAGTACACAGCCCTTGCTCTGGAGGGCATCTTAACAGCCTCACATGGCTTGCTAAAGCTGTTTGTCCAGCTTTTGCTTCCTGTGCAGGTGGCTCAGAATGCTCTCTTTCTCCACGCACTATGTCAGAATAATAAATTGATCTTTAAGTCCAGATGGATGCATCCGATTCCAGTGCCTCAATTTCCCTTTAGTGCTGCCTCAGGTAATCTTACTATGGTTCCTGTTTCTTCTGTAAAGACCTTCTAAAAGGTCTTTTTCTGCTCAGGTCTCCTGGTTTATTGTTCCACAGTTATTATCCTCCTTGAGCCCAGATTGTGCCAGGAGGGTCTCTCTGCAGTTCTTTGCCCTAGCTTGTCTTATCTTCTTGTATGCGTCCCTATGGAGAAGTTAAAGGAAACAACATATAGTGGCCTCCAAATGAGTTTTCCTGGCCTAACAGAGATATTGCCTGCCTCCTTCCCACAGTGTGCTCTGGGTCAGCTGCTCCCCAGCTGACCAGATCAGCTGTTGCTGTGTGGGGGCCTTCTGCAGGAAGGATAAATTGACTCTGGCTTCCTTTGAAGATCCCACTGCCTTGGGTGTTTGGGAAACTGCAACCAACAAAGCCTGCTTTTGTTATCTCCCTCAAACTGAGCTGAAGTGTATGACTGAAAGGATTATGCCACACTAGGTTACTAAATATATTTTTGCACGACATTCTTAAACTAAAAAGAAAAACGCAATGATAGCTGTCTCCAGTAATGACGGGAGCACCTTCTTTTAGTGGACATCAGTGCCAGAACTTTATTTTAGTACCTTCGAAGTCGTTAGTAAAAAAACAGCGCTGCAGCTGTCTTGGCAGGCTGTGCTAGGAAGAAGTGCAGTTTCTAATTTAGTGTGTATCTGATTGATGCATTTGAAAGTGGCAATTCAGCCTGGCAGCAAAAGAGGATTGAAATCTGCTGCTGAGCACAGTAGTGTTTAGCTTATGGCAGCTAAGGGCTATTTCATTCTGTACGAAGGGGAAATGTTAGTGTGTTCACCCTGTGCCCTCAGAGAAATGGATTGCAGGATGGTCAGTGTTGCAGCCTGGCTGCTTGTTGCTAGAAGGGAGTTGGAAAATAAAGGTATATTTTGAAATAGGTGTCTTGCTGTCTGGAGGCTTTGGAACTTTGACTGGTCTGCTAGCTGCAAAGCAAGTTTTCTGTCTGGGAGAACCACTTGAAAACATTCCCAACCAGCATTGTTTTTGTCTCTCCAGGTCTGGTTTAGATTTTGGCTTATCTAAATGATGATCTGATGCTTCGGCTTGCAAGCTTTTGTGAGAGCAGTGGCTGCTCTTGGGTCAGTTCGTATAAAGCTTAAAATCTGGAAGCTTGTTCTTACAGGCACATGGTTTGCAGGAGCTGTGGTACTTAATACTGTCTTGTAGCAGTTTTGTAGGGGGAGCAAAAGCCTGAGGGAAGCATGTTCCTTCAGCCTCTTAGTACAGACTCAGGAGAAAAATGGTCACATTGAAGTGTGTGCTGAGGCCTGCCAAACCCGAGGAATTGTGGTTATTGCTGCAGTGCAAGCTGTGTCTCCTTGATTGGGATAAATCTGAAAGCTGCAGTGGGATTGCTGAGTCTAATCATTGTTCTGTGTGCCTGCTGCCTTGAGATATGGCTATATGACTACAACCAGGACAACTGTGTAAAAAGGTTGGTGAAAAAATGTGTATAAGCTGAAACTTTCCTTTGGTGACAGGGGATTGGCTGTTGAAGAGAGTGTGTTAAGTCTTCTGTGTTCTTCATCGTACAGTTTTTTGTCGTAGATGTTACACACCTAGCTAGATTCGTTAGGTTTGCTATTCTGAAGGTAGCAGAGCTGCTGGCAGAGGGGGATAGATACAATTCTATTGCATGCATGGAGTTAGTAAACACTTGTGACCTTTCTATGTTTGAAACATACAGTGATGGAAATCTTGGAAAAACATTGGCTGTCTTTTTGCTTCTCTAAAAATGTTTTCTTAAACTTTTTTTTCAGGTAGTGACAAATGCCCATTTTATGGAAAACTATTTGATGTGTGTTGACCTTAAAGCAAAGGGTTAAGCTGTCTCACGTGGCTGCTTTTTGTCCTGGAAAGAATCAGCAGTGAAAGTTAGGCTGTCAGCTTTGTTTGCATTTCCCAGCTATTGTGCACTTGCCAGCATCTTTTAAATGTTTTAAATGTAGCTTTTGTATTTTTCCAATGCATAACATTTGTATGCGGTGGTTTTTGTGAGGATGCCAGAATGGCCATATAGTAAATATTTAATAAGAATAGTAAAGATTTCTAGTTCTCAGCAGGCTAGATTCTGATCTAAAGGAAGTGAAATTGCCATTCTAAATTATTTATGTAATGCTGTGCATAAGGAGATATGGTTTGCTTTATTATACGTAGATGGCAGGAGTAAAGGTCTCCGTTTAGTTAGGACATAAACGGTGTGGGTAGGTTCTAAGCATAATAAAATGAAGTAATCCTACTTTTATTGCTGCAAGGGATATATCCTCATTCAAAATGGTAGATGGTAGTACAGGCTGGATGATGGAAATTCTCCTATTGCTCCATACTTCAGCTGGCTCAGTTTTTAAAGACCTTGCTTTTTAATCCTTTATTTGAAAAGCATGAACTGTTTGCTTGAAGGTCTCAATAATGGAACTGTCACTTGTGCTAAAAAATTTTTTAAGATGGTAGACATGTCTGTCAACCTCATGAAAACATGCACTTTGCTTGTGCTTTACTAGTATTGGTATATCTATAACTTCAGTGTAAGGAGAAAGAAAGTGAAGCAGGTGTGGTCGATGCTTTGAGCATCCAATGAAACATACAAAAAGGATTCTTTCCTCTTTGGTCAAATGCAAAAGGGACTAGGGAAGGAGTGAACAGAAGTAGTGAGGTGTGGAAGCTAAAGGAGGCCAAAGTTGTTACAGAAGAAAAAGAAAGAAACCAGTGTGGATGGATGTTTAGTCAGTTGAGACACCTTGTATCTGCCCATTCTCTCCTCCCTCACTATTACTGTTTGATTTCTATTGTGGGGAATGAAAAGTGTAAAAATAGGGGAGAAATGTGGAAATTTCAGGAGAAGGTAAGGGCTTACTGGGTTTTCTCACTATGGGCCAAGTATTTGAGGAGTTAGCTCTCTGCTGAGAGGGGAATTTCAGCATTACCATTTTCACAGGCGTTTGTTTTTTGGTGGATGTTGGGTTCTTGGGTTTTTTGTTGGTTTGCTTTCCCTGGGAACCACAGCTCTCTTCACGGGTAATAAATATTTATTTCAAAACTGAGTCTGTGCTAATGATGAGAGACAAGTACTGAGGTGGCCTACACAGCTCACTGTAGCCCTTGAAATGTATCACCGTGCTGGCGAGAAGCTCCTGTAGTTTTTAAAGCATTAAAAAAAGAGAAAAGAATGAGCAAGATTGCCTTGCAGACAAATAAGGGCTGTACATGAGAGGAATAATACTTTTTTAAAAGTAATAAGCTCAAACATACTTTTTATCATGCCCCAACTTTGCAGCTTACTTTTGATGTTGCAATTTACTTTTACTGCCTAGTATTAATTTCCTTTTTTTCCTTATTATGCTCTAAACAAGAAAATACATTGTCTTTTATAAGCTAGAGTGTATATGGAGGGAAAACACATTGTTATATACACATTGTTATATTTAAAAGCACACTAATATGTTCAGCAATTTTTAATATAAATTATCCAAACTCACTTCTTTGCAAATGAGGAAAGACAGATTCAAAGCAGTACCCATAAAAGTTAAGCTCCATAAAAAAACTAACTTCCTGCTTTTATACTGCATCTCAGTGGGTTTGCAGTTCTCTATTCCTCTGTTTTACTTTAAAATAAACCCATTCTGAAGCCCTTAGTGTGTGATTCTATCTGGCTGTCTATTTTCTGCTTCTGTAGAAGGTGAGCTTTCAAAACAGTAGTTCAAGGCACAAATTATATTGCTTTTCAAATAGTGCTACCTCTGAAAATGCTGATCACTACTCTTTTATATTTTTAGTTTCGGCAAGACATAGTAAATTCTTGCTATTGAGATTTTTAAAAAGTTTTAAGAGTATAAGGTGGTCTTAATAAATAGATATGAATATTATCAAATGTGTTATTGCAACATTAAAAAGGTTTTAATGATTGGGTTTTTTAAGTCATTAGGTTTGACTTCAATCTCCTGTGGTTTGCTTTAGAATGTGGTGGTATGTGTACATAAGCAGGGGATACCTGCGATGCAAGAAATATGATGGGATTGAACTCACCTTCTTCACAGTGATAATCCTTCAATATGAGAGGCATGAAAGGAGCTTTTGCCAGTGGTATGAAATGTTTCTGCTAACTCTTGATGTCTTCATGGGGATTGAAAGGGAGCCTACGAGTTAACATTCTACAGTTGTTGTGCATGCTGTGTCTTTGATAAAAGACATGATAGGAGATGTGTGCATGTTAATATTACTGGATCTGGAAAGAGTTACTGGACTTTTTGTGTTCTGAAATATTCTGTGGAATAGAGGTGACAATTTATTTTAAGCTGTTTCCCTTTGGGGCAATACAGAGGTAATTGTATACTGTGAGTTTATCTATGTTTATACAAACACACACATATTAATCTCTTTTTGTGGAAACAATTTGAATGTTACAGGATACCAAAAATGTAGATGTTCAGATGAGAAAATGAAATGTGACCAAGACAGCTGTCACAGTTTAAAGTCTCGAAATTCCTCTTCTGATTAGCCCCTTCCATTTCCCTTATTTGAATGCACCAGTTCTGCTTCTGAAATAATTTCTCCATTTCCCAAACAACAAAAAGTGTTTGGTTTTGTTTTGCATACATTTTTTTAATGCTGCCTCCCATGTCTACTGCAGAAAAAGCAAATGGTTTTAACAAAACAAGCAGCCAATTTCTGACTCATGTCTGGTTGAATCCACATTTGGGTTTTTCTGCTTCTGTGTCTGAGCTTCTGAGGAACCTGTTTCTTTCTTGGGTTTCATGCTCAAGAGTCTTTTATAAGCAAATATTTGCAGTTCTCTGCTGGCCTTTCTTGTCTGAGTTTTGAGACCTCTTCCTGGCTTTTAGCTAACTCTGTTAGTTTGCTCTTTTTGTAGGCAGGCTTTTAATTTCCTCCAGAGTTGGAGGACAAACCTGTCTCTTAGGTAGGAGACTTTCTGTTCACACTGGCTCAAAGCCTATTTATCACCTGGTAAAGTAACAGCAGAATTGATCTGACTTCAGGTCTTAAGTGGGCTGTTTTTGTTAAGTTTTAACTTTGTGTACACTTGTGATTCTTCGAAGTGCCAAAATGGGTTTGCTTGTAGAGAATGAAGTGTTGAAACAGTCATGATGTTCAGCCAAACGTAAATTCCTCCAGTTTTACTCCGCATATATGCGGAATAACTTCAGAATATGGTCTTCTCACAGTGGAGCCTTTGGGGGTGTTTGTTGGTTTTTTGTTTGATTGTTTGTTAGTGGGTTTTGTTAGTGTAGGTATTTTTGCGTTTTGGTTTTGTGTGTGTGTAAGGTGATGGTAAAAAAGAACACTGAAATGAAGTACTGTTTTTGCTAGCTTTCCTCTCTTCTTATTTCAAGGAGTTAAAGTTACTAGCTTAGCTTTCTGTTTAAAAAACCATCCTAGAGAAAGGGTAATAAAGTAGATTGTTCCAAAAGGTTTAATGATCAGCAAGCTATGCTTTCAAGCTATAAACAATATTGTCCATTTAGCAAATCTTCTTTTGTAGTTCTTAGTACTGTTGAATATTTTTGACTAGTTGCTGGTGCATGCAGACCTGTGTTGTCCTTGAGCTCTCTACAAGTTTTGTTAGTTCTAATGTGGCTGTGGGTCATGCATTTAACCCGTTCTGATATAATAAAAACTGTTTTCATGCAAAAGTAGTGGGTAAGTGAAGACTTGCACTCGGGTATGAAAGGGAAGCAGGGAGGGAACAATGAAAAAATTATGCAAAACAATTGTTTATCAGAGCATATTATGTTGTGGACTTGGACTTTAATTTCATACTTCAACTATTTAAAATGTTTGAAGAATTAAGTACTTGGCGGTGTTAATCAGCTCATGTTTAAATTTTAAAATTAAGCCCAAGAGAATGCTTAGACCCAGTACCACATGTTGTTTGTTAGGACCTTTATTGAGAGGTGCTGTTCCTTGCATATAGAGAACTCTTTCTGAAACCTAGGAATCCACAGAATATTGGGGCATCAAGAAGTGTGAGAAACTAAGTGAAGTAAGGATTGTTTTTCTAGTTGTTTCTGTGGAAGTCCCTGGAGGCTTCTGTTGCAGTACAGTTTGAAGGATACCTCCCTGATGTAAAGTGTGTTTTGTTCTCTTGATTAGCAACATTGCTATTTACTGCAGTGCTAACATTAGACTCCTCTACTACTACAGTGATATATGATAAAAGCTCAATCAGTAGAAACAACTGCTCCGATAGTAATGAGTCCTTCCTACAGTGCCTTATTTATAACACTGATGACGTGGAGTAATGTGACTCTTGAACTGATATTGCTGCAGTAGATATGGATATAAATGAGGAAGGAAGAAAGTGTTGCCTGTATAAAGAAAATACTTTCTGAAATCGATACAAGGTTTCCACCTCTTTGTATTTTCCGAATCTGGAAGCACAGTGTTTCCACCATGTCATTTAGTAAAAGGTAAAGTTGCTCAAATATGGTTAAATAAATAATTCAAGCTTAGAATGGAGCTTTGTTAACTTTTCTTGGCAGTTACTGCCCTTTATTGGACTCTTAAAAAAACCCTTGTGTTTTAATCTTAGAGGATAAATCACAGTGTATTGTGATGGTACATGTAGATGTTACCCTACTTCTGTGTATTAAAAAAGAAAAAGAAAAATCTTTTTATTGTAGAGATTTCAGGATGTGCCTCTGATGTAATGTCTGCTTCTTATGTGTGCATGTTTGAAGTTTTTATGTTGTAATGCGTCCTGTGTGCTGCTGGTATGCATTGTGGAAAGTAACTTCACTCCCTCCTTTACTGGCACAGCTTTCTAATGTCTTAGGGAATGGCCTTTCCTTTCCGTGTTCTCCAGCAGCGATACTGTCTGAGCAGCATCCTTCCTTTTAACTAGTATTATACACCACCTGAGTCTGCTTCAAGGGAAAAGTGTTGCTCTCATTTCTCCAGTCATCAGGCCTGATACTAAGAAGCTGGAGGTTGACACTTGTCTCCCAGTGGCAAGTAAGCTTTTGTTCATTGAAATTTTTGGGTTTGTATCTCAACGGTTTTTAAATTTTGCTTTATTTTTTTAACCTAAGACACCAAAAATGAAAGAAGGATACTCAATGGAGTCTAGCATGCAGGTTAGACTTCTCAAGAACAAGTTTATACTGGTTTGAGTTTTGAGAGTAAATGGCAAAAGCTAAGATTGAGCTATTACTTCAGGTCATCTGGGCATCTTAGAGCTGAAAATGGCATGTAGCTAATAGCTTTACTTTCCCAAGAGACCTTGAAAAATAGTGACTAAAAGAATAAAATCGTTAGATATTTAGGCAGCAATTATAATTTTGCTTACAAAACAAGATTATTAATCTTTATTTTGGTGTTCTGACTGTGTCCAAGTTTGTAGACTAAATTGTGAAAAGGCAGCTGTTTAGCTATTCATGCCTGGTTCTTAGGAGGATAAGCCATTATATATACAGTTGGTAACAGATGAATTAAAGCTTTGTAAAAACAGACACGTGTGGTGCCCCACCCTAGTCCAATATTTAAATCATTTAATACATTCAAGAATTCTTGTAATTTTGACCTTGGGAGATTAGCTAATTCAGTACTGGGCATGCTTAAAGACTTAGCAAGGAAGTAAATGCTAGTGAATTGCTGTCTCTGTTTCCAGATCTGGTTGAGCTGGAGAAGTTTATTTCATATACAATGTGAACAAAGTGTCCTAGGCAGGACAGGTAATTTAGCCAGGGTCCCTCAAACCTAGTGGTGACAGTGAAAACTAGAATTTGCCTATTGAATACTCTCAATAACACTAGGCTTTCTGATAAAACTGATAACCTAAAATGAAGGTTTTAATCTTTCAGCACCATCTGTTGTGCAGGGCAGCAGCAGGTGGTCTGTCCACTACAGGACTGGCAGAAGTGGCTGGGGGTGCTGCAGGGTAGGTGGAGCTCTGGTGGCAGTGAAGGCACTGTGGAGTTACTTGCCTGCCATCACTTTCTCCCTACCTGATTGCTATTCAACCATTACCCAGGTGTTAGAGCTGAGAAGCCTGTACTTAGAAGACAAGTTCAGAAAAGACATATCTTTGCCTAATGTTTTAAAATTACTTAAAGTGTGTTCAGGCTGAGATTTCAGATCAGCTGCAAGTATCTTAATTTCTCATCTTTACCACTGTCACTTTCTTTAAAAGGCTCAGACAAGTAACATGGCTCAAGGTTAGGATGTCTAGCTTTGACTACCAAGGTTTGCAGAGTTAAGTGGTGTGATACTCCAATTGCTTATTTTACTTGCATCAATGTATCAAAATTACTACACCATTCTAATCTCACATGTGATTTCACTGTCTGCTTAAACTGTACTCAGATACCTGCATGTGATACCTCTCATGCTTGGTGATACTGTAATGCACAGCTCAACTGTAGGTTTATGTGGAAAAAAAAAACTGGAAAAAGCAGAGAATGCTTGTATGGAAAATAGCTGAGTTTTCCCTTCTCCAAAATCAAGCAGTTAATTCTAACTAAACACATGAAAGCAAATTCAAGCTAGTACTTTTTAGCTTTTTTTATTTGGGAGAGTGGCATATCTTTGGGCTCATGGATTTCCTTAAAGAGACCTCCCTGCTAGACTCCCTCAGGTGAGTACCAGAGAGTCATCTAATTTGTTGTTTTGATTGTGGTGCCTACAATAAAGGCATCTATGGTGGCTGGGGAAGCAGCCCTCTGCCTCTTCTGTGCGGGTGCTGTGCCGAGTTGGTGAGCAGTCTCTGGCTTTACTCACTTTCTAGGTAGTGCTGTTCAGACACCACCTTTTTTTCCTTGTGGCTGCTCATGATTTCACTGGCTGCTCAAATGGAGGTTTTACACGTTGGGGCATGCTAAAGTGTGTATGTCACCAGCTATGCTTACAAAGGTATTTTATCCATAAAAAAGGGGAGGAAAGACTTTGCGATGAGCAAAGCAGAAACGGGCAGGATTGAACAGCATCAGAATAGCAATGAAACTCCTCTAAGTTTGAGGCTGAGGGTTCTGTTTGAGTGCTTTCTGTACCTTGAAATACTTGAGTATTTCTTCCAGTCACAAGAGAGAGTTGAAATAGAACAAAATGAAAAACTGTGGTTTAAAAATCTAGTTCTGTTTAACAGGAGGCTTATTAGAGGTAGATTGCTACTCATGATAGTTTTCAAAACAGTAAAACCAAGAAGCCTCCGAACTCTTAGAAAAATTGATTGTGCTTAAAAAAAGACTGTACTTCTCTGTCCTTCTAGAAGCAATGACTATATAATCTGACAAAAAAAGAGCATACTGTAATCTAATATGTCATTTCTGGTGTAATAAGAAAACTATTCCATGCTCTACTTCCTTTCATGCGTTTAATAAGAGGCTGCCACATTATATTACTTTGTTCCTGAGCTGTGACTTAAATTTTTCATCCTTCAAGCACGCCAAATTCAGTGATCTGATGCCCACTTCATTTATTTCATATACAAAGTCAGATGAAGTGACAGAATAGCTGCAGGTTATGAAACTTTGACATTTCAAGAGGATGCAACAAAAGGCATCAGACTTTGACAGCTAGTGAGCTACATCAGAAATGCCTAATAGAATGTAAATGTTGCACTGTAGTTTAATTTGATGTGTTTAATAAATGGAATGCCAGTAATTTGATGTGTGCTAACATTTTTAATGGAAGCCTACACTTAAATATGTAGAAAGCACATCCCACCCAGAGAGCATCTGAGCGGAAATCAGTCTGAGACCATAAGTGAGGATTGCCAGCTGCCGTATTCTTGCTGAACTTTGGGCATTGGTTAACACCTGCTGTCGGTACAGGTAGCTTTGTCTGCTGTTTTGTTTCAGCCAAGACTGGTTTTCTCAGGGCTGTTATGGTGAAACATGAGATTATAGAATGAATCATTTAGGCTGGAAGAGATCATGCATTCCAGTCATTAACCTTACACTGCCAAATCCACTACTGAACTGTGGTAGAGTGGGGTTGTATTAATGCCATGCTGTTAGTAGTATTGAGACCCCAAAAAGTTCACGCAGACCAGTGGGCAGACAGGTGTCTCAGCTTGCCAGTGAGAAGGGTTAAGCAATGATGATAGAAAAGGGGAGTTGAAAGAAGCCAATATTGAGCAAAAGACAAGTGTCAGGTAAGCAACAAGCGTTTTGGACATTGTCAACAGTCTAGTGTTGTCAGAGAAGATGAATGTAGAGTGCTTGGGTATAGTGAGCTGGTGGTGACACTGAAATGGTTCATGAAGCACATGGCTGAGAAGGAGCTGTCACAGGGCAGTATTTGAGAAGCAGGCTTCCTGAATGAAGGTGGGGTGCTGTTAGACTTCCCAGGAACTGGCAGAGGGGCTAAAAGGTTTCTCATTGGAGAGCTATTGGAACGTGTAGGAATGCACAGTGAATGGGCAGATGAATTAAAAATGCAAGGATTCCTTTTTAGTCCTGGGGATTGGAGATGCACTCTACTCTGCCTGTTGTCAAAATCTGAAATGAAATTTAAAAAGTATGCTAGCTTTGTGATAAATTTTTCATCATTCCTTAAACTGAAAGCTGTAGAAGAAAAGGGATTTTTCGGATAGTATTTCACTGAGTGATGAAAGGCCAAGGAAAATACTTCTGCCCCTTTTTTCTTGTTGCCTCTTTCCTGAATTTTAATGTATTGCCAAATTCAGTCCTCTTAAATGGTATAAAAACAGTATATAAAAATAGACGAAGTGATAAAGCATGGAATCTTGTATGCCTTTACATAATGTGGTGTGCCTTTTGAAAAAGGTAGTAGACTGAAACAACTATTTTAAAATTAGCATACTCATGCAATAAGTGTTTTGAGAAACTTATGGAGGAGAGATAAGCAGTGAGACTGCAGTATCTGGGGGCAAATATGTAGGAATTGCATTACAGATGAGTTGCCTTAGTAGAAAGGTGCTATATGATGAGGGAAAGTGGGATAAGGTAAAATGTGTTAGTTTAAATGGATTAAAAAACACCTTAAAAGGAGAAGGGGGTTAATGCTGCTGCTATTTTGTTGACTGTTTGATAGTGTAGCTGTGCTGTTAGCCACATAATCAGAATATTGACAATTACATAAAATGCCAGAAGACATGAAAAAAGGAAAAAGTTTTGGTAAAAGTAGTACAGTTCATTTACTTGAGAGAGAGGAGAAAGATCAAATCTCACTACTGAATGTGTTGGAGACAATATTTATTTCAGCTGTCAAGGAGGTTTTTTGATTATCTACCTTGATACACACAGAGGAAATCTTAATTTTAACCAATGCAGGAGGTCTGATTCAAAATGTTACTTGGCAGACATCTTGAAAGCATTACCTGTATTATATTGTTACCTGGCATTCCTGTATGGAAAAAAAACACTCCCAACTTTTAAAATAAGACTTAGTTTTCCCCTTCCCAAAAACTAAATCAAGCTTCATAGACTCAGTGAAGCCAAGTAAGAAGAAATGAAGAGTTACAGCTGTGAAGGTGAGTCTTGGATATGTCAAAACAACAGATTGGAGACTTGGAAGTAACATGTCAAAAAACTTAAAAAAAAACCCCAATAAGTTAAATAGAATGAAAAAAGCTGATGGTAGTAATCCTTCAAAGAGTAGAACTGCTTGAAGAGTGACAGGTTTAAAATTAAAACCCTAAGGTAATTACTGGCATGCCACTGACAGTGGGAAGAATGTGAGGAAGGCTGTAGTCTGTTAAGTGGCCAGCCCACCAGGGAATTCTTAAGGAAGGTGATATTACAGCAGACAAGCCACAGGAATTTTTGTAGAAGTGTTAGCTGTTGGAGGACTGTAGGTAGATAGCTTTTACCATGTTCTTTGGCCTGAGAATTTATTTTTTAATTAACATGATGAGAAGCAATTGGTATAAATGAATAGGACATCATGCAAACCAGCTAAAATTCACTCAAGGTGTAAAATGCCTCAGACAGGGAAGTGTCATGAATTTTTTGTCAGAGGTATGTAATCCATCACTTAGAACAGGCTGTGTGTACCAGAGGAATGGAACCTGCAAATGTGATACCACAGTGGCCTAGGAAAGAAGTAGAACTGAGTGTTTCAAGTAAGTAGAGTACTATAAAAAACTATTAAACACATTAAGTTTAAAAAAAAAAAAGACGTCCTTTTTAAGCTAGAAGTCATGCTTCATAAAGCAGTTAGAATCCTTGGAGGGGGCAGGGAGGGAGAGGAGTAAGTGTATGGCTGTTGTAATGCACTTCGATTTATAAAAAGCATTTGAAAAGACCTCCTGCCAAATGCTTTTAAAGGAAATCAGCTGCTGTGGATTAAGAAGAATTGCCTCCTGTTATATTAATAACTGGCCAGAAGATGAGGAAAAGGTAAGACTGAATGATCAATTTCCACAGAGGTCTTTCCAATGGGATCTTCAAGGATATATGCCCTCAGCAAATACATACATATCCTAGGCAAAGGAGCAAAGTGTGCTGACATTCAGCTAGGAATGCAAAATCACACAGTCCAAAGTTAATTGTGAGATGTTCAAAAAGAATTTCAAAATAGACAGATACTGGGCAATAAATAGCTGCTGGGATTTAGTATCTGCTAATTGTAATGTATAGCTTAATGCAGGAGGAGGATGAAAACAGTTCTGATTATATGTCTGCTTCAATGGAATCCTACCTAGTTCTGAATCTTAGGCGGAAATGTTTTGTGAGCAGTTCTTTCAAGGTGTAGGCTTTGAAGGCAGACGTGTTCAGGAAAGGAGGGGCAGGAAGATCATTATGGTTACTCCTTGGTGTACTGTATGCTGTATCCATCTTTGGTCACTGTCCATGAGTAAAACTAGTTATGGTGACTGGCATAATCACTGTGGCCTGGCTTTCATTTGAGAGAAGGCTAAACAGGATTGAGTGGTGAGAGGAAAGTTTGTGGGTTAAACTTAAGCACAAGGTTCTTCTGGAAAAGGGACCCAGAGGGTGTACCTCTGTGCCTTTTTTTTCCCCCTTGCTCTAGCAAGTCCCAGCACTGTATTGCAAGGTAATTTCCATTACATGGATTACGGTATGGTACTAAAAGATGCTTTGCAGAGGAGATTTTATGGAGAAGGTCAGAGAATATCTTAGATAAGAGTCCTAACCAGTTTAAGAATTAATGCTAAATATAAAAAAAATAAAGCACTGCAAATACAGCTGACTTTTCAAGGCTGTCATGTAGAGTATGTGTAATTCTGCTGTCTGTGAATGATTGTGTCCTGTGTAAAACTTAGGAAATTTGGGTTTCCATTAACTACATATAGGAATACAAATGTGGACTAACTTGGGCTCATGAGCTTTAAAACCTGAAAACCAGCATTCTTAATACAGGTATTAATCACCTACAGCCCTGATTATCTACCTCAGGAGAAAGTGTACTGAAAATTCTTTAAAACAAGACCAGCTTTAATTTAGTCACTTTCCTCCAGGCCCAAAGTAACAATTCTGATCTTCCCTTCAGAGACCTTGGTGAGTGTTTCTGGGTCAGGTTAATGGCTAAAGCACTGCTGCTTTTTTGAAGAGGAGTACAGGTGTTACAAATTCAGTTATGAAAATATTCCTGTGTGTCACCCTGAATGACTCACCAAATGGACTGGCAAAATAGTTGCCTCCCTGTGAGTTGAGGTGGTTGATGACCACCTACTGTAAATTGCTGTCAGGTATTATGGGTAGTAGCAGAAAAAAGATGATCATCCAGTGTAAGCTGCCAGAACTAATTTTCATTTTCAAGTTGATGTAAATAAGTTATTAACCCTTCCTTTCATTTCCCCAGATTGCTCATAGAAATTTCTGAAGAGTTTTTAATGAAATATATAAAGGGAGATAAAATATGGGTCACTTTTAAGGGGGGAGGGGGAGGGGGAAAGCTCCAAACTCAGTTTTACCTAGTCAGAGACAGTCTGGCTAAAGCATTATGCTCCTTTTGCATATGGGTTGTTATTGCTGGGTTTTTTTTGGGTTTTTTTTGGTTTTTTTTTTGTCATTTAAATTCATGCTGAGACACATACTACAAAATTTTAAAGGGAAATTGATACAAATTGAGAATTTTTTATTTAATAATTTATAAACTGTATCACAAGAGAACCGCTTTTGAAAGATTGTGGTTTTTCTCAAATTAAAACAGGGAGGGAAAAAAATACAGTTGAGACTTCTGGTATGTTTGAATCTATTAGAACTGAGGATCATCAACAATTCCGTGAAATGGTAGCTTTTCTCCATATAGAAGAAGTCATTTAGCAATAAAACCTGAATTTTTGCTTTTGCATTTTTAAAAAATATTATTTTAGTTTCCTGACCCAACTTCGTTGAATTGGATGTCTGTTTAATGCTGTAAACTTTCTTTTTCACTTAATTTTTTGTTGAACTGAGACAACAGTTAAATTTTGTATATGGAGATGAGAACTGACTACCCTCTCCTCTTAGTGACTGATGCACTGGACTCTATACCTTAGTAGTGAAAGTCACCTGAATATTCAGCAAGCTAAATACAGCTATCTCAAATTAATTTTTTTCTGAATTCTTGTGAAGATTATTCTGTTTTTATCTCTATAAAGAAGGCAGCTTTTACAAAAGCCTGTCAAGTGTTTCCTGTTAGTAGTCATGGTTGGACTTTCAGGGCAGTTTGAAGAACAGTAATGCCGCAGCACTGCTCTTTAAGCCTTTAAATATATAGAATTTCTTCAAGGCTGTCTGTAGAGAGGAGTTTTTTGAAGTCCAGTTTAAAGCAGTCTGATCCATACTAGATCCAGATTTTGTGGATAAAAATGGAGTTTGGCAATCCTAGTCCTGGTGGTGTTTACTGCAGAAGAGATTTACAAATGTTTCTGGGTGTAAGTTCAAATGTTCATTGTTACTCTGCAGTTACAACTTCAAAAATTTTTTTTATGTGAAGATTTTGTTAGTTTGTGCAAGAATTTGTGTGGAAATAAGCTATGACAGGATTAAATCTGCAGAGGGAAGGAGCTAGTTATCCTTTAGGGACTATGACTCTTGAAAATATTTTTTCTAAAGGTAAAAATGTTTGACTTTATTTGCAATTTGCATGCACATGCCGGTCTTGTCTCTAGGTAAAATGCTTCATTTAATCAACCCCTGGTAATTCCTCATTTGTTTGAAATACCCAACTCTGTTTAAGTAATTAGAATTCCTATTGTTTTGTTTGCTAAATCTGACAGTATACTGAAACATGACTAAATTGCTTCTGTTCATTTTGTCTATCTTTTTTTGTGGTTTACCTTTTGCATGGTAAACTACTTAAGCCCTTTTCCTAATTAAGTACTGTTAAATCAGCTAATGCTGTGTAATGTGGGTCACTGGCTAAAGTGATGTATACAACTCAATTATCTGAACAGAAGGAATGATGTGAAGAGGGGAAGACTGATATTTAATGAAAAGCAGGCTTTTGCCAGTTTTTACTTTCTTAATGCTTGGGTTTTTTTTCTGTAAGACATTGCATACATTGAACAGTTGAGATCTGAACTTAAAATATCTTCCTGAAAGGACAAGGTTCAGACTTCTCTTTTTTAATTTTTAAAATTCAGAATAAGTGTTGGTGATTCTGTCAAGTTTGGGTGGCTCTATTATTGGAGGAAGGAGGTTTGCATGATGTTTTGCTCATGCCAATGCAGCAGAAATTGTCTGGAGAATTGTGTGGTTCATAGAAGGATTAGTATTTCCCAGATAGAGAATATCCTCTCAAAGCTGAAATCACTATTCTCTAATGTGTGGAAAGAACATGGTTTCAGATTATTTTGGGAATTTCTAGGGTCTGTTTTTAAAATTAAGATACAGAAACATCTGTGCAAGTGGATTGTAGTATTTGTATCAGTGATTATGAAAGAAAAAGCTCTGCAGTTGTGGCAGAAATAATGTTACATGTTTGTTTCCACAAAACAGAAAAACCCGTGGAAAATGACAAATAATCTTAGAGATGCTTATGGAGTATGAAATAAATACCTTATCTGTGTATTGTTTGAGTGTCAAGATCACTTAGCAATTTGCTAGTAGAGCATGTCTGTCTTAAGTGGATTTCCATTAGGAATAGAATAGGTTCTCTTTTTGTGTTGTGTGTAACTCCCTTTTTAACGAGGAATCATATTTACCAGAACTTCATTTTAGTAACATCTACATGTGTCAGACTTATTTTGGAAGAAAGAGGTTTTTCAAAGGACTTCTACCTATTTGCTGTTTTAATTTTCATGACTCCTCTTTCCCTTTAGTAATATCTTTCTCCTTTTCATTCCAGCCTCTCTTGCTTTTGGTATTCAGTAATATGGTGTATTCAGTAATATGGTGCAACAGTAATATCTTGCAGATATTACTGTTGCCTGGAAGGGTTCAGGAGTTGCATGGAAAATGAGAATATACTGATCTTCTTATGCTCAGGGCACTCTTCATGTCTTGAGATTATTCTCTTCCTCAGCATTAATTATTTTGTCTCATTCTATGCATGATGTATTTTTGTTCCTATGCCCATGCTAACCAATTTCTTTGCTCAGAATGTATTTTGTTGAAGCTGGATTTGAATGCCACATCTATTTCTTCTTGTTTCAGAAGAGTGAGATTCTTTCCTCTGATGTCTATCTCTGGTGAACAGTCGTATCTGAAGAGTCCTTAACAGTGCTAATAAAATTAGGCAGGATTTTGTAAACTTTGTCTCAGTTAAATAAACTAAATAAGCTTCTGTAGAAATGTATTAAGATAATTTTTACATTTATTGTCACATTCTCACAGTAAATTCTGTTTTTGCTGTCTTCCCAGCTGTCTTTGTCATATATGTTAGTACTATGTCAGGATGCCTCACATGCGTATATTTGTGTTTGCAGTTAGGACAGAGTTTAAAGCCTTGTTTACATGTCAAGACAAATTCTGACACAGCTGCTTTACACTGACTATGTGCAGTCAACCTCACATTAGGTAATCTTTTGGTGTAAACTCATATTTCTTAATTGCCTATCCCTTTTGTCTCCTTGCTTCCTATGATGCAAGAGTTGTCTCCCTTTCAGTGTTGAACACAGTTCAGTTTTGGCAGTATGTGGCTCATTATACCCAGGGAGCCATCAAGGATGCCTGGCTGTGATACTGTTAGTACCTATTACACTTGGTAATTGCTAAAGTTTAGGCATTACTAAAACTTCAGCTCATGCTGCCTGTAGCCAGTCCATAGCTGGTGTTTGGTCTGTGAGTCAATTACTGTTAGAAGCCATGAAATGACTGGATGTGGCAGTTAGTGCCATGGTCTGGTTGACAAGATGGTGATCAAAGGTTGAACTCTGATCTTGGAGGTCCTTTCCAACCTTGAAGATTTTGTGATTCTGTTTATTTTAAGCCAGCTGTAAATACTTCTAGCACACTGGTTATATCTCTCACAGGTAGGCCATTAGTACAGTGGAAACTTGGGGGAGGTCGAATGTGTTAAAACTGATACGAAAATGCCCCAAAAATGTTATTCATGGGTCTTTCCAAGGCTGAAGTAGATTGCTTTCCATTAGCCGTAGCTTAGAAAGTTTAGACAACTCTGCCATTTTTTGATGTGGTTTCCTTCACTAGAATTACCTGTTATACTCAAAAAATTCAGTGACTACAACACATACAAAGTGCCTCCAAGAAGCACCATCACCTTCTGAGGCAGAAGATACTTCCGTGGAATTGCTCTCAGCCTCTCATTCCTTATCTGTATGTTGGGGCAGCAGCTGCATAGTCAGAAGCAAGATCACTTTGTCTGTGCTGATATGACACAATGTTGACTTGATCATATTGCAGTGAGAAAAGAAGTTGCTTCACTTACCTGTGTTGCAGGCTATGAATGCTCTTAACAGGGAACTAGGAGGAAGGAACAGGTTGCCTTACAGATAGTGATGACTGTTTGCATGTTGCTTCTAGTCCGTCACCTTTTTAGCCCTGAAAATGTTTTGTAGGAATCTTATTGCAAAACTAAGGTAATTACAATGTAAGTGTAATTACAGGAAGATGTTTATGAGACTTCTGACATCATACGTCATCCCCATGTAATACTATAAGGATACTCCCAGTTTCAGGCATTATTTTCTTGGGAAGGAGTCCACTGGTACCTTATGGACAGGTTTATTTTAGGCAAAGAAAAGCCATGCCACTTGGATTTGTTTTTTAACTCTGGGCTTTGTTGTTCGGTTGAATACTGCCATTTACCCAGGATCTTAAAAATAATTTCTATAAAAAGATTACATTTAGCTGTGGTGGCTCTCACCCAATAGAGTACCCTTAATGGTAGCCAGGGATATTTTAATGACTGTAGTTATTTTACTGCAGCTTGAAAACTTGAACATTTTAGGGCTGTACTATTCTCTTAATGTATTTTGCTGTTTTTCTTGTTTCCAAAGCTGTTCCATAGCAATTAGAAAAGGCTGTCCTACTTCTTAGTGTTGAAAAGATTTTGATAATATAAGTGTACTGATTTTCAGCTTTGAGGCTACAGCCTGCTAGGCTTAGATAATTGAAATAAGCGAAGTCTGAGCTTCTTCCATTTGTTTGACAAGTGCATTAGTTTTCAATTCTGACATATTGCCAGTTCTATTGACTGCACAATACATATATCCAATAAATACCGATTTATAGGTGTAGTCATCTGTCTTGTCATGTTTGTCAGCAGAAAGTCTTTTGGGATGGAAGAACATTGTAAATATAGACTCAATAAGCAATTTGAAATGTTATGGTTGGTAGAAACTTTCTAGTAAAACAGATGTAGGTGATGCTTTCTAAGGCATGCTCTGAAATACTCTGTGTAGACTCATTTCATAAAATAGTCTCATATTATTTAAAGAGAATATGTTTCTGTAATGAAAAATATTTTAGGACTTAACATTTTTCCAGTGGAAGAAGTATGCAGGTTGGTGGTGACTTAAAAAATTCCCAGTGAGAGAGCATGTTTCTGTGAGCAAATGATGAGCTGTACCTCCCTTCTCCCAGGTGCCTTTAGGCTTTTAATCTTTTATATAAAGTTCCATATTCCAGGCAGCCAGCATTTGTGTCATCAGTTTACCAAGTTGAAGAGTTGTTACAACTTCTTTCCCCTGTTGGAAAGAGTTTTTCTTACCCCTCTTCCAAAAAAACCCTCTACAAACAACCAAATATGACTACTTTGGAAGCTTCCTTTTCAGTCAAACTTGACAGACAATTTATGCACATGTATTCAAAAACCAAATGTTTTAGTATTGATCCCTTTTTATTTGTATTTTGAGGGACAACCATACATTTTTCACACTTGAATTTCATAGATTCCTAGGCATTCCTAGACAAAGATGGGTTAGTTTCTTTTTATCTCAAAGGCTCTCTGATTATTGATATAGATCTGCTGTGGGCCTGGTTTGATTTAGGTTGATCTTTTTATAAATAAGGAAGACCATATTAGTACTTTTTTTTTTTTAAGATGCCCCCGTGGCCTGTATAATGTTATCAGTACAGCACTTTTTCTACAGGTAGCACCCCATCCTCTGGCCCTCTCCCAGCTGATGAACTGCCAGTTTATAGCCACATAGCTTTTGCTGATAGTCCTTAGAAATGCTTCAGCTTATACCCTCAGTATGATTAAATTTTACTGTTTTTTTTTTTACTATAGTTTTCAAGGTGTTCTAGTACAATATCTCAGTCCGCTTTTGATGTCCAGCTTTGTGTTCTGTTCTCATGAAAATTTACCAGTATTCTGAAAATATTTTTGTGATTATTTCTGAACAATGGTGTGGATAATCTTTGCCTCCAGTCCCTAGTCCTGTTTAGTCCTCAGCTGTAGGTGTACTTTGTTTTACTGACCAGTCTGCATGCTTGCCATGCTGAGTGCCATCCAGACCCATCAGAGCTTCCATGCTTTATCTGGCACTTCTCCACAAAAAAGCAGATTTGTTTTTCCACTCTGAATTTTATTTCGTTCCCTGTAGTACAGTGTATGGCAATAGAATCATAAAATGGTTTAGGTTGAAAATGACATCCAAGGTCGTCAAGTCCAGCATTTTCCCAGCCCTGCATAATACTGTATATATGTATTTCTTTTGTTCTGCTTCAAAGGAAAAGATAAGACTTGAGAATCTCTATTTGTGGACTACAAACATCATCCTCCCTCCACACACACACTCCCCTACACACCAGCTCATGTAACACTCTTAATCATTTTTGGGGGACTGATGCAGAAATAACACATCATGCCTGCAGTGCAGTGTGTGGTCCTGCTGCTAGGTTGATCTCGGAACTAGCTCATGATTCTATTATTCTTTAATAAAGAATAGCCTAAAAGCTGCTTTTTTGTGTTGACTCACTCTGATCTCAAGTGAGAAGGTTCTCAAGGTAAGGTGTGTTTATGATCAGATTTATTTGGTCTTTTGTTAGACTTGCATGTCAGTAAAGAACAGGATGAGCCGGCTTAGTTTCGAGAGCACAGTGTGAGCCTTGATTTTTCCATGGAAGTCTTTTGTCAGTATGAATGTGGAAAAATGCTTCCCCAGGAGGAAGACAATAGAAAGCAACTTTTCATAGCTGAAATTGGCAATATGAACAGTGGAACAGCAGAGAAGGATCTTACTAAAATGTTGGTAGCAAGAGTTCTCCCCTATGGCAGCCTTGAGATAACAAAACTTAGAGATGGAACTACAAGTAGTGTTAAAAGATCTTTTCATGTGTCTTACAAAAGAAACTTTCTCTGTTAGGTTGTGGTGTTTGCTTTATTTCCCTTGCCATGTATTTAGGTTGTGGCAATTTAAACTATATTAAAGATGGAGCAAGAGACACACTGCTTAAGAGGTTGCTGTTTGTTGTGTTATGTCTGGGTAACTTAACAGCTTATGATGTGGCTTATTTTTCCTTCATGGAAGAGGAACCATTTTAATTAATAAAACCTTTTTCTTCTAGAATAATCCTGAATCATTCCTACCATGTAAGTTGTTTAGATCATGTTATTTTGAATGCAGTTAAGAATGAAGCTGTGTAGGAAACTTGAACCCTGATTTTTTTTTTTTTTTTTAACTTGACAGTGTATAGCACTAAATTAAGTAATGATAACCTGATTCAAGTGTTTCTTTCTGATGCCTAGAGTAAAACCTGCCTTATTTTCAATTTGCAGATAAATAGGTTGCTTTTTCTCATTTTGCAGATTTTTTTAAGGCTTTAATATTAGTGGATATTAGTAGATACCTAGTTTGTTCCAACAACTAAGTCTTATTTTTTCTAACAGTTAGTACATTGTTAAGTTCTAATCTCTTATTATTAGCAAAGCACAGAAACTGAAGTTTGTAATTCCAAATACTTTGCTTTCCCAAGGAGAAAAAAGCCAGCATAGTCCCATAACAAAGCATTTTTATTCTGTTTGTGTTAACATAAAGTGAAGGGGTAGATACTTTTTTAGTATTCTAAATGGAGCAATATTTAAGAAGTAGTCTATACACAATAAATAGCACTGCACGTATCTTGAAATAGAGAGGACACAGTCTTGTGCCTTTTGAGCTAATAAGGCAAACTACAGTGTCATGAATGAATGATAGTATGGCAAGGGATGGCAGAAAAGCTTGTCAGAGAAAGAACATTGCATTTTCTATAGTGTCACAAATACATGAGTCAGTTACTAGACTGTAAAAATTTTTGGTTATGGGCTGTATCTTCTGTACTGCTTCAGAGTTAGCAGTTAAACTGTTGGGGGAGGGAGGAATTTATTCATGTGTATAGCAAGAGAAATCTGAGATGCAGATTGCTTTTCATCAGTATAGGTAGGGTTAGGCACACTGGGACAGTCTTTAAGATTTTTTTTCTTGTTCATGCCATGTTTAAATGAAGATTGTTAGAGTTAGGAGTAACGACTTGTTATGTAGAGAAAAGCAATAATGGGAGGAAGTTGATGTGGTAATTGTTTATTCTACATAAACAAATCGAGATGTGTAAGATTTCTGAAGGCCTAAAATACCTGACTTTGAGAGTGAAATATTTTTGCTGATTGGTATGTGTCCTACATAGAAGTAAGGTTTTGATGATGATAAAGTGGTTGTCAAGTCACTGTTTATCCTAGAATGACTTGATTTCTGTATCTTTAGCTTAACTTAGATATGGTATGAAAAACATATCAGTTACATGCCTTGTTTTATGTGTTTGGTGATGTATAGTGGAAAGTTTTCCATGCTGATTTGATTGGTGGAAATGGTGTTAGATATGTCATTCTGATGACTTCTAGTCCAATGAGGAATGATAATTAATACAGCGTCATTGGCTGGCTTCACAGTAATTTTCAGTGAAGAACAGCATCAAGTTTAATTTTGTCCAGTGGTATATAGATTCCTAGTAGAAGTTAGAAGTGATGCTGATAAGTGAAAGAGAAATGTTTCGTCCGCGCTTGAGGCTTTTGGTGCTTTGGCCTTTTTTTGCTATTGCTCTTTTTCCAGGTTTATGATAACAAGCCAAATGCAAAGACTTCATGGAAGCATAACCTAACATGTCCTTCCACTTGGGTATGGTAGGTCTTTATTCTCACTGTGTCATGAAGTTTACCCACATTTTGTCAACTTCAGCTGTGTTTATTATGCCTAATGTACTCAGAACTGTCAAAACTTTATGTAGAAATAGACACATGGAGCAGATAGGATTTACCTGGCAGCATAGTACATCGTTTGACAAAATCCATCACCTTTCTGAAATTACAAGGTTATCAGTGTTTTCGTAGAAATCTGTGGCCAAACAACCTTTTCCCCTTTGCCTTTTTCTGATGGATTTCTGTTTATGCTTGAAAGTTGGGTAGTGAAGGTCTTCTGACCTTGGAAATTGATCCATTTGAATTCTCTAGAGCCCAAGCTTGGGAACCTTTAGATCCTGCTCTGAGGTTTACTTGCTCACCACATGTAGTTCTTTTCCTGTTTTGTTTAGACTTTTCATTTCTCTTTAATTGTCTGTTTGGTTTTATACTGAAGGAAACATATGCAATAGGCTGAGCTGAACAAGTTATATTTTGTTTTAAATGCCAGAAAGTGGACATGCATTGTTTGTTCTTGGCTATGTCTGGGAGTGGGAGAAGCACAGGAAAGTTCACTTAGGCAGATCTAAGTGATGATGAAATTGGTGAGTTTTTCCTAGGGTAAAAAAAGATATCCTGTGTTTGCCACTCTCACTGTAATTGCTGAAGCTCAGAATTGGTATTTAAATGATTGTAGAAAACACTTGTGAATAATTACCTTGTGTATGTGATATACAAGAATTGCTTGTGTAATTCTAAGTGCATTGAAATACCTCGTACTTTTTTTCTGTTCTGCTTTTCTGAAAGGAAAAAGTAGCAACAGCTTGTGTACAAAAGCACCTTTGTTATCATATTTGGCCTACAAGACACAGTGCTGACCTGTAATTCTGTCGTATTGGTATTGAATGTCCATTTAGGGATGTTTAAAGAAAAAGCTGAACATTTTTAGAGAGCTGGAACAGGGAAAGTGTCTGGAGAGGATGCAAGTTTTAAAATGTTGCAAAATAGACATCTGCTAATTGATTTTTCAATTTTGGATCTTAGAAAAGTAGTGATAAACTCTTTAAAACAGCCTCTCATTACTTTGGTTTGATCTTATTGGCATCACTGGAAGTAATTGTTGTAATTAGAGCTGTGATCTGCTCTCTTACTGACATACAGGACAAATGGAAAAAAATAATGAAGTAATAGATTTGATGTGTATTGATTTATTACTTGCTGTAACTTGAAGAAAAAGTATGGGCCTTCTAATTTATTTATTAATTCCAAGGAATTGCCAAGGTGATTTCTTTTGTTAGCCTAGCCTTGTTCTATAACCTAGAGAATTTTTGAACTAAGATGATGGGACAATCCAATACATTACATCATTTGACTGAATTTAATGTGAACTCCCTGGAGTGCAACTTCTTAAATCAATAGCTTTAGAGCCACTCATTTTTGAAGGAAATGGCACCAACCAATAATGACAATAAAAGAGGAATAGCCTTTTTGGCGGGATTTCAAAAGAATAAGCATGTTCTTAGATCTTTTGATGTGTAATCATTTCAGGGACACTGGAACTACTTAGCTAATGTTGAAGAGACCAAACCAGAAAGTAGGCTAAATGTTGGCTCTGTATAAAATGGGAGAGATATAAGATTTTTGCAATATGATCAAAGATATCCAGAGTTAGATGCATAGTACTTTAAAGTAACACACAATTCCAGACCACCTTCAAACTTTAATCTGAGGAGTTCGTTGGCTTGTGGAAATTTGAGTTCCAGTACAAAAATCAAATGTAATTGAAGAACAGTGTGAAGAAATTTTAAAACGCTATGAGTACAGGTTGTCTCATTGGGGGTTTTTTGTGCTTCACTCGAGGTAGATGACATTCCTATCTCCATGCCTACAAATAAAGTTCAAAATTCGTTAATCTCTTCAGTGCCTTTTTGTGGTTTTTTTTTGTTTTTTTTTTTAAGAAATTCTTACTTTGCTTTCACAGCATCTTACGGAGATGTGGTGAAGAAGCTTTCTTAGCTGATACTGATCTTCATATAAGGTGTGGAATAAGCAGCTTGATTTGTGAGTTGCGCAGCCCTTTTGGTGGTAATGACAGACTTCACCATGTGGCCTTAGCTACAGAAAGGCCACTAAGATGGCTCTACTGTCACAGGTGGAAATTTTAACACGTGCCAGCAGTTTTGTACTGAAGATGCAATTTTTCCATGTCTGTTTTTTCCCCTGAGAGGAAGAGACTTTATGAAATTAATGTGCCTTTACACTGGCATCTGTCACGTGTTTGAGGCAATGGTGACTGTTTAAGTTACTCGTGTCTGCTTGGGGCTGCCGAACAAGGATGAGATCCCCTGTAAGCGGGGACGAGGACAGGATTTCAGCAGACACTGCCAAGTCATGGCATTCTGACACTTTAAAGCAGTGGCCACTGTAGTGGCCCTGGGGACTAGGAACTTGGGTGATGTTCCTTTATGTGTGTCAGGACAGATTTTAGGGGCATGTGCTCTGCTAAACAGGATGGCAGCTGTGTGGGTATGGCAGAGATGGAACTTGCTGGTTTTGCCATACTTTCAGAATAGGTTGTTTGGAAAAATACGTTTACTGAAAGGAAATTGAGTACCCTGTGAATCAAATTCATTCAACCAGATGCGTACACTTTAAAAACACTTCTGTCAGCGGAACCTGAATATTAAGAGTGTGTGTGGATGGTCCCTCATAAGGTTAGAGCTGGAATTGTTGGTCTGCTCATTTCTCGGCCGTGCAGCAGGGGCTTTGCAGCCATTTGAGAGCAAACCATCTCAGCTTTATCTGCTGGCACCTTTGGTGTTGGGAGAGCCTGCTCTGGGTGCTGCCGTGTCTGTGGGGAGCTCCCTGGCAAGGCCTGCCCGCGGCCGGGCGCTCCTGCCCTGCGGCTCCAGCCGAGCCCTGGCTCCCTGCAGGCCCTCACCACCAGGCCCTCCTGGGGAGCTCGGAGGGGCCAGCCTGGCACAGCCATGGCAAATGCCCCCATTCGTGCCCCGTGCATGGAGCTTCATGCCGAGGTGGGTTTGTCCAGAGGTGCATGGCCTTCTTCGGCTGGTGCCTTAGCATGTTACTTGTTTTGCACAGTCCTTTGGCCTGTATGGACTGACTCAATGCTCCTTCGCTTTTAAATTTGCTTCCTCTAACAGATCCTATCATCTAGAATTATTTTCGTTTTACGCTGTAAGTACGGGAGAGCTTTATGGAGTTCAGTGTCTTTACAGATAGCAAAGGTTTTTTGAGCTTTATGCTTCCTTCCAGAGACATGCAATTTTTCTTGCCCCCTCTTAAGTAGGTCTAACCTCTTCAATATACACTTGTCTGCTTGCTGGCTCTTCACCTATTTTACCAGACAGTCGTCAGTTTAACTTGCTTAGCAAATCCCTTTGTGAATAAATGAAGTATAGGTATTTCGTGGAGGCCTTACAAAATTCATAGTGTGGCCCTCAGTGTCCCTTCCTCTCTAAGATGTTCCTGAGGTACACCAAGCTTGTACCTCATAAGACATCAAGACAAAAGCATGTTTTTTTCATGAGATTATTCCTATCCATTGAATATTTGTTAAATCTAATGCTGTATTAATCTTTGTAATATTTAGAAATGCCTAGACTTTCCATGAGACATCAATGAGGATGTTGATACTAATGTGAGAGATTAAGAGGGAAACAAAGCTGAAACCAAAATATTTAAGAGGTGGAATTTGGTTGTGTTTTATCCATAAGGTTTCCAGCTAACATCACATTTGAGGAAAATCCTTTTCAACATGTCCAGTTTCATATCTGTGCAGATGTATAAACAAAGCATGAAAGGATTTATAAATAATATTTCACTTACTGAAAGTAAGTATGTAAAATTAAAATGGAAACATCAAGAGTAGGCAGCTTTCTATACCATTAAGAACAAAACCAGTATGTTCTTTCTTCCTTGTTCTGGTATCTACATTGTAAGAAATCTGGCCTTTTATTGCACTGTCTCCAAGATGGAAACAAAGACAGTGCCAGAGAATTAGAATTACTTTATTCTGATTAAATTGAGAGAAACATGGAAACATAGAGATTAAATTGAGAGAAACATAGAAGCATTTCATGCCATGGAACCACAGGCAGCTGGAGCAATGTGCATTCCATGTAGCTGATAACTAAAAGCAAGTTGCATCACTGTGTTGACACTAGTAAAATTCATGTGCCATCTCTAAATCTAGATCTGAGTATTTTTTAGATGTCCTCTGTGTTACTGTATTATGAGATTTAAATACTTTTAGAGTTGAAAATCAACTTTCAAAGTATTTGTTCTTTTTACTTCAAAGAGGGAATTTGAATATAATTGTTGCTGGATATTAAATCTGATTTTCACTCTCATGACCAGTGACAGGACTTGAGGAAATGGTATGAAGCTAAGTCTCAGGGGAGGTTTAGATTGAGTATCAGGAAAAGGGTTTTTACTCAGAGGGTGGTTGGGCACTGGAACAGGCTCCCCAGGGAAGAGGTCACAGCACCAAGCCTGACAGAGTTCAAGAAGTGTTTGGACAATGCTCTCAGGCACAGGGTGTGACTTGTGGGGTGACCTGCCCAGGGTCAGGAGTTGGACTCGACGGTCCTGATGGGTCCTTTCCAACTCAGCATATTCAGTGATTCTGTGATTCTGCTAGTATTAAAGTATGGAGACCCTTGAAATGGCCAGCAGAATATAGTAACAAGGAGAGGGAAAATTACTTGCTTAAGCGTTAAATGGAGAGCATAGGTAGGAGGGCATCATTTTTTTGATGACCGGATTTTTCCAGCATGAGTTGCTTTATGACAGACTGCCCCTCCTATCTCCATGGTCTAGCTCACTTCCCTTTGCACACACACAAAGAGAAAGCTCTTTCTAAAGTTCATTTTATTTCAGTTCCTGAGCAAATGCTCAGGAACTGAAGAGTTCTCTGAGAGGATGATACCGAAGAAGCTTTTCTTTTGCGATAAGACAAAGTAGAAAATATTATTGTAACCTCTGTGCTTTCAGTGGAGCGGATGCAAGCACCTTCATCAGCTGGACACAATGCTGTTGTAGAGACATTGTATTTTTATTGTTTATTGGTCTTGAGTGAAACACCAGTTATTTTTCAAGTACCAAAAACTGAGATTTTCTAAACCAGCAAACTTTGATACTAAATTTATAGACTCATATCAAAGTGACTTATAATTAGTACTGAGGAAATCTAAGCAGCTTACAAAGAAAAATACTACAGTTCTTACAGGGACTCTAGATTGATGTAACTTTTATATTTGGGACTTAGCAAGCCTTTCTTTTCAAAATAGCTCAATTGGAATAAATAAAAACATGCAATTAATTGTTTTGTTGTGCCTCCCCATTAACAGTCCAATATTAGCCTTGCTCCTTACAAAGACACATTTGATATTATGTAGAGCTAAGGCATCATTTTGTAGTCTTTTTATAGAGCATATGGGACGGATGATACAGGTTCTAATACAAATGATTTAACATATGTAGGTTTTTTGCTTTGTTTTCATTCAAGATTTTGACTAAATATATGAAATGAAATCATGGTGTACTTTGGCAATTTGTACCTTTTAAATGGAGTTTAGTACTGTGAGTCAAGAAAGGATGCTGTGTATGTGTGTATGGTGTATGTGCAAATGAAATCCGAACTTGTCTCCAGGAAGTGTTTTTCACCTATTAATATTATTTGGAGGTGTAGTTTTCTGATAGGACTTTTTTGTAGGACTTCAGCAATTCTTATTTGAAAGGATTTATGTTACAAATACATTTTGGCATAGCTTCTAGACTTCCCTCTTACCATTTTGTAAATGTAAAAATTTACCCAAATTGCAAATGAACCCATTATCTGTTTAATAGCGTCCTGCTAGTGTCCTTGCAAAAGCATCTGGAGGTTTTATTTCCAGAAGTTTGCAGTTGAATTCAATTTTCTTCCTTCTATAATGTTATATCTTCATTTAAAAAACCAAAACAACAACCAAAACCAACAAAACAAACAACAAAAAAACCCCTATTCAAACCCCAATGTTCTTGACTATTTGAATATTGTCCATAATACGTCTCCTTAAGGGTGATAAGCTTTCTCAACAATAGCAGATTTAACTCACTTGTGATGAACTTGATGCATAATATCCTTACTCCTTGCATGTGCTGGAACTTGTCAAACTGGTGTAAAATTGCTTTCCTTCTACTGGTGGCTCCAGTGCCATTTCCACCTCACAGTGCCCCCACTGAGCAGAAGCAGTGGCTCAGCTGAAGTAAAACATTCCAGCTGCCACCGGATAGCCTCTTGCATAAGCACATAATCAACTTACATCAAGAAACAAAGTAAGTCATTATCTCTTCCTATCAGAATACTTGCTCCATTTGAATTCAACGTACAATGTATAACTGACCCCTTAGGAGCCATGTGTTCTAGAAAAAGAGCTGACAGATTAACTGGTAGACTCACAATCTTGCTCTGCACTAGATCTGCAGTGGCTATTTGCTTACAGGGACGTGGTTGCTGGATGTGGTTACTGATACAGCTGCTGTGGCAAGTCCTGAGATGCAGTCATGTTCTAAAAAGTAAAATAAATGTAAAAATATTCTCTGCTTTCCTAGGTGTTAGTCATAGCTGCTTATTTAAATGAAAAAATGTGGAGTTTTCCTTGTTGTTTGTGCTGTGCCTCCTAAGACAATTTAAGTTAGGATCTGTACCTGGTATTCCCTCTATATTTATTAAATGTAGTTCTGAGGAACTGTCTAATAGAATGCATCCTAAAATCGAGGAAGATTAATTGTTTCTAGACGGCAAAAGTAAATTACTTTCCCCTCTTGAAATTCTCTCCTACGGATTGAATCTTCTTATATTTAGAGGAGGGGAAAAAAGGAAAGTATTAGGAAGTGGACAGAAATAACTCCTGTAAGACATTGTACTACCAACCAGGGCACTGCCAAGGATTACTTATCCCATTTGTTGTAATACTCCTTGGGCTATCACCTGAAGTTTTATTTTTGGCATTATCCTTTTGGTATCTTGCCCCGTTTTCATTGCCTGCAGGACAGCTGATCTTGCCTTGTAGGATACATGTCCTGAAGAGTGTCCCATGTCACCAAAACACATTTGGAAATGTGGATTTTAGGAAACCGATAATGTGCTCTTCTGCAGAAGTCAAACATGCCTCATTCATTAGGAGTGTGTATTTCTCTTTATGGGTGAAGTAGGATTTGTAGAATCTTGTTATTTTACTGCATTTTGGTAGGAACAAAGAATTCAGTCTAGAGCAACGATTTCTGATTTGATTTAGGTATTGCCTTTGGCTTTCAATGTTTTTAAAGGTTTAAGGTAAAGAATTAACTTTAAGAATAAATGTCTTGAATGGTTAGATGTTTGTTTACCAACACAGTTGTGACTGAAATTGGCCTGGTAATCAATAAACTCATGTTAACTGGTTTACAGAGAGCATAGAATTGCCTCTCCTTAAAAACACTGAATTCTAGGCATTTGTCAGTTTATGCAATCAGCTTATACGTGGAAGTTGTTTGGTCTAAACCTCTGCGCAGAATATGGACAGTTTGACAGTTCATTGAACTTTGAAGTCAGTCATATTGCTCAAAAAATCTGATTCACACTTCCTTATTGATAGATATTATCAAATTATTACAAAGTACAGAATTGTTGTGTACTTTTGAAATAAGCAATGAGGAATATATGTTACATATAATAACAGCATTGAACATTCACTTTAGGCTTATTTCTTAGTTCCTGTGCACAGATGTTAAAAAAAAAAAATACAGCATGACAAGCCAGTTCAAAAGTCCTCATTGCTTTTCCTAACCCAATTTTGAAGCAACTAAGAATTTGCAGTTTAGGGATTGGTGGTGTGGGGGTTTTTTTTTGTTTGTTTGTTTTTGTTTGGGGTTTTTTTTGTTTTTTTGGGTTTTTTTTTGCTTGGACTGATTACAGGAATTTCTTGTTCAGGAAAAGACAGGATGAGGGGGCACACTCTTTTCTGGGAATAAGTTTTATTAAGCAGGAAAGCTGAATCTTTTAAAAGATCATTTGTCTATTGGACTATTTTCAAAAAGAATACTAAGGAAAATCTATTAAAAATACTTTCTTTGCTGTCATAATAACTCCCTTTCTTATGTGTATTCATTTGAAACAAAAAAAAGGTTACCAAATGTGCTTTTCATGATTATGTAGCTATTTCACTTTGTAAGTTTTTTGTCGTACACAGCAGATTAAAATAGATAATCCTGTTGAGAAATTTTTTGATGCTTGTTCAGTTGCAGTAATACCTCTCAGGTATCATTCTTCTATTATAAATGTGAATTGTTTGTTTTCGTTTTTTTCCTAAGCTAATCTTTCATAGAGGCTGTCCAAAAGCCTGGTATACTAAACTTGGTTTCTGAAGGATCTGTAGGGCCTGTGATGTTGTTAAGTATATGTATGCTTTTTCAAATTTGCTAAATAGATGGTCTTTCCTGCCAGCATGTACTAGGAGTTAACTTACATTTGGGTTTCCCAAAATGTGGCATACAGAGACTGTCAGCCTTCTGTAAGCAACCTTTGACTGATGTTGGTTTCCTTTCTGGTCTTTCATTGAGGAGAAAATGTGGTTAGGATTTTTTTTCTTGTTTTTTTGCTTTGTTTATCATTGTAAAGATAAGGAATGGCAGATCAGCCTTTGAAGTCTGAGAAACATTTCTTTAGGGAGATTTTTAAAGATGTGGGTTGATCTTGTGGAGTATGTTTGTCTAGGGGGAAGAAATGGTAATTTTTCGTAGGTTTTAGAGTCCTGGGAGAGTTTCATGGCAAAAAGAGACTATGCCATCACAAGTTCTTTTTAGGGGATGATGTATAGTAACTAGTTGCCTCCATCCCTCCCCACATCAAAGAAATCACAGCAGTAAATCAAAGCCTAAAAATCAGTGACTTCTCTTGTTTTTATGTATGCTTTTGCTGTTGCACAGAAACCAGCAGCATCAAAAGGTTGTTAAACCTCTTCTCTGTATCACTGAATGACAGACATGTGGAGGTTGAGATTACACTTATCGTCTCATCCCAGACAAACCTGCATAACCTCCTTTGCCTTTATTATCAAAATCATTGCAAGACAGAATATATTAATCTCAATGTACAGCACAGTTCTAGACTTGATAGAAAAATCTTTCTTTAAAAATACCTTTCATTTTCTGCATGAAGGACACAGAACAGTTTTGATAAATTGAAGTGCAATGTGGACATTTTGTCTTCCACATAGAAATAAAAGGAGGTATATGGATCATTGAAAGCTTAAAAAAAGGTCCCCCATATTGTATAATTATACTGGTACGAGTCTCAGTAATATTTTAAAGTGGGAGGTAACTACAGTTCTTGCTAAAATAAAACAGTTTGAACCATCTTTGCTTCTGACCAAGAGATGGTCTTTCACACTGTACTTAGTATACTGGAGCTTGATTTTAGATGTGTTGACCTTACTTTGAATTCTCTGGCTATTATTAATGCTTTTATTAGTAGTATTTTACAGATATGAAATGTTTACTCAGTGTGGCCCGTCATTGTAAATCAACTTGTACCTTACAGATGACTGACTATATGTGGAGAAGAAGTGTTTTATTCAAGTGTTTGCCACCTTTGCTTTATCAGAAATTTCCTCTGAATTATTAATGATACCTTGGTTTAAAATTCACCCTGTCTTCACTGAACTGTTTGAGATGATAAACTGAAAGTCTGTCCTTGAGTTCTGGTGTCATGCTCGTTCAGGGATGAGTTGTTAGGTACTGGGGCTTCTCTGAGTACAGTTACCAAAGAGTTTAGTTACAAACCTTCATTTTCACTCTTTGAAATGCTATTCTTGAGTTTATGATTTAATTACTTGTATAATAGATGTTCTGTACTTTATAGATTTTTTTTTTTTAGTGGCAACTGGCTTCTAACTGAGCAGTTGACTTAATATTGTGTATTGTAATTAATTTTTTTCATCTTACATATGTTTTTCTGTGCGTAACTATATGTGACAAAGGAAATAGCTCTAATGTAAAATAAGGGTTTTGTAGGCATATCTAACTTAAAATACAGCTAATAGCAAATGCTGATAAAGTTGATTTTTTGTAAATATTTGACTGGGTACCGTAAAGTTCTTGCAGTCTTTTGATGTTTGTAAAAGTACAGAGTTGTGAAATATTTATTGTACTTCAGATTGTTCAGTTGCAAATCTTTAAATTGCTTCTTTGAGAGTGAAAGTAAATATTGAAAAGCTCATTGCATCAAAGAACTGTAAAGTAATATTTAATCTTAATGGAATTCGCATTCCTCAAGTGCAGTGAAAACAAAAGGGATTCTAAAATCTTGTGGTTACTTGTGTCATAAGCTTTTTATGCATCATGAGTAGGTTTACTCATACTCCTGATGTGAACACTCAAAGGTATTGAATGTCTTTATGCCATTTTATAAGTTTAAAATTCTTGTCTTTCATCAGTGTAGACTTGATCTGAAGTCAGATTTATCATCCTGGTGCCTGCCAATTTTGGAAAATTTAAAAGATCTTCACTATTATGCATGAGGATTGAATGTGGCATTTCATCAGCGACACCTGTGTGACAGTAGGTAGAATTGTAAAATACAGCTCATGAACTCTTAGCTGAATCAGCACATGGGTCTTTCCCCTCAAATACTTCAACACATGGTATTGCTTTGCAGTATAGGAAGAATTAAAAGACTAAAATTTTATATTCCTTGAATGTTTCAGAACTGTACTTGAATACTATCATATAATTATGTAAGAGTTAGAAGTATGTTGAAAGTGTTTCAAATAATTCCAAATAGATGTTTCATTGATCTTACAGCCATCTGTAATTAGGGTCCTTCCTTCTATCAAAGTGACTTTGTGTTCATGAAGCTGAATTTGCATAACAGCAGATTTGGTGCTGATGTGCAGCAAAATGCTTGGAGATGCAAGCATTCCTTGGAGAAAGAAAATGCAAGGTAGCTTCTAATGCTGTGTAATTAGTCCATTATTCTAAACAGCTAAGTCATTTTTGAACTGTAAATTCAAGATTTCTTCACGATGAAGTATAGGGGTTTTGGGGTTATGTTGTGACTTAAATAGCCCTCAAAACTAAATTGCATGTAAAGGAGAGAGAGAATTTACATGTTACACTGCAGGCAAAATAGAATTACTCATAATTGAAATTCATCTATTAGTATTGCCATTTTGACTAATTCCAGGCCTTCCAGGCCGTTGATAAATTTACCAGTAATGCAGGGAGCACTTGGCACGTGTACCATAACTGTTTACTTCTATGGATAGGTCTGTAGACCAATGCAGTCTGGCCTTAGGGGGATTAATTTCAGGACCAGCCTACAGAAGCAAGGTCTTAATTTGAAAAATTGTCAAAATGTGACACCTGCCAATTTTACTGAGGATTTCAGTTTCTCTTTATAGATGTGTAAAATGAACAGGTAGCAATTGCTTAAGTAGTACAACTTTCAGTAGCACCCTGTCGTTTTTCAATTTTATCCTGGGTTATTTGCTTCTGATAAGGTTGCAGCCTGACCTCAAGTATGTGTAGTAGCATAGCTACAGATATATACCAGGAGACTTTTTTACAAAGAAAGTAGTCTTTGTGTGGCAAAAAAAACCCCAAAAAGGTGTGAGTCACTGTTCTTTAAGAAACTGTAGCTCAGTATCAGGTGAGTATAAATAATTAGATATGCAAAGATAGAGATATGAGTTTACCGTAAATACTCTGTTGATTCTTCAGTACAAATATATAACTTAAGATCTAGATTATTGTGGATGGAACAGTTAATGTGATAACATTTGGATGTTCTTTGGTCACTGACTTGGTGACCTGCAAGTCCAGCATTTTACAAACTGTTAGTTTTGTGGTGTCATCATATAACAAGGTTGCCCCACCTTCTGTCAGCTAGAATCATAGATTCACTAGTTCTGTATCCGCTTAAGAATGAGAAACCTTTTAAAGTCTAACAGGCAGTGACCATTCAGTGACCATTAGGAAAGCAAATTGCTACTTGCAGTGAACTTGTGTTAGATTTAAATGTGATTGCAAGGGTTAACAGTGGGGGGAGGTGTTTTCTTGACATCAAAACTACGTTATATTTTTCTAGTAAAAGTAGGAATAGAGTTCTGGTGCTCAGCTGTTTGTCAATAGAATGCAGAGTGCAAGAGTTAACTATCCTTTTTTTCTTTCATCCATAGTTTACTAGAACAATTTAGAGACCAGCAAACATGTAGATGAGGCATTTTGACAGCCCTTTTACTAAGTGTAAAGAAGAATATGGAAACCCATATATTTTGATTATCATTGTTCTGAAATCCAGATGGGAAATTTGATTCTTCCCCTTTTGTTTGCTAAAATAGTTGTGGAAGGCGTTGTCACTCTGGCCATATCTGATGATAGACTAATTTACAGTTTTAAATTTAAAGCATATTTTTAGAATGTGTTCCTTCTTAAATAACCTGAAGCTCCTATAAGAACACCGTTTAGGAATGGATTTCATTGCATCTGATCTTGTAAATCTTGCCAATGCATACTGTCTCCATATGCATCACCTTGTTCCTTCAAAAGATTCACAACAGGTATTCTTGCTTGATATTTTTTTTAACTTAATTTAGTAATTAATAATCTTAATTTGAAAGAAAACAAATAATGTGGTATATCTGTGGGTTTATTACTTATTTTTGAATGAATGAAAGCAATCTGCTGCTTGCCTCCATCCATCCTCCTGTTTCTTCAGTATCTGTAAAAATTTTTTTAAAAATTCAATTTTCTGACTGAAAATTTTTATCACTTTAGATTTTTTTCTTGTTGAATTATTGCAAATAAATATTGGCAACTAAGAGTAAACAAAAAGCCGTGCATTCTGATGTATCTATACAGCTCTTGAAAATATTTTTGTACTCTGAGTTTGGTACTCCATGTGAATCTTAGTGGCCTTTATTTGCCTTAAAGGAAATGAAATTGCTGTTGTTATACAACAGCAATTTTTTTCTTAGCTTCTAAGGAAGCTGTAAGTTTCCTCTGCAAATCCTAATTTCAGCTGTTGGTCAGGAGCTACTTAGAAATAAACTTGATTTTTAATTAAGTGCTAAGGCTGTCAGATGTCCTGTGTCTTATGTGACACTTTCCCTTTCAGTTTCTCTTACCACATCACTTTGCAGTGTGGTTTGTTTCTCATTTGCCTTTCTAATTGCAAGTGAGACTCTTGAAAGGATTTCCATGTAGTGGCTGTCCTTGACTGGGCCTGGGCAGATGTGCAGGAGGCACACAGTGTCCAACCCAATGACAACATGGGGCAAAATGTGTCAGAACAGGTGTGAGAGGAAGGAAAAGTGTACCAAATGCATTTTTCCAGCTGTCCAGTAATTGATATATGTCACAGATCTACTTTCTTACCATCATTCCAGTGATTCCATGAAACTAGATGAAGATTGCAGATGTGCATATATTTTATCTGTGTCAGTTTTATTGTTGTTTTGCATGGAAATAAACAGGGAAACTAAAGAAGATTCACCTGAAGAGAAAGCACAGGGATCACAAATAGCTATACTTAATAGGCCAGTACATCAGCAGTATTTGGAATTTAAATTGACTGCTTATAAAAGATCTTAATCTTCCTTGAATAGCTGAGTGAGTTTTTATGTATGTGAAACAAAGAATTATTGTAACTCTTTTTAGGAGGAGCATGGATCACTGGCTTTGTCATCCAGGAGGTCAAATTATTCAACCATTCAAAGTATAGAGTATCTGGAATTCAGTTAAAAATTATGTTCCAAACGGGAAATCAGAATGTAGAATTAGACTGTCTTCAAAGTGCTGTCTTGCAGTGTCGAAGTGCTAGCTCATGAGACAAGAGAGGAATATAACTTTATTAGAGTAAAATGTTTCTAAAGCTATCCTAAAGTGCTTAAGGAGGCATGAACTGGAAGGCTGAAATAAAATTTTATTAAGGACGCATACAGAAGTGTTAGGTATTTTACAGAAACTGGAACATTTGCTGTTGTGACAATGTTTGTTCTGTGAATTACAGAACTTTGCATAATTTCGTCACCATACTTTTCCATTTCCTCTTCAACAATTTCACAAAAACTTATTGCAGCCTATTGCTATGAATCCATTTCCCCTTCTGTTTACATGCACATGACCCTTGCAGGAGGTAGGTGGAAGGGAAGATCAGAAAAACAGGGTTCACCAAATAGCATAGATAGGATTTGGCTGGGAAACCTGTGGGCCTGGCACGATTTTCTGTAGTTAAGATGTACCTGCCTTTGCTTCCAATCACATCTCTTTCCTGAGTGTCATAAATAATCTATTTGCAGTTAAAGAGTGTTTATTATCGTCTTTCTTCTCCCTCTGCATATACTTATGTCCAATATTCTGTGATTTGTAGGCAATTGATTTGGGAGAGATTTGATTTCTAATGTTTTTTCTGATGAAAATCATCGTCCAAGGATTTAAAATGCATTTACTGAAATGAAATGCAGTCATAAATATTCTGTGGCAACAGATCCCATTATGGGTGACCCATAGGAAATATGTTAATTAGTCATAGGAGTTTCTGGGCAAGAATTGTTCGAGGGTGGTTTTTTTTGTTTGTTTGTTTGGTGTTTTGGGGTTTTTTTGTGGTTGCCTCTGAAGGGCTGCATTTTGGTATTCCATTGAATTAGTTATTTAATGGCACATGTCCATGGCTTATAGGTGAATGAAGTAATTTACTTTCTGTTTACAATGTCTCCTGTTGAGGTAGTACAGTTTCAGCTTATAAAACCTGATATGGTATTTATCTGATAATTGTATGAATTATTTTATGTGCCATTCTATATTCCAATGAAACACAATAATCCTAACAGCTTTCAGAGTTATACTTTACATTCTGAACTTGGCCAGTTCATATGAAGGGCTGGTATAATGCTGTGAACAAAATGTAAAGTTTAAGTGGTTTCTATATAGGTATTTGTGAGTTTGCCTATCATTTGAAATCTTATTAAGAGCCTTTAAGTGGATGAGAATTCCACCTTTATCTCCACAAATGCATACATATAAATTAAAGAGATTAGGTTGCAGAAGTGGACTATTTAAAAGATTCATTTATTTTACTGGTTAGCAATTTTAGGAAATGTGGATTATTTAAATTTTTTTTTTTTTAGATGGGTTTTTGTGATCTGTAGATCAGATGTACCCTTAGAAGGACTGGATTTCGTAGGATTTGGAAATGCTAGGTAAAAATCTGCCCACTGTGCCATTGTGCAAAGGGAGGTGGCTGCACCTATTCTGCAGAATGGTGTCAAGTGTAAAAGAGCGGGTACTCAGTACATTTGACAAATGAAGACAAAGATCAGTTTATATGATCTCATGGTTTGGTAAATTGTGCATGATAAAGACAATTTCCTTACAGTATTAGAAAGGAAAGCAACTTTTTTTCTCTTCACTGTAGTGAATTACAGTTTTGAGATATTGAAGTTGTTTTTCTTCACTGAATGAAAAATTAGAAATTGAGAGCTTTTGGTGCAGAGCTGTTGTATTGTGTGAATGTTTTTTTCACACTGTGCACCATTAGTTCTTCCTGTAGATTCCGAGTGATAATGGCTTGTCAGTATCTGTTATCCTAGAACTCCAAAGTGGTTGAGCCGCTGTGTGTTCGGTGTGCAGTTTTAGCAGTGGTGATAATTGTTTAATTGACATCAAATATTAGTGTTTCAATAAAACACCAGGCTGTTTGGAAAGCCTGCCTCTACGGCTGCAAAGTACTTCTGTGTGGAGGAATGGAGTCGCAGCCTGGGTGAACAAGGCTATAGCTGATGCTGAGAATTTGTCACTGTCAAATCTGTGGTTAGAGTGCACTATGCCTTTTAATCAGAAAGTATGTAGAAAAAAGTAGGAGGGAATACTGTTCAGTGAAATGTACCTAAAGCCTGGCCAGGCCCAATTATTTCTGAGTTTTCAGCTGTACTTAGTGCATATTAACTTATTTGAGTAGTGTTTGTATATATATATATTATTTGGAGAGAAAATATAATTTTGAACTGAAGGTTGTTGCTGGTAATTATGCCCAAGTTAATAGTTTAGGTGGAGAGTCAGGAAATGTCATTCAGTGTTTTCACTGATTTCAAAATCATACATTAAATCTCTTCACTAAAAATATGTGAAAAGACTTGGGATCTTTCAAAGTCATTAATTTTCCAGCAGCTACCGCTAGCATCTTCCTATCATCCTTTTGCTGTCACCCATCGAATACAAGCCCCTTGTCTTTTCAGGCAATACGTTTTTGTTTAAATGAAATCTAGATAAAAATTATCAGAGTAACACGAAGGTGAATCTCAAGCTAGTATCAGTTCGATTTTTTTTTGTTTTGTTTTGGTTTTTTTTGTTTGTTTTTTTAAAATCAGAAAAAAATAAGCTGCAGAACTATTTCAACTCTTATGGAAAAATCCTGTTAACTGTCTCTATTTAGTGTTAGGAAAAGATGCTTTAGTCTTTTGCTGGTCTTTGCTTTTATGGTTGCTGACACTGCTTGAAAGAGTAAAAGCAATGTAACATTTCATTGATGTGCCAATAAAAGTAGGTCTCAGTACATTTAACTTTGCACTATAAATAGAAGCAGATAATGCTAAGGTTTATTTATGGTTTCTTGGACATATTCTTAATGGGCTTAAGCAATGGAACTTAAAAAAAAAGAAATTAATATCGTTCATTATTCTGGCAGCAGCAGCAGGCTGCTTTTTTCAGTGACTCTGATGTCATTCTGTGAGTTGTAATACCAGAACACTAAAAGAACTTTCAGATCAGGGTGTTTGGCATTAGCAGACATTGAGTTGGTGTGGCTTGACTTCTCTACATGGCCTATGTCCTGACTTACACTGCTGTTTTTCTAAAAGCATCTTTTTCTGCTTCTCGAAAGTGAGTTGCCTTGTTGCCATATTGTACAGTGCATGCAACTTTGTGCATTGCAGCTCAACCTCACTGGTAATGAGAGCCTTACTCTTCCCTGCTTAGTTTTTATACTTTAAATGTGAGTGGTTTGGAGGTTTGAAGTTGTTGAATTAGGTTAGTAAAGTGCATTTATTTTCTATTAACATAGTGAAAAAAAATATTCTGTGCTACCAGATAGTTTCAGTTAGATATGGTTTTGTGCATTTGTGGTAAATTTATCGATCCATGATAAAACCTGATCGAATTAAGCTAATAGAAGAGATGGTCTTAGTTTTGTATTGATGCTTAAAGTAAATTTTTTAGAGCCTTGCTTTAAGGATACAAATTCCAAAGTGGTTGGTTTACTTAGTGTTGACAATACTCCAGGGCTATCAGACCTGTAAATACTGGCAGTAATGCAGGAGAGTGTGCTTTAGAGCTCTGTCTTCTCAGCTAATTTCAGAGGCCTGTTTTAACTGAATCATGATAAATACTCAATGTATTCAGTGAAACTTTAGAAAATGCTTTTTTGAACTAATAGCATTGTCAAGCTGTCTTAGGCTGGTTCATAATAAATATGAGATAAATTGTCAAGCTTTCCTCTGTAGAGGGAAGGAGAAGCCTAGGGATTTCTTTGTGGCGTTCAAAGTTTGTGTGGTATTCCCACTAGCCCTTTATGTAATCATCTCTGAACTCACGCACTTCACTTGTCAAGAATAATCTTTGTGTTGCATTTGTCTGGAATATCCCTCCTAATGAAAAAATTTAAAAATGTACAATTTAATGTATTATACAGGAATATCTCACATTCCTATGTATTTCTACAAGTATTATTTTGCACAAGTGTTAGTAGATAATTTCTGTGCATTGTACATTTAGTGCACTGATAAGATAAAAGTAATGTGTACTGATAAAATGGTAAAATATACCATTTTTTGTTACTGTCAAAGAAGTAAGGTGGGATATGGAAACATTGTTCTGCTTTACTTCATTCCAAAATACTTTGGCTTGCTCCAAGAATGTTGCCTGGTCTTCAGAAGTGGGCTGAATAGCACTTTACTTTTTGACAAGTCTACTTGGTGGTAAGGGCGAAGTTGTCTGACTGGAAAATCAAAGCAATTTTTATACTGACCCACGTCCTAGTTTCAGGTCCATGCTCGATGTGGCATGGGAGAAATGTTGTTTGTGCACTCCCACTGAGCAGGGCCAGTTACGGGGCTTAGCCTGAGCCCTGACTAGGCCATCGGTGTGTCTGATGAATGGCTCTCATTTCTACTTCTTTTGGGAGCAGCTTTATATAATGTATTAAGTGACTCTTTCAAGTTATTGAGAGTTGAATAACACATAAGAAAAACTTGGGGTTTAGTTGTGGTTTTAGTTTTATGCCTAGTCTTGTAATTTTGGCATTTGGTATCTTCTGAATATAATGCCTTCATTTTTCTGTCATATGTAAGAATCAAGTAATTATTTAGGGTCCTTTGTTTCTGCTTCTGGTATCTACTTCTGGGGTGGTAAAAGTTGCTTTTCTTTAATCCTTCACTTTACATTTTATGTGATGACTACTACTCAGCTATTCTGTGGTTAATAGTCTGAGTCCAATAGGTTTTCTTTTTGTATTTTTGATGGTCTCCCCCAACTCAATAAAATCATGCATATCACATAAATAATTGTTTTATTCGCTTAACTGCTCCAAATTTGCACAGTACTGCAAAATTTTATCCAACTACTTCAACAATAAATTATATACAAAGTGATTGAGACTGTTGACTAAGGGATGGTTATTTTATAATCCATATCCCCCCAAAAATTAATTTCTAAATTTAAAAGAATTGGTTATTTTGCTTTTGTGTAAATACTTTTCTACAGTGATTTGTACTTTTTTTTTACAGTTAATAGAACACATAGAAATACTAATTTTGGGCAAGCTATAGGTGTGGTGGAGTTTAATGATGTGAATGTGAACATTTGGCACACCTACTACTTGTTCTACTCGTAGGCACAGCTTTCATAGAAGACCAAGTGGTCTCAGTTTACCAGCTGAGGTCTTTCGCTGGCAACCTAGGAGTCTCTAAGTGTGTTCATTTGTCAGGAAATTATTACTACTAGTATTTCAGGAGAACAGAGTTTCACTTTGCTGCAAAGCAGATACCAAGTTATGGCTAGCTCTCAAAAATGTGAACAATTTGTCATATATTATTAGCATGGATGTTTATCAGTGGCAAAATGAGTAACAACCTTATAAATACTTACTAAATACATTATTTGACTGAGAATAACAATTTGTCCTTTTTTCAGTTACAAATGAAAAAGTCAGAATAGTGATTTTCATTTTCATTCTTTTTCACTGCGTTGTGGGAAAGTGCTGTGCAATTAAGGCAGAGTTTTGACATTTGACTTGGCTTTAGGTGTTCTGGTGATCTTGAGATGATACAGAAAAGCGTGAGGGGTCATGCGCTGCTGGCTGTGTACGTGTTGATGGTCAGGCACGTGATGAGTTAATTCAGTGTATGACTCATCTTACTGCAGAAATACTGAGTGAACTGACACAGTAACTTTTTTTTCTCCCCCATAGTGTGCTGGAGAAGAGAATTGGGTGGACAGTCGCACTATTTATGTTGGGCATCGTGAACCCCCTCCAGGCACTGAAGCATACATTCCACAGAGATTTCCAGATAACAGAATAGTCTCATCAAAGGTACCGATATTTTCTTTCATTCATTTAGATAAATCAGCTGAAGTTATTCTTTGTGTTTGCTTATTTATTTATTTAAAGGGGTTTTTCTCCTAGTTTTCCTGTATATTTTGTTCCACAGCCAGCAGAGGTAAAGTGAAGGTATCTCAGATTATTTCTGGAGAAACTAATTGCTAAGTTGCCTTTCAAATGAACAGAAACGGAATAATTTCTCCAAAGTTTACTGTAGTACATAGTCTGTAGTACAGTCTTTGACTAATAATGTGCTTTCCCACAAAGAAAAAAGCCATTTTCATTTGAGGCAATCCTGGAGTAAATAAAATCTTCCTGCAGAAAGACTGCATCCTTTATACTTGAAAGTAATAACTCGAAGTACTAGAAATAACTTAATTTGTTGAGCACTTATATTCATCATACTTTCTCCACCATAACAGTGCAATTCCCTTCGAAAGCTCATACTTTCTGTGGGGTTTTGTCAATAGTCTTTGTTACTCACTTGAAAGTGAATCATACTTACAGTCTTGGTAGTGTGATACATTTATACTCTTTAGAAACCTTCCAGTTGTCCCTTACTTCAATAAGTAAGTTTTAACTTCTGTGAGCTTCAGCATCTTTCTGTGAGTAGTTGGGATGTTGGTACTTTCCAGCTGGATTGCTTCACCAAAGGTTTGTGCTGCAGTGGCATAGAAATTTGCTTGCAGGTGATGTATAGCAATTCAAGAACTCCCAAGTTTGTAATGTGCTTAGATTTTAATCTTCATGAACTTGCACCTTCAGCCAATTATGAAATAATCAAAATAATATCTCTTCTACTGAGAATGTCTTTTTGAACAGTGTCTCAGATCCCCAGCCATTTTAAGAACCTTAGTAGCATTTTGTTCTCAAGGGAGTGATCACCTTCGTGGACCTGAGCACTTGCCATCCATCATTAACATAATGAAAGCCACACTTTTCACAAACGGTGTCATTTCTCATGTGAGATTTTGTATTTACTACCTTATTTCCATACTTCATTCAAAGACAGTGTACTAAGAAACAGCATAGTTTTTAGGCATCTTTATTTAGATAGAATGTTCAAAAGGTAAGGCAGATGAAGTACAGTCAGACTGGTACAGTGGGAAATCCTGTGCTCTACACATTAATTTGCATTGCCTTTTGAATTATGAAAAAGTAAACACACTTAATGCGAATTTTTGTACTCCTGTGATGTTTTTCTTATTTTTTTTAAATCTCATCTGGGAAATATGTAAATAAAGCCATTCAAGTTACTGCTGATACTTTTCTTGCAATAAAAACATCCTGTTCAACTGTGCAAGGTGTTTTGACATATTTTTGTGATTATTACATTAGCGGAAATTTCAAGTTACTTTGCTTTACAGAGTGAGATTTTTTTAAGTATGACTTAAACCTGCACTGAGCTAGGCAATCCCTGCTAGCAATTAATTTATGTATGACTTCAACCAGTTCAGGATGGAGACTTCACTATATTTTTATTTGGATATAAAGCATATTCAGTTAAATATTTTGAATGTTTAACTCTTCAGTTCTGAACTTTATCTGTAAATAGCCTTTCATAAACAAAAGGTATAAGTGGAAATATATACATTTTACATATACATGACGTTTCTCAGTTTTTCTGTTTGATTCAACTTCTCTCATTAAAAACATAAAATGCAGGTCTTCTTTGTGAAAGTAAATACAACGGTGATATTTCAGGGGGGAACAAAATTCACATAAATGCTTTACAATATTGAATAGTTCCTTAGGCTGTTGAAAGCTGTTTTAATGACGATTGCCTGTATATGAGAACTTTCTATGCTGGTTAGCCTGTGCTATCCCTTTAAAGTAAACTCTGTTATTCCCATGCTTCATCCCAAACAGCCTGAATAAAGCACCACTGTGATTTGACTTGTGTTCATTCTGGTTGTTTAAACTCTTACCCTTTCACCCATCCTTGTCCCTTGCTCACTTATGAACCCTCTGGAGGGGGCACCAATTACAGCGTAGGGAACACAGACATAAACTTCCTGAAAAATGCTCAAATGTGCAAAATTAAGATGGCAAATCCATAATTGTTAGAGTAGAATAAAAGTACATGCTTGCAAGCACACTGTATAATGTTACCTCAACCATGAAGGATACTTCCTTCATCTTTCATCAGCAAGACAGACAGTAACTTTCAGCTGGACTTTTATAGGTCTTTTGTGCTCATGTAAGAAAGTGTTCGATTGCTCTTCAAGGATGAGGAACTGTAAACTTCCAAGTACAGTTTTTACCAATTTAAGACAAACTGAATTTCTAAAAAGGATAGTTGAAAACCATGAGGAAATATCAATTAGTCTGTATGCTGCTTTACTAAAAAATGTCATGTCATAAGGTCCTGAAAAAGATGGCAGCTTGCAGTAATATGAACCTTAGACTTTACTAGTCCTTCCAAAGGTACATTTTACTGTGCTTCAGCAGAGGCTTCCTGGTGTTAGCAAGGTAATACTTTGATTCAAGTGCAGAGAGATATTTCATATACATTGCAGTGTCACTGTGGAATGTGGTTAATGCTCTATCTGCTTAATGCTACAGACAGACCTTGACCAGACAAAAGTGTTCTATTGGTTTGGTGTGTTAATTCAGTTTTGATGATATTAACAAGATATTGCAAAAGGTATGTGTTGAACTAGTAAAAGACAAAAACGCATGTCTTTTGGATTGTGCATGCACTTCCTTTTATGTTCTAGAGACAGTGACCTTTGTAACATGGATCCTTATGCTGATCTTTTAGCTGCTTCAGTTGCCTTGGGTGTTGGCCTTTGAAGTGGCTGTTCTGTTCCCTTGATTGAATTTATCACATGACAGTGCTGCAGCATGGCAAAATATCAGCTGGTAGAAAAACCCCAATGTTTCAAATGTAGAAGAAAGTAAGCAATTGAATTGACAGGGAGGTGGGTTAATTAATATTTAAAAAATTAAGTGTATAATTTTTTTTCCTAAAAAAATTATACACTTTTTGGTATTATTTACTTTTTGGTAGAACTTACAGATTAAAAGGAAACTAACTTAAACTAGGCAGCACCAGCAGCTACCAAAACTTGGTGAGAAACAACCTTTTTTTCCTTCTAAACCAGGAATTTACTATTTTAAAAGCAGATAAATTAGAAAGTAACTTTTTAATGCAAAACTTCCTTAAGGTCCAGGCTTCATATTATTGTACTGGGAATATGATTTTGTGTGTAGTAGTCTTTAATGGATTTCTCCTCTGTGAATTTCTTCAAAGCCCATGTAAATTCTCAGAATAAAGAACAGTTCAACTGTGGAAATGTTTGCCAAGGAAATGATGAGCCTTCATTTTAAAACTTGCTGCTAATTTGAGTTCATATTCCAGATCCTGGAATCTGACAATGGCTATTATTCCCTGTTTATAATCTTGTTTCTCTTAGTGGTCTTTCCACCATATTCCTTTCCAGGAGGAACAACCGTAGCTTGTTCACTAATTGTTTGTGTGGAAACTAGTCCGTGCCTTCACTCAGGTTCCGTCTCTGCCTTTTCCCAAACCACTGGAATCATGCACAAATTATTCAATACATAGCAAACTACAGATTTATGTAGTGGCATGATGATGTTTTTAGTTTGTTATAAGTTAATATTTTTCAGTATCCAAATTCCCTTTTCCTGAAGTTTTATCTAATACCTTTATAGAATTGCTATGCTTCAAGGATCTCATTTGTTGACAAAGTGGGATTTGCACTTCCCATTCTACCTGGATCAGTGAACTGAAGACTGATTGGATGTGTACATTTCTCTTGAACAGAGGGAAAAACTGTACTGAAAATAAAATCTTTTTTGAGGCAACAATATGGAGTTCATAGGAACATGCTTAGTTACAGCTGCTTATAGCTTTTTGGGGGAAAAAAAAAACCTGTAAAAAATGAACCACAAGAAAGAAGCCAAAATTTCAAAACTTCCTGGATAGGAATAGCCTGTTGAATGAGAGATGAGAGAATTTCCTGTGTGTCAGATACACCTGACAAACTTAGAAAATACAAGAACTTCAGACAGGAGAAGTGATTTCAAATTTTTTTTTTTCCCCATACCACCCATAGAGGAAGTTGGGTTAAGGAACCTTTGCAAGTCTTTCACTCTTCCTTTCAGTCTGTGTGTAATCAATGCACAGTATTTTGCCTTGGTGGTCCTGTCTAACTGCAACTTTTAACTGTCATAGTTTCATAAATAGAAACTTTACAGATACAGAACCCACTTGTGCCTGTGTCACCGACATAGCTCCCAGAAGATGATACTGAAGAGTAGTGGGATATGATTAAGTGAAATGCAATATTGACTCTACAGCGGATGCAGAGCTATTACTTGAAGAATTTGCCCTAAAGAGATGTCACTGAAGTTAAATTATATGGGAAATTACAATGTGCTGAGTTGTGCTGTAGCTTTATTTCCTGTTCTTCCTATAGAAAAGCAATAAGGTGAACTCAGATGGGAGAACAGTGCCACTATTATTTCCTGCTTTGTAATGCTGTACACTGTATTCATGGACCAGAAGTGATCCTGGTTTTGTTGCACAAATAATGCAGTCTTCTGTTGTCTGCCTGTTTCCTTAGGACTTCTCATCAAATACTGATCCAAACATTGATTTCTGTGATAGTGACCTGAGCCAATAACGCTGCATGTTGAGAATATCCTATACATTGCAAGGGAAACCTTAGCTACCTTCAGTGCTAATCTGATTAATTGTGAGTCATCTCAATCGCTGTGACTAATAGTTAAATAAAGTTAAGTAATTCTGACATGTTTCAGCAGATGTTGTTGAAATATTCCTTTCTTTCAGCAGAAATTCATGCTCTTGTGCTGTACCTCTTCCCTGCAGCACTTGTTCATAGTGCCATTATAAACACACACAGACTGAGTATGCTCTGATGTCTCATTTTGTTGCCACATTTAGAAGAAATGTTAATACTGAATTCAAGGAAATACTAAACCAGCTCTATCAAGGTGACCCACTTGGAACCCAGAAGTGACCTAGGCTGTCCCATGCTTTTCCAAGGTGATGCTTCCTAACTGGAAGGCTTTGTCTGGTCTCTCTAGGGCCATGACATAGCAGTTTCAAGATGGGGAGTTCAAACATAGCCCTAAGCAATGACGCTTGAAAGTCAGAGAAGCATCCAAAGCCCACATAGTCATGTGTTTATGAAGCCAATAAATAATTGTGTAGCATAATCTGTGGGGGCAGTGAGGGTGCGTAGACAGAAATGCATGTGGGACAGGGACTAATGCTGGGAGTGTTGTGTGTGCCTTTTACTGTGAGCACACTGATCTGCTTTAAAAGCAGCTGTAACACAGAGCTCTCCATTTCTGCCCAGGCAATCCCCTGACTCCCAGCCTCACTGGGTGAAGCAGGAGGTCGGATCTGGTTCTGCAAGGGTTGAAGAGTCAGGTGTGCCCAGCCCTGCTAAAGAGTGAGTAGGGCAGGAGCTGTTAGAGATGAAGAGGAATAAATGGATGTGGTTGGTAGTAAAGCTCAAGTGCAGTTGGACTCTCGAAGGGGCCGGCTCGGGGATCGCAGTATCTGAGATGGGATGGGAGGGTGTGAGTGTGCACTTCTTCCAGGCACAGGAATACAATTTCCTTCTGGAGATAATTGCCACAGAGAGAGCAAAGAAAAGCTCTTCTTTGCTCTTGATGATCCTGCTCAGCATGGGATTTCCAGGTCAGAGGCTCTTTGCAACCTCCCTTATGTTCCCAGGAGAAGCCATTTACACTTCCCATGACTCAGTCCAGGGTTGTTAGCAATATTCTATCTTCTGCTGGTGCTGTCCCTAGCAGAGCCTTTTAAGTTTTTTGTATCAATAGGGAATCTGCATGAAGCAAGAGAGAAGCAGAAGGAAGGAAGGAAAACAAGCAGGTCCAAACCTAACTCCAGGGAAGACAGGTGTAATTCTTTCTTTTTAAGTGAGAAAGTGAAGCTTGCTTGCTCTCACGCACTCTTTCTTCTGTTTTCCTGGTATTCTCTGTGACTCTGGTCTTCAGTCAGTCATCCTTTCTTTTTTAAAATTATAATTAGATAATTACAGATGCTGGGGGATGTCTTTGTCAGAGAAGTTCCTGGAGTTAATAGCCTCTATTTGATAAGACTGAGAGTTGCTGAACAGGGACTTCTAAAGATAGACTTGTTTGTAATAGAAATCCTTTTTTATCAGTAATTGTTTTAAGAAATCCTCGCCAGAGTACATTTGTTTGTTCATTAAATGTGCCTTTTGATCTAACTTCCCCAAATCAGTTTCATTTTTGTACTTTCTGTGAGTGTACTGGTGGTTGTTATTCACTTGTAAAAGCCCTACATGTAGCAGAGCTTCCAATGCTGCCTGTGTTGTGAATGGTCCTGTGATGTGGAGAAACAGGGGTCCCTCCCTCAGTGGAGTGATGAACACTGTGCAGATGGTGCATATGTTAATACTTTTGTTAAAATATTGTTAATTGTGTCTTTCTACATTCATTCCAAATTACAATAAATATGGCAAAATACTTTGCAGAATATTCCAATTCTACTGAGTAGCATATAAGCACAGACATCTGATTTTTTTTGCTTCAAATACATTACAGAACATAGATCAGTTCTTCTATAAACTTCCTAAATGTTTATAAGCATATCACGTGAGTTAGACAAGGCATACTCTCAATTCTGTTCTTACAATTTCAGATAATTATTGATTTCCTGGTTTTTTATACCCTTTACTATAGTTTCCTTTACCAGTTCTCTACTCTATTAGACAAATGGTGTTTCAAAAAAGTAATATTTTTATAAATAAAACTACCTTTAAAGAAATTGTCAAACTTTAGATCAGGTCTTTTTCAACTGTCTGTTGGACGGGGCTACCTATATGTACATAATATATATAATATTTATGTTATTTTAATAATATAATACTATGTGAGGTGGTGTTATATATAAAATTTTGTGTCCAGTACCTAAAAGGAGACTACAGAAAAGCTGGAGAGGGACTTTTTACGAGGGCATTAAGTGATAGGAAAAGGGAGAAAGGCTTTAAGCTGGAAAGAGGGTTGGTTTAGGTTGGATATTTACTGTGAAGATAGTGAGGCACTGGAACGAGCTGTCCAGAGAAGTTCTAGATGCTGCATCTCTGGAAGTGTTCAAAGTCATGTTGGATGGGGCTTGGAGCAACCTGGTCAAGTGGAAAATGTCCCTGCCTGTGGCAGGGGGTTGGCACTAGATGCTCTTGAGAAGATCTTGAGCATCTTTTTACACTCAAACTGTTCTATGATATGCATTCATGCCTGCAATCTGGTTTTTAAACTGCAGCTTTAAGAAAGCATTGTTTCTCGGTAATTGATAGTTTAAAAATGTGTACATTAAAAATGCTGAAGTCAACATGGACACAAATGACTGCAAGATCAGATTTTCTCTATACTGCCCTGTTGTTATCCTCAGGATAGATTTTATTTTGCGGAAGGGATAAGAATCATCATAGGAAGATGCCTGCAAACCAAAGCTAAATCAATATAGATGATGTTTTTCTGTTGTAATAGTTTTAAGCATTTACAAGAAACAGTCAAAAAGGTTGAGTGAAAAGAGTGAAATCAGAGTGGGTTAGAAGAGAGGTAGTGACTATTTAAAACAAATAATCTGTAAGAAAGTGAAACTGAGGTGTTGACAAAACTCAGTATGAAGTGCTTTTCCTTACAGCTTCAGCTTTTGATGTAAAGTGATTTCTTTAGAAAGTCTCCTTTTTCTTAAGAAAATAACTGCCTCTTAGAATGTACAGAGTAGCTTGAAACGTGAGCCAAAATTCTGGCATGCAGATATCAAATGAAAAGGTCAAAATACAGTCTTAAGAGCACTGTATTTTACATTTTTGAATTTGTGTGACTGGCTGCAACAAGGAGGCATTGGAGCTGAAAGCAAGATGGTATCAGTAAAGAGAATGCAAGAATTGGTGAGATGGAGCCAGGGACATGAGCGGGAATACGATGGACATGCTTATGAGTGCAGAAATACACCAACACTGCAGGTGCTACAGCGATTATAAATGGGGAGAAAATCTACTTGAATTATGCTGTTTTGATGCCAGACTGATCTTAGAGATTCTTGCACGGCTCTTCAGACTCATCTGTTGGCACCATGTGTTCTTCTCTTGGATGAATGCATAACTACTACTACTTAGTGTCTGATGTGTTACCTCCCATATGCAAAAAGCACCCATGTGCTCTGGCCTCTTAGTCTTTTGTAGCATTTAGAAAAGATGAATTAAGCCATCCCCAACTTAAAAGCTTATCTAAAGAGTGTGTAACTGTTTGGGTAAACTTATATCCTTCAAGTGAATTATAGTGGGGAGAAAAGGTGATTAAATATACATAAACTGCTTTTCAAGTGTTTACAAAAAGCATGACTAGAAATTATCTGAAGAAGAGAGATGATGTTAACAACTTTGGGCAACAGTAATGCGATGGATTTAATATCATCACTTTTAATGTCTTTCCTTTAAAAATTTTTGTTTTGTTCCTGCCTAGCTAGAGTAGAGATACTGCCTTGAGTCCAGAAGTCATGAGATATATCTTGTTCTGAGTGGCAGCCCCTCCATTGCTTCTCTGGGGAGTGATTATGTTGGTTAAACATTTCTGTCTCATTTGTAGATACTGCTTTGAGCTACTGATAGCTCGGGTAGGGGAAGATCTGTCTAGACATCTTAGTGTTCTTTCTTGTGTAAACTGCAAAAATCATTACTTCTCTGTTGAAGATGAATGGGCAGAATAAAGACATACTTTTTGTGCCTGACACCCAGTGTCATAAAGTGCTGTCAGATTGCTTGAAAATAAAGTTTTAAGAAGTAGTCTGTGTTAAAGAAGCATCCATTGTAGGAAGTACTTCTCAACCGTGAAAGTGATCTTTTCCTATGTTATTCACTTTTATTCAGCTAAGAAAGATGCTGATCAAAGGTGGAGCTGTGGGAAAGACCACAGCTTGGCAGGGAAAGCAGTGAACCAAGGTTGGAATATGAGGAGGATCGGATACCAAGGGTAAAGGTGAACAACCTTTTTGTGGATGGTTGTTTTAATTGGTTTACTTGCCTTTTCAATCAGATATTTTAAATAACTAGTCCAACAATAATATGCCATTACCAGACATTTAGTTAAATAACCCTGTAGGAGATTTAAAGTGGAAGTTATTGCATAAGAGATTACATTTTAATTTAATGAATAGTGATTTGGGGGGGGTTTGTGTAAATCATCTAACTTTTAACAGTTAAAAAACCCCTTTACCATGGAAAAAAATACTACTTCTATCAAAAAAACTAAACAGAAAAATATAAACAAATGTTTTTCACTGAAACCTCTACTCTTTTTTCTTTACCAGCAGGCAGAGATTCTTAAAAAATAAATGGATAAAATTCGAAAACAAAGATAACACACCTGTTTAAGTTAATGATGAAAATATGCAGTTATTGTCATCAAATAGCATACATGTGGTCATCTGTCATAACAGTGGCTTTGAATGATCAGCATTGTTGTGCAAGGAAAAATAATCACATCTAACTAGTTCTCTTTGAAAATGCCAGGTAGCTGGATAATGGGTAGTGCAAGCTGCATTCCTGTCTGATGACAAGTGTTCTGATTGCAAGACTAGAACGCTTGGTTTTCTAGCTGTTGCATGTCTGCCTGCCTGAGTTTTGGCTTACTCACAGGTGATTTAATACTGAACTAGCTATTATGCAGGATAAGTAGTAACTTAGGGCATATTTAGGATAGATGCTGATTTTTGGCACACAGTAGAAAAAGAACATTTCATTCCTATGTCTTACATGTGTTCAGGCTTCAATTCCCAAGAAGTAAAAAGATTTCTCTATATAGTAGAGGTTTTACATACATTAAAGGCATGTTTCTCAGGAATACTTTCTGTCTTCAGATGTAATAGAAGTACTTTCCTTCTGAAGCTCTGTCTCTCTTTGCCTTCAGGGCCAAATTCAGAAGATGTCTAGCTCATGGAATAATTTAGTTATCAGGAAGTATAAGTGCAATCTGCCAAGACGAGACAAGGCACATTTGTAACAGCAAATAAATTAGGATAAGCTTCTTAGCCCATTGCATTTGAAATGAAAGTTTTATTGGAGTTGTCATTTTATTATGTGTCAAAGGATAATTTGGGTAATAAGATGATGTAGTGTTAGTTTTCTCAAGCCGTTTTTCAAACCTTTTCACACGGTTTTAGTTGACGTTTTTTACACATGTTCCAATAAGCAATCCTTGCAATGTCTTTCTGGAGCTACAGAGTAAGCTGTGTAAAAAGAGTGTAGTTGAGCTTGCAGCAGAGCAGGGGAAGGGGACTCTATGATGTTAAGGTCCTTTATCACTTTTAAATGACTTTTTAAATTTGAAGTTTTTGCGTTTTCTGTTTGCAGCTTTATGTACTGTTTCTTATGTCATTTTACAAAACTTGTGATAATTTTTAAGATCAGTCCAGAAATATGCAGCCACTTACTCTAATTCACCACTACAGTTTATCCTGAGGACTATTTTTGTGTCCCAGCCAAGGAACAGAAGAGAGGCTGATAACTTTTATTTGGTTGTGTTTCTTTTACTGTTAACTCTGAGTGCCACCTATCTCAAGTCATGAACACGACATAGAAGAGGATTAAAAATGCCCTTTGAAATTACTAAGATGCTTTTAAAATCAATTAATGGCTTTAAATAAACTGTTCCATAACTAACTAACTCTGGGCCCTAACTCTGGGCAAGCATTGTTGCTAGTTAAAAATTATTGCACTTCCTAGTATGAAGACTATCACAGCTCAGGAAAATACTGTTCTGAGAATACATGCTTGTCAATTAAGATTCAAATTCAGTGAATTATTAGACTAAGTAACAAAATACACTCCTGCTTCTTGTGTAGTTTAATCTTGAAACGTGAGTTATAAAATTGAATGTCAATAACATTTCTTTCACAAGCACTTATAATCTGTGCATTTATTTTCAGTACACGTTTTGGAACTTTATACCAAAAAATTTGTTTGAGCAATTCAGAAGAATAGCTAACTTCTATTTTCTCATCATTTTCCTTGTTCAGGTAAGTTATCTCCATTTTCCAGTAAGTTCTGCGCTCTTTCTAAAATTGGGAGTAGTTGAGAAAGGTTTTAAAATAACTGATTTTGATGACTATGGAGGTAAATGGTTGAGACTAGACAGCCTTTTCCACTGATGTGACAAAAGGAGTTTTATTTCATTTTATTTCATTTTCAGGTTGTAAATATTAATTTAATCTAAGGAGAATTTGATAGCATCACTAGTGGAACGGCAAAACATGTCTTGATAAAATTGAAAAGAATGCCTGTCATTTTTATTTTGTAATGAACATCCAAATCAGTAAAGTTGTTATTAAAAATTCTGTTGATGATAAAGTTTTGTTAGTTTTGCAAAAATATGATATTTTATAACAAAACAATGTCTTGGCAGCAATTTTCCAATTGTAATGTCATCAAAGACTGTAGAGAAACTGAAATAATATGAACTGATACAACGCTTGCCTAGGGAGGTACATAAGTACTTGTTTTTGAAATTAGTTCCATAAATAATTAGTGTGCTGCTTTCTAGGTGTCTTAATTCTGAACCTTTCACAGTCACTTACTGTGTTAAATAGTAAATATCTTACTAAGTGAAAAGCTGTATTACTTTGCCGACCAGCTTCTGTAGAAAGAAAAGCAGTGTAGATTCCCAGGACAACTTAGATTTTGTCATTTGCACTCCCTCTGTGAATTCTACCTCTCATTTATATTTGCAGAAGCCCCAGCTCAGTGTTTCAGAATTTACTCTTTGCATGCATAAGAACAGCTCTATTGTATAACATGAAAAGCCAGTGCCATGCTAAATTCTAATGGTGCTCCATAATTTTGCTTCCAAAGTTGCAGCTTTCCAGTCTAATATTTCCTTAAAGTCTTGCAAGCAAATATTTTTACAAGGCATTAACATCTGAATGTTAATGTGATCTAACTACAGTATTGTATCTTCTTATAGCATCCAATTTTCTAATTTTTGTCAGTATAGTATACATTCTTAAAGTTGTATTGAGGTACTACTCTTTTCAATTAAAATTCCTTGATGCCTTATGTTGTTGAAATTACTTGAAAGATCTTACTCAAAAGATTGACTCTTACCTTCACAAAAATATAACCAGAAAACATTTGTTCTTCTTGTTGCAGTTAATTATTGATACACCTACTAGTCCAGTTACAAGTGGACTTCCACTTTTATTTGTCATCACTGTCACAGCTATCAAACAGGTGAGTAATTTAGTGAGCAAAAGTAAAACTAAAGAGAGCAGTTGGGTCAGTTTGGGTCTGCTGTCCAAGCAATGCCCCCTCCCAGCCTCTTGCCCATCCCCAGCCTGCTGGTCTGGTGTCAGGGAAGGAAAAGCCCTGATACTGACACTTTCCAGTAGTAGCCAAAATACTGGGGTGTAATCAAGACTGGTTTAGCCCAAGTACTCTTCACAGCAGCACAGGACTGTTGTGAAGAAAGTTTACTCCACCCCAAATAGACCCAGAACCATGGATAATTTCAATTGTCTCTTAACAGGTAAGTTGCATCCTTCACAGTCTTTATGCTAAATGCAGACTTTTCCTTCATGAGTCTTCAAAGAAGCTTATGGAGAGTTCCGTTTCTTTACAGTGGTAACTATTCATAATTGAGTATATTCTGTGGTTAAACTCAGCACTTCTTGTTGAGCAAAACTTGTGATACATGCAAGAGCTAGTATTTCAGTGTGGCTTTCCCACTCTTAATATTTAAAAGTTACACTTTAAAGTCTTACTGTTAGTTATGACCTACCAAAGCCTGAGTTTGCCATGCTGTGCCTGGTACTGCAGTTCTGTGTATCTCTGTGAGTTTTTCTCCCAACAGCCTGTGTAGATTTTGAGACCTGCTTGAGGAGCTGTACCAACCCCTGGAAGTATGTTACACTAAAGTTATAAAGTCTCTGAGAGTTCCCAGATTATTTTTGAGACCATCCAATGTAGTGATACTTTTGTTCTGCATTGAATCTTTAAATGTGCTCTAGAGAGTTAGATACAAAACTACTATGGATGACAAGTAGTATTTTCCATCATTTAACCACTGATGACTTTATCAGTCCCAGTCTTTATCATATGGCAGGAACTTTTCCATGGAAAGTTGAAGATTCTCTGTCCTTTAGTTTGTCTGCTTGTATAAAACACAAATTCATAGGGTAATTGAGCACCAGAAATAGGGTAATCTGCAAGGTATCTTGAAACAAATTTCTTTACAACTATATATTGTATATAGGGTTAAAAGGTTTGGCCTAATTGTATGACAATCAGGAAATGGAGCAACCTTCAGTCATGTCATCTCTTTATCATTTTGCAGCATAAAGTCCCATTCTTCCAAAATACATTTTTTTTACACTTCTACCTTCTCTTGTAAGTACTTTACACTTAATCAAGTCAATAGAGCATGAGATATCACTTAACTACCAGAAACTGATCTACATTTTTGAAACTTGTTAATCTAAATGTCTTCATTGAAATACGTGGTTTTGCTAACTAGTTGTAACCATGAATGCTCTTTTCATAGATATCCAGGACAGCTGTAGTACTGACATGTATCACAATTTCATTTGTTTTGGGGAGAATACTTTTTTCCTTACTGTGATGAAGGATAATTTTAAAAATTTTTCTTGCAAGCTAGGGCTATTCTGTGTCTTAATAGCCAAATATGCATCACTGCATCATTCCATTTCACTGTTTTCTAGGGTTATGAAGATTGGCTGCGACATAAAGCTGACAATGCAATAAATCTTTGCCCTGTTCATTTCATTCAGCACGGTAAACTGGTTAGAAAGCAAAGCCGAAAATTAAGAGTAAGTAACTATGACTTAACAGGTTTTGTGAGTCAGGCTTTACTTCACCCTTCTTATACACTTCACACATAAAACAGGTTATACAGAAATGTAGTATGATGATATAGCATTTATTGCATTTAATGGAGATGAGACCTACAATAAACTATTTTTTAGTTTTTGCCTCTGATTAAAATATTTTTATAAAATTAAACTCCTAATGAGTTAACACTCTAATGAGATTAGTTAAATCTCCCTTATTATCATTCTAAAATTTTACTTTTACATGTTACTGTTGCTGATTTTTATCAGACTGTTTTGCATAACTAGAATTAACTAACTCTTTCCATAGATGTTCCTTTGGTTTTCCATTTTTTAACTTGCAATTTCTGTCATGATTTATCTTTTCTCTATTTTCTGTCCTCTGTGATTATCACAGAATCATAGGGTGCTTTGGGTTGGAAGGGACCTTAAAGATCATCTAGTTCTGATCCTTGTGCCGTAGGCAGGGACACCTTGCACTAGACCAGGTTGTTCAGAGCCTTATTCAGCCCAGCCTTGAACACTTTCAAGGATGGGGCATGATTATTATTATGCACATTAATAATTTATTTAAGCCTGATTGTGACAGTCAGTGCTATGCATACAGATACATGCATGCATACAGACACAAGGCATTCTAAATATTTTCTCAAAGCCCATCGAATCACAATCTCTTCATTGACCTTGTGAATGCTGCTGCATTCCCTTCTTGGTATTTTGAAAGTTGTTTTCAGAAATTAATTTTTGCTGCTTATTGTTTTTTTTTTCATGAGCAGATTAACTTTTTAACAATACTTTCTTTAGAACTCAGAAAATTTGATGGATATTAATTTGAAATTTTCTTATTTCTAATGTTTGTTGGGGTATCTTTTTCTGCCCTCCTGTTTTTGGGCCTGAGTGCATCAACAGTGTTCACAGCCTTTCTGCTGTGACCTTCCATTCGAGTATGATAGCTTCTGCCTAGGGCCTCCTGGTAGTAAAATAAAATTAGGACATCACATGCTTGAGAATTCCAGGTATGTACCTAAGCAGTTAAATATTCCAAACAAAAATAGTCAAGTACCATGTAACTGGAATTTGAATTTTAGTGGTTAATGTGTTGCCCATGTTTTCTTAATTTCTCCCCTATTTATTGCCTTTCAGAGGGTGTGTATTGAGTGACTAAATGATAGGCAATACAGAACTAGAAAATACTTGCATGGAAGGGGATATCTGTGTGTATTTGTAAATGGGTGAAACTCTCAGATCTGTATCACATGAGAAAACAGACTAGGTTGCAGTCTGCACCTAAAGCCTGGGCACATTCAGTTAACAAAGGAAAAAAAGAATTGCTGAAAGATGGATTTCTTTTTCACACAACCAGAGAATGGCTGAAGTTGACCAGCATCTCTGCAGGTTTTCTGATCCAACCTCTAGGTCTAGCAGGGCCACCAAGAGCTGGTTGCTCAGGACCATATCTAGACAGGTTTCAAATATCTCCAAGGAGGGAGACTCCACATCCTCCCTTGGGCAACTGTTCCAATGCTCAGTCCACTGCACAATGAAAATGGGATGGACCCTCCCATGTTCCAGGTTGTGCCCACTGCCTCAGGTCCTGTCACTGGCCACCACCAGAAAGAACCTGTCCCTGTCCTCTTTGCATTCTTAGGAGACATAGTGGCAAATGTTGTTGAAACATCTTTTAAATTTTATTAAAATGCTATATACTAATAGTTTGATTTGGTTTTGGTTGAGGAAAATGAGAATTTCCTACCTGATTGTTGCACGTATGCTTAGAGTTTGAGTTCTCTTGTGCCATGTGTACGATCTGCAATTTTTCATTACTGTTCCTTAAGGAAAAAACCCCCTTCTTCATCTCTACAATTAGATAAATCTCATTTATTAGCATCATTCTAAAATCGTATTTTTAGGTGTTACTGTTGCTGATTCCTATCAGTCTGTTTTGCTTAACTGAAATTAATTGACTCCTGCCAACTGCTAAGGATAGTGGGATTTAGCTTTATAAGCATATATCAAGAACAATGATTAAGCTGAGTCTTATTATAATAAATTATGACATAAGAGTGTATCAAACAGATGTTGACCTAGGTGAAAAATTGCAAAAATTACGTGGTTGTGATGGGATTTTTATTAAAACCCTAATAATCTTAGAATATGGAGTATGTCTTTGCCACTTGTTTAACTTCCAAAAATGTAGAAAAAGCCATTTTCCTTGAATAATATGCAAAAATATTTTGAATTTGTAATTGGTTGGCTGTTCTGTTGTGACATTCTAACATGCTGTAAAATATTGCCTGTGTTTTGTGTTTCCATGAATAAAAATTAGTTTGCTCACCTTTGAACATGGATAAAAATAGGATGGACTGCTAAAAATGTATCATGTTTTCATCAGCAGACTTGGAACTGTTGGCTTTTTCAGCTATCGCTAATTGTAATATTTGGAGCTAGATGCTTGTCCTCATGAGCCAGTGAGAGCAGCTCACATCTCCTGGTGGTTTTGAAACAGTTTTATTGTATTTTGTCTTGAAACAAAGATAATATCTTCCATCTCTCAAATAATGTCACAAAACTTAAGAAGACAGTACTTGCAAGATTGTTATCCTGAGAGGAAGGCAGGAAACAGTAGATCTCAGACGTTCCACAAGGTATAATTCAGTTTTCCAGAGATATTTCTGTAGTTCTTTACACCTGTGGTAAAATCCTGGTGTAGATAAAAACTGATGAATTTTCAAAATATTAGTGTTAATCTAGGCTTTAGTTTTTAAATCTGAAATTTGGACTGCTACAGAAGAGCATTTTATTTTCTTGTGTTTTTTCCCCAGGTTGGAGACATTGTAATGGTAAAAGAAGATGAAAAATTCCCATGTGATTTAATATTCCTGTCAAGTAGTAGAGGAGATGGAACATGTTTTGTCACAACAACTAGTTTGGATGGTGAATCCAGTCACAAAGTAATTAAATGTTCTAAATTTTCATTTTAAGGCAAAGTTTGCTTTTAATTTTTGACACAGATCATAATATGGCTTCATGCTTATATGTGTGAGCAGGTACACGAATTTGTGTAATTTATCATCTGACGTTATTTCTCTAGAAGTAATACTATTTTATGAAAAGTTTTAAGATATTTATTTGTGATTTTGTCTGTATCCAGTATAGACATGCAGATTGCAGTGGTAATACACTAACTTTTTGTACTTAAATGCTTTTATGGTGACCTGATTTATGAATACACTGCAAGGTACTTACACAGAATCGTAGAATCATTTGCGTTGGAAAAGACCATGTAAGAAGATGCCCAAACAGGAGCATTTAGAGATGTATTTTATTTGAATGGTGAGCTCTTACATAAAAGTTAGTAAATTCCATGCTGAACTGAAGTATATGTGCAAATTAATGTCTTATATATATGTCCTTTTTATTTTTTATGCATTTTTATTAATTCCAGACTTACTACGCTGTTCAAGACACAAAGGCATTTCACAATGAACAAGAAATCGATGCATTACATGCTACCATTGAATGTGAACAACCACAGCCTGACCTTTATAAGTAAGAAAATAATTCTTACCTGTTTCATTTAAGGTACCCTAGCAATGAATCATAGAAATATCATAATGAAAAGACACTGGCTGCATCTCTCTGGTTAGAGTGAGCCCCATAGTGAGCTTGAAGTCAGGTAGGTCTTCTGTCCATACTCCTTTTCTGCAGCTAGTTTCCCTACATGTGCTCTGGGGTAGTGATCTCCAAAGGGGGATGGCACAAAGCAATCTACTGAGAAGTGTGATGAAATTTTAAAACTTCAGGGGTATTTTTTTATAATCTAAAAATAAGAAAGAAATTAAGCTTTACTAATACTTAGTATTTTTTTTATATTGGCACCCATGCTCACTCTGCATGTCACATACAGTCATGAGGTTCTCCAGAGGAAGAGGGTGTTTCACAATACAGAGAAGTCGCCTGTGGCACTCACTCCTTTGCCTTCAGTGTATTGCAAAATATTGCCATTTATGTGTACCCAGTTAAATGGATTTACAGATTAGATTATCTAGTTTTAACTAACATAACATTCATAAAATTCTGGAGTGATTTAAAAAGACTCTTGCAAAGAAATTACAGATGGAAGATAATAGGAATATTCTAGCACAAATGACCAATAAGTAAATGGCAAGCACTTCCACTCCTGGTAGAGAACTTCGTCAGTCATGTTACAAAGTATAGCCACTGTCAATCTAATCAGATCTGACAGGACGTCAGCCAGAAAAAAATTAAATTGTCAAGACTATTTGAAAAACAGATTTACATCTGCTGTTGTTAATGATGATCTCACACCACAGGCTTTGAAATACTAATGACAGTGTGAAGCCATCACAATTAGCAAAACACTTTAAAATAAGCATGCAGAACATGAAGAAAAATGTCTACAATTGTATAAAGTCATGCAATGCTCAGTATTTTAAAAAAGAATTGTACACAATTCCACTAAACATGATAAATCTTGAGAAGCCCCTTTTGAGGGGCTTTCTTAATAGTAAAATAAAAAGTCCTATACCATTGATAGAACACTTGTTTTTTCTGCCATAATAAAAATTAGATGAAATAATGCACAGTAACCAATATGATGTCGAACTAAAATGCACTCTTTGGACAGCAAATACTGTTGGAAGATGCAGAAAAAACATTGTTTATTTCTGAGATGTGAAGGCATCTCTTTTCCCTAATCTTGGTGGTTAAGCAATTGGTTTACAAATCTGCTTGAAAACAGGTTCTTTAGAATATTGAGGCCATCACTTGCTTGATCCTTATTTTTTAAATACTTCGCTCACAAAGTGAATGACTGGAAGTTGAAAATCATGCTATTATAGATGGTGAAATCTTTTAGGACAGCTGTTGACACACAAATAATGAAAATGCTTATTGGTAGTCAGCTTGTATCTCTGCTGAATTTTACTTGAAACTTTTCCTCTGAACAAAACACAGTGGTGAATCTTCACCCCCCCAAAGACACAAGGTTATTTTGTATCTTGATGTATCATAACCAACTGCACATTATTGTCTTTAGATATGACCCTACCATGTTGTATATTCTCTAAGCAGACAGGGTACCACTCCTCTGAGCCTCAGAGGTTCTCTTTCAGGGTAACAGGCCCACCAGCTCCCCACACTTTCCTCTGCCATTGAGAACACTAATATCCAGTTTAATCCCCTATGCATTAGGTTATTCACTTGGACAGTGGTACTGCAAATACAGTGTACTGAGTCTGGCTGGAATGAAGTCAGTTCTCTTCACAGCAGCCAGTGTGGTGTAATGTTGTTGCTCTGAGAGTAAAACAGCGTTAATTGCACCCCACGGTTTTAACTGTTTTTGCCGAATTTTTACTGTGTCAAACTTTTGTTCCTCACTTTGCCCCTCCAGCAAATAGGCTGGGGGTGGGCAAGAGGCTGGGGATGGACACAGCCAGGAGGCTGACCTCAGTTGGAATGTTCTGTGCCATATAGTGTCATGCTCAGCAAAAAAACAGGGGGCAGGGGCCAGTCTTCCAAAGCAGCTGTTGCTTGGAGACTGGCTGGACATAAGCAGGCTCATGGGAGGTGGTGAGTGGTTGCCTTTGTGTCACTTGTTTTTTTCCCTTCACTTATTAAACTGTTATGATCTTGCTTTTGCTCTTCCAATTCTCTTCCCTATCCTGCTGGGGAGAGAACGAGCAAGAGGCTCATGGGTGCTTTGCTGCTATCCAGGGTCAAGGCACCACATATAGATAAAATGTACTTACAGATATTCAGAGGGAGAATTACTTACTAGCTCTATGCTTTGGTTTGCTTTGGTTTTAATTCAGTTCTAGGCTTTCAATCTTGTAAAAGATAGTAATTACACTGACTTATCTCAGGCAGTTTAAGGAATAAGACTTCTTACTTCTTGCTCATGGGTCAACTTTGAAGATTTATCCCTTATTTTATAATCTCTTACATCTTTTTATATGCAAAATTTATATCAAGTTACCATTCTGTGTATTTTTGTATTTACATGTTTTAAGTGTATATCTATCTATACGTATCTCTTATGTTCTTGTTCATGTTCTGGATAATTGTAGCCTGTTCAGTTGTAAAATGTTGTCTGTGATAAATACTTTCTAGAAAATATTTTTCAAATAATCTATTAGCAGTACTGTTAAACTACTTGTGTATTTCCCTTTCAGATTTGTTGGTCGCATAAATGTTTACCATGATAGAAATGAGCCTATTGCAAGGTGGGGAAATCTAGAGTTTCTGCACATGTAAACATTTCACAATTGAATAAGTATCAATAATGAGAATTTGGTTCTCTTTGGTTCACCAATGTTGTGCTGCTTTGTCTTAGTGATAGGATATTTTTCTCATAGAAGATTCCAGACTGTTATTTCATAAATAATAAATATTTCATCTTCTAATCATACTTCTCTTCTTTAGTATTTTAATGTATTTATTCAACTTTAATTTTATTTGACATGTATTTAGTTTGTAAATTATGTTGATAGGATTTTGACACCACTTGTACAATACGGCCCCATTAGCGTGAGATGTTGGTAGTGCACTAAACAATATAAATAGCATCACTTGTGTACTTAATTTTTCTTCTTAGATTTTGAAGACTTTGAACATGTCAGATAATTGTGTTTAATTTTACTAAGTATGTTTGTACTTCTGTCTAAAATGTCCACAGTGCTGTGTGTTCAAGGAAGGCAACATCCAACTTTCTGTATCTGATTTTGTTCTGATCCTTGCTACAGAGAGGCAAAGCAATAGGAGGGAAAGTTGCTTGCTGGGATGATATCCTAGATCCCAGCATGTGGAGAGTTAGTTACTAAGTGCCTTGCTAGCCTCAGTGTGTCTGTAGATCCATTATTCTCTGTCACAGTCTGCAATAAAAACTGTCAGTTGGGTCATTCATGTAACATTGTCCCACTAGTTTCTTGGAACTAGTTTCAGGTTTTGCATCAGAATTTTGGCCCTGTTCATTTAGAGTTTCTTGATTTTTTGGGAGTTTCATACTACAAGTACACTTTGAATAACATTCTAAAACACTGAACTTACTTCTTGGGATTTTTTTTATTGCTGTATAGAGAGAATCTGACAATTCTGCATGCAGTTTGTCTGTAAAGAAGTCCTTGGTTTTGAACTCTTTATGATGATTAGTGTTACATATCATGTTTCAAATTATTATTTAAACTTCATTGAGATCCTTACATTAATTCCCTTACTCTTCAATAAATCATTTTACCTATATTTTATCAACATTTTTGAAACAAGAATCAAAAATATCTTTTATGCTGTTTATACTTAAAATGAAATGGAAGAGTGTAGTCCTTAAGTAATTCTTACATACAGGATGCTATATTTTATATAAGCCTAAAAAATACTTGAATTAATATTTTTAAAAATAAGTACTGTGCAATTAGGATGTTGAGTCTTTATTTGGGTACCTACAAATGTGGGGTTTAGGTGCATTGGTTTAAGATTTGAATTGTGAAATTGTGAGTTTAAAATTAAAAAAAATAGATGCCTAAAATTCACTTTAAAATTTTAAATAGGCCTTGTAAGTTTGTCAAAGTAAAACTTTTTTGGTAAGACTAATTTCCTGGTTTATGTGACTTCCACTAAGGTCTGATGTTCTTCTCTAAATGTTTGTAATACTTACCTTTTGCAGGCCATTGGGATCTGAAAATCTGCTTCTTAGAGGAGCCACTTTAAAGAACACAGAAAAAATCTTTGGTAAATGTTTCTATTGACTATTTTAATGGACCCTGAAGTAATAAGCAGATACCAAACAAGGTTACAAGCCTACAGTTACTGCTGGGCTTATGATTTCTACTGAGTCACTTGTTTTACCTTTTTTATAAGATTTAATGTTAATACATAGAAACACTTTAGCAACTGGAAACTGTGACTGGAATGGGATTTAAATGCTGCTTAAAATTTCTGTCTAAGTGCCAAGATAATAAAGCCATTTCTAATTTTGGGCTATCATCCAAATCTGTGGGTTTTTTCTTGAGAATAAAGAATTAAATAAATGACAGTATAATAATCTAGTGAATTGTGCTCTTTTGAAGTTACTGCACTGTGCAATCTTTAGTAAAACAAGTTGTCTGATTTCAGGTGTTGCTATCTACACTGGCATGGAAACTAAGATGGCATTAAATTACCAGTCAAAATCACAGAAGCGATCTGCTGTAGAGAAGTAAAATTTCTAATGTTTATTTTGGGGTTTGAAAGCTGCATGTTTGAATGGTGCAAATCAGATTTTTTTTTTTCTATAAGTGTATGTTTCGTTGATTTAAATGAAAAAAACAATTTGCTTCTTTTAAATAATTTTTTTACTTATAATACAAGTCATGTAATACCATATAGATGAGGTTCTCAATACTGAATTATTATTTTTAGATGTTTAAAAAAAATAAAAGCCACTTTGATTTAATGCTTAGCTTGTTAAGGTATGATGTTTTGTTCTTCCGTAAGACTTTTTTTTCACTAGTTGGAGTACATCTACTGACAGTTTTCCAAGGTTCTGTCTTTTGTTGTCCTAACATTCAATGCTTTTCATTGCAATTAAGTCATAAATTCAGTGAAAGTAACTTTTTTAATGTATTTCACTTTGGCTCAGCTGCAGTAACTCAGTGCTTGTCTGTGGCATGTTTTCCATGGTTTAGCTAAAATTAACAAGTTCCATACAGACATACATGAGGGGACAGTAAGATAATGCTGTCCTTAAGGAGAGAGCTGATACTGGTTGCTTACTATTTTTAAAATAGAGACTATTTTCTATTCCTGCTCTGCTATCTGAAATCATCAGCACTGAGTAAGGTGTCCAGCCTTGTGAGAAACAAGATGTCATTGATTGAGGGAAGATGTACTGACCAGCTGACAGCCCTTCTCTTACACAGTGACTGAGCAATGATGATATGTCTCTTTCTGTTATTACTGATACATAACCCCTGGCTCTTAGTTCATGCCCATCATTAATGAAAATGCAATCTTAAATGCAAAATGTTCTTGCTTTTTTTTTAGATCTGCCTAGAGTTAAAACATTATTCCTACATAGCAAAATGCTCTTGATGATTTTATATTTTTATAAAAGTACTTATGTGAGTGACCTTTTATTGATGCAGAGAAATGGCATAAAAATATCTGCCAGATACAAGCCCAGTTGTTCTGTTACAATTCTATCTATGGTATTGTTTTCACTAATAAACTAGTTTTGGTAAAGTGTCACACACATTTTGGAAACAATTATAGCAGTTAACTGTTTAAATAGAAAATGGCCCTCAATAATGTTTTTCTTAATTGGAAAATCACTGTAGATGACTTACTTAACTTCTTAACATTGTTAGACTTGAAGCGCGTTAGGCTAATCCATGAGTATAACATTTTCTAATAAACTCTATAGTTTATGTGCTAATGGAATTCTGATTTTGCCTTTTCTTTTTTTAGATCAATGAATGTATTTCTTGTTGTATACCTCTGTATTCTCGTCAGTAAAGCACTAATAAATACTGTTCTGAAGTATGCCTGGCAGAGTGAACCATTTCGTGATGAGCCGTGGTATAATCAGAAAACAGAGCCTGAAAGGAAAAGAAATCTGGTATGGAAATAAATTATAATACCAAAAAAGTTTCCCTATACCCTTAATTTTTAGAGATTTTGCTGAAAAGTATATACAGCCTGCTTGCTTTCCAGTCACACGTTTTTTGCTAACAGTGGTGATAGTGTATTTGTAGAAAACTTGTATGTTAAATTTTTGCCCTTAAGTTGTATGTGTGAATTTAACTGATGAGAAGGTGTCTGCTTTAGTATAAAAAGCTTCATGAAAGTGTTTTGGAGTTGCCTATTATTTATTTGAATTACTAAAGAATTGTTCTCTTGCAGAGATATACAGGGCTGGAAGGAATTCCACAGCTATTTGCTGTCCTGTAAGAGACATGTTCACAAGAATCCTCTGTAGGAATCTCCATAAAAATCTCCCTCAAAAGCTTAGTTTCATATTGGTCTGTCATGAGCACTTGTGGCATCAGAGAGCATTAGTCACCAGTGCCAGATGTTCTGTGGGAACAAGGACATTGTCCAGGATGGATACCCAGATGATCCAAAGTAATGAATTGAACCCTGCACTACAGAAAGCACAATATTATTTCACTAAATCCTCCCAATTAGACTAGGGGAAAACTTGCTTCCCTAACTCTAAATCTGTGAGGAGTACATGCTAGCCAGGCATTTTGGAGTTCTCATTAACACCAGTAGCACTGTCTCAACCTGCTCAGCAGGTTGACTCTAGCTCCACCACTGAAAAATGGAGCCAGGTTATGTGCATGAATTCTACTTGTGTTGAGAGAGGGAAAGGAAGCCTTTTATTTATTTATGAATCGCAGCCTGAAAGTTATGTCATTTGGTAAGCCTTGAAGGAGATGCTGTTGTTCTGTGGTGTTTTTCTGGTAATTTTTGAATGTACATGTTACTGTTTCCCTTGTTCTCCAAAAAATCTTCACTACGCTCATTAGTTGCTCTAGAACTTTACAATAATGGTATGTGATGGTATTCTGTCGCTGTTGAGCTGCTAGCAGAGAGAAAAGACCCTCCAGAAGTTGTATGTATCAAAGAGATTTATTTTTTTATTTTCCCAACTTATATAGACTTTTCAGAGATCACTCAGATTGGTCAGTCCGAAATCTCCCCCTGAGCCTATTGGCCAGGCCCAAACTGCGCACATCTCGAGAAACTGTTTTAATAACATCCAAACTTTATCTCTGTTTATAAAAACACAAGAAAATTCTCACAGGAAAGATCTGTGCTAGCCACAGTATTCTACACCTGTAGAATGTATGTCTATAAAGAAAATTTATGTCTATAAAGAAAAATTTGAAAGAGAAAGCTCTATTTCATGCCGGTTGTGATGATATAAATCGTGAAGATCTTCATCCTGTGCTGAACTGTGAGCTATGGAAAGCATTGCTTACTGTTTGAAAGTTACTTGAAAAAAAATTGTAAATACATGCAGTAATCTTGTACTCTTTAATGGTATGTGAACAATCAATATTTTCATCTTGTTTCTTTGGCAGTTTCTTCAAGCTTTTACAGACTTCCTTGCATTTATGGTTCTTTTCAACTACATTATTCCTGTATCCATGTATGTTACTGTGGAAATGCAGAAATTTCTTGGTTCTTATTTCATTACATGGGATGAGGAAATGTTTGATGAGGATACAGGTGAAGGACCGCTGGTGAATACTTCTGACCTCAATGAAGAGTTGGGACAGGTAAATTTCATTGAATGATATTTTTTTTCAACTGATTCTACTGTAGGTTTTTATTTTAAAATGTCACTTCAAGGTTTTTTGGTTTTATTTTGGTTTTTTCCAGTTACATGTACATTTTCTTTAGTGCTGAATAATTTTAAACATAATATTTGATATGTTTTTATTTTCAGAATCAAAAATTCTAATTTATCACCCAGTCAGTGGAATTCAATTAATATTACTATATTATTAAGGGATAAACACTTCCTCTCCATTGATTATAGAGGGAAATTATATAAGCATCTTAACTTCCTTAGAACAAAAATTAGATGGAAAAAAACCCCTTTTTGTCTGACTAGCCTGACATTGAATCTCCAGACACAAGTTTCATCCATTAAAATGATCAATTGTCATTCTCATTTTTGAAAAGAAATTCTGTTTTGTGTTAAGAAAATCATCACCTTGAGACAGATACAGATAAATATTTTTTTAGAAAATATTCAGGATCTCAGTTAAAAATGTCTTCATAGGCTTTTCAAATAAGTAAATAAGATGCTATATTTCCTTCTTTTTCTAGTCAAACTGGTAATAAAGTTTTTAAGGATACATATCTATTTGCATTAAGGGTGGTACCAGGTATTTCATGATTAAGGAAGACAGTTGGCATTGTCTCCCATAAGATCCTCAAAGAGGATCTGCTGAATTACAGCCTAGATGAGCAGACAGTGAGGTGGACTGAAAACTGGCTGAAGAGCTGGGCTCAGAGCGTGGTGGTCAGTAGTGCAAAGTGGGAGGCCAGCATCTAGCAGTGTACACTGGGGATTAATACTGGCTCCTATCCTGGTCATTAATGATTTGGATGACGGGGCCTCCTGCAGCGGCGCAGACTCAAAAACGGCTCCCCCACGCTGCCTGGGGGAGCCATTTCCAGGCCTAATCACACCGGGAGGGCTTCTATGTGGCCACGGGCTGTGAAGCTGTCTCAGACACAATCCTTGCAAAATTGTGGCAGTTTGGGAAAGGCAGCTTTTCCATTCCAGGTTTCCAATTGGTAATAAGAGGGGGAACTGG